>OY720454.1:57858159-57968159 GCA_963082715.1 Harpalus rubripes
TACCATAAGTTGTTTACTTAATTGATGAAAGTGCGACCAATCTAGAAATTGAAAGCTAAGTAATGAAGTCAATAAGGTTGTGTAGAAAGGGACAGGAAGCCCGCAGCTTAGGGTTTAGGTAAGAACAGTCGCAATTAGGAGATAGTTTAGTAAAGGTCCCACAACTTATATACGAGTTTAATCTAACTTTATGTCCGCTGATTATCAAACTTTATAATGGTATTACTATTTAACTATAATTAATTTTAAAACAATAGAAGCATCTCTATACTGCAAGTACCCTTATTCTGCAATGACGTTATTAATAGAGGCTGTTATGTGTACAAAGCCATAAAATTTCCTCCCTGAGGGGAACATGCACCAGTTATGAGACAATTTATGCAGTTATTGGAATTATTGTTACCATATGTGCGCTAAAACTGAATTGAATACACTGCCAATGGGTCGCTTTATTCACCACTAGCACTAAACCCGAAATTCGAATACAAGCCATTTTACTACCGCGGATTGTTTGCATTTTGTATCATTATTAACGGGACTATAGATGACAGGTAGTCCGTAGTTCTCCATCAAGTTGGCTTCGAATTGTGTCTGTTGCAGTTCCAGTTGCGAACTAGTTTAACTTTACAAAATTAATTCTATTATTACGGATTTCCAATATTCACTCTATATGGAAATTCTGCAGAAATTTTGAATAAATATAAATATATTATTTTTTGATTAGGTGTTAAAATTCCTCAACATCTGTGATCAATGAAACACGACTTCGGTTGAAATCGAATCCAGATATTGTGAAGCGCATTCGTAATGGCATCTGGCAGTACTTTAGTGACTAATAACATACTAAAAATAAAGGAATATATTTATACATATTGTAACGTTTTTAATTTATTTGGATGAAGTATAAATTATTATTAATTAAAATTAAGTGTTTATTAAACTATATTGAAAATAACTATTACTAATATTAAACAATTATTAAATCTAATTAGGACTAAAACTATAATTAACTAGATAACACTAACACTATTTATTTAACCAATTAACACTTCTATTTATTTCCACGATATTACAATTATTTATTTGTACTACGCGTACCAATCTTAGACTGCCGGTCTGTTGCAGACTCTTGTAGACTGTTTACGCGATATTTATATCACTATATACTTAGATCATGTTCAACTGTCCGCCTGCCGACCTCCACAGCGTCTATATACTCAACTGACTCAACAGCGTCTATATACTTAACTGCTAGGACAGAAGTCACCTCTCATTTAACTAACTTTCTTCTTCCACAGCCTCAGTATCACCAACTGTTTGTATGCCACAATTCTTCAACACCACTGCCGAGTACTCACTTCCACTTGCCGTTACTGTCCCCGTATACCTAGCTTTCCAATACTCATCAACACTACCGAGTATTCTCTTTAACAGCTAACCCGGTATACCAGTAACTTTCCAAATCGCCGTTACTGTCCTTGTATACTATAGCTTCCCAATACTCGTCAACACTACCGAGTATTTACATCCACAGCTATGCCATTATACCAGTAACTTCCCGAGTACCTACTCGACACCTACTGCATACGCTCATTACTATACTACTGTGCTTTTCACTAACACTTTACTCTCTAACACTCCATGTAACTAGCTAACTAACTAAGTAACTAACTGCACTAATGTAAGTGTCTGTCCGTCTTCACTAATGGAACTGAACTCTGTAAGTCACCCCCGATCACATAACTAATGTTGTGTGATCAGGGACTCAAATGAACTAACTCCCTCCCGAGCATAGCTACGTCCCTTTTATACAGTTGCCATTATCTTCTAGAAAAGCCATAGAAGGTTCAGGCGACCGGAAGTAATTAAACACGTCGCGACCTGTTCGCTTACGTCTCCCGGCTACTAGCGCGATTACGTCACCGCTATAAATAGGCACTCGCTTACAGTGGCGGCGACGGCGGGCGTTCCACGTTACACTATGAATAAATTTGTTTTTACATGTGTTTTGTATATAACTATTTTCATTATTCCCATTTTTTGCCATGGATGCAATGATTGAAAAGGCTAGTAGGAATAAAAATGAAAAATCTAATTTTAAACTAAAAATTGCAATATGTTGAAATTTAAATTAGTTTCAAATAATATTCTTTCATTTATTTTACTGCAAGATTAATGTTATACCAAGCCTTTTTCTTCAAAAGTAGAAAAAAGTCTAATACTTCTATAGCTGATGTTAAAGTGTGCTTTAATCTGCTAAAAACAGTACAAAGTAGCACTTGTGTTGCATACAACAATTTTCCTACAACCGAAACGGTATTGATGTTTCTCATGATACTGAGTGTACAGGCATCCAGCAGCTTCAAATACTGTTAGTACTCTTTCTCTTAAAACTGTACAAAATGTAACTTAAACACTTGGAAGAATCTCAGACAGACGATGATTAGTCTTTTATAATGTACAAATTGTATATTTAATATTAATATTAAAAATCAGGTTAGGTTAGAATACTTGTCAAAAAAATGTTAATGTTCTTAAAAATTAAATCCGTACTCAATCTGTTAAAAAAAATATTAGATTTGTTTCATTTACAGTGTATATTCATATTTCTTAATAAATTTTATTACTTTTATTATTATTTACTACCTAATTATATACTTGACAGATAAATTAACTGAATTTTATTGTTGCCTAGCAACGCTTATTTACTTTTCAAGTACTAGTGCGCGAAAAGTAAAAATTTCGTATACATAGACGTGCAACATGAAATATTTATGGACACATTTTAACAGAAAAAATAAGAGTAATTTATTTGAAAATTATGTTTCTTTCTAAATAATGCCAGTCTGAAAGATTTATGTTTCTCACTTATGTTTTTGCAAAATACAAAAACATAGACTTAACTTATAAACCAAGGAATAATAATTTGATTTAAATGGCAACGCCACTGGGTAAATATTAGCACAGAGGGCAGTGTAGTAGATAATTAGGTATCTGTAATTCTACGATATACGTTATTATTATTTATAATGTGTTAGAAAGTAATGCCACTATTTACGTATATCTGTCACTCCTGTGGTGCACTCTCCACGCCAGCAATGAGTGCCCATGAGGTGACGCCTGGTAAGCGCCTTCACGGTGCAAATATTTCATCATTACCGATATCTGTGTACAAGCAGATTGGCACACCCAGCAATGGGTAATAAGCCGTGATGATATATTTATTTATTTATTATTTGTCACACCACATAAATTGAATAGGCATAGGCCAAATAATCTTTCTCTTTCTAATACAAAATGTTGTAAAGTGAGGTGTATTCTTTCTTCGAACAAATGACCTTGAATAGTCAACTTTCGTGAATAATAGTGTACCTACATTCCTTGTAGCATAAATATCTATTATCGTCTGATATAAACAAATAATAACTATTTCATGTAACTTTAATTTGTAAAATTTCTTGTTATTTTTATTATTTTACCTTATTTGACTAAAGTCTTACTGAAAAGGTTAAAATATACAAGGCCTCATTGATAAAACTAGATATATAATATTTTAGTAAACTTTTCAAAGAACTTGCCAAACTACTGCCAAACTTCTATTGAAGTGATTAAATTTGCACTTCTATTAAACAATGAAATAGTATTATTTAGTTAGTTTTCACAATTGAATTGAAACAATTTAAGTTAGTCGTAAACTCTAAATTCGCTCCCAGTGTAAATTAATTAGAAACAAATTTTACAAACAGCATTAGAGCAGTGCAATATTACAGTTAATGTAAAACTTTGTACGTTAATACTCGTTCGAGAATTCCTCCTATGCCTATGACCTGACCTAAAGAGTATGCCGTAGAGCAGGGGTTCCCAAAGTTTTTCTTTGGCGGGCCAATTTAATATTACCGAATTTTTTGGCGGGCCAAAAAAAAACAAAAAAACGGAATAACATCAAAACAATAACCACGATTTTTTTTATTTTAAATATACTTAACTATTTCTTATTTTAGCACATGTAAACACTACTGCATTGTCGTCTCAAATAGAAATAGAACTGCGCGAAAGACGCATTTCGTTCATAATTTGAGCAACCAATAAGAAAAGACGATCTGTTTGTGCTTGCACGTTTGCCTATTTTTCGTCCCACCTCTAGTGAGTTGGAGCATTTTGAATATTCGTTAGTATGGCATAGGCCTATATTAATCAGGGCAGGGCAACTGGGTAGGCACGACAAGGTCTGGTGGTACAGTTGTAGTGTGCGGCACAGCGCACATCATTGAAAAAACGATAAATTTGTTACTGACGCCCTGAAATTGTGTGTTGCATTACATGCGCCAGAATTGATTAACAGTTCTGTATCTATTTGAGATTACTATACAGTGGACCCCCGGTAAACCGACAAACGTTTTGCAGGGCAGTGTCGGACTATCGAATTTGTCGGATTATAGAGTACTGCCTAAGACCCCCTATAGTCCGGAATTTTTTACAAACGAGTACCTTGTAATCCGACAAATTACAGATCCAGTGATAAGATTCTATATTTTATACTCTAAAGCACAAATCATACTTCATTATGTATGTCAAATTTAGTAAATTAAACAACACAATAGAGAGCTTACGTTTTATTATGAAATTAATGTCATTAATGCTATAGAACTTACAAACAATAATAACTTTACATTCGGAAGTATGTAATTGTGTACAAACAAAGATTCATTACGATTTAGGCGGTCTAAAATATTACATTTTTCTTTAACTGTCAGCGTTTTGTGCTTTCGCTTTTGGGCTGACTGTCAAAAAATATTCAATAATAATAGTCATGTCGGATTACAGGGGGTGCCGGATTAGACAGGGGCCGGATTACCGGGGGTCCACTGTATTATATTTCTGTACAAATGTGTAATAACTACACTAGACATACTACAATAATTTTTAAATATAAACTAAACAATATTTTATTAATACAAACGCTTATGGTTAAAATTCTGTAAGAATTTTTAAAAAATATTAAAATATTTTATTGTATCTTATTTGTAATATTTACTATTTACTTATTTATTTTTTAATAAAAATATAATATATCGTATCGATATTGCGGGCCGAATTCACAGGCTTTGCGGGCCGCACTTTGGGAACCTCTGCCGTAGAGCGTCCTTTGAGCCAGAGTTACCCTCTCACTATATAACGTATCGAATACGGCTTGGAACTCCGTGTAATTCATGTTGTGTGTTAATCTTATTATAATTCAAATGTACTACTCGTATATATGAAAACTGAGAACCACTGTAATGGAAAATATACTGAATATATATTAAGAAATTAATTTGCAGAGTATATGTATGTATGAGATCAAAAAATGATTGAGTAGTAGATTATTGATGAAAAATTATTGAGTAGTTTAATACAAAAGGATTAAGGAGACTAAAAAGAGTGTAGAAAAGCGTTTTTAAATTTAGTTTTTATATTTTGCGTTCATAATGAAGTCATTACGATACGCAATTGCGTATCGTAATGACCTTTATTTCGATACGCAATTTTTTGTTTTAGACGGTTGGTACTAGATGACGTTTCTTTAAAACATTTTTACCTAATTTATTTTTAGTTAATTGACAATTCATTTTAATAATATAATGTCGATATTATTATTATTATTTTATTTAGGGAAGATTATTTGCATGAAAATGTACAAATATAATCACAAATTGAGTAAGTAAATGTTAATATAATGTTCGAATTAGTCCACATAGATGGACCTAGTAGTACTAAAAATTTGTAGATTGAACCTTTGAACGATAGAAAATTATTTTTAATTAATTTTAAAGCAAATTTTAATTCAAATATAAGAAAAAATAAAAATTTCCTGTACACTCAGGCTGAAAGGGTTAAATTGTCAAACGTCAAAGCTAAGAAATTTTGAATATAACCTCAATATTTATTTTACTTAATTAATCACTTTATTTAATAAAAATAATAATAATAATAAATATTTTCGTCTTACTTTGCATTTCAAAATAAGCAATCAAAACATTCTCTGTTACGCCTTTGACATTATTTTCTTTACACCATGTGTCAAAATTTGCAAATTCTTTCTCATAAATCTCGCGCGATTTTTTAGGAAGTAGATTATTTACTGTAGTCTGAGCTATACTACGTAGCTCAGGCGGAGTGCAACTGATTTCATCTTCCATGATTACACTAAATTCACTTAAATTTGTTCGTAAATATTGAAATGACATGAACTTTCAAATAATAATTGAATGTGGTCAATTCAATGTTACCAACTACAACATTTCACTTACAAATTTCCCTAAATCAACTCGGTTTAATATTAACAGTTTTTTAAAAATATTTTAGTTTGTAGAAGGTGCAAAATATAAAAAATAGTATAAAGAACTCATTTTATAAGACTTTCGTTCGCACTTGTCAATTAGAAAACTCGCTAACGCTCGTTTTCTAAATTTTGACGCCTGAGATCAATAGTTTAATGTCCGACCATAATTTTTTAATATTCTCCGGATTACGGATTAGAAAGTTTTAATAAAATTTACGGAATGGGTAGGCTATGAATGCTTCTACTTGTACTTTAGGCTTTATCCCAGTTATCAATATCAATTTCTTGGTAACATTATCATAGCAACAACTCATAACACCCTAGGGTGTTATTTGGTATACCAGTCGGACGTTATAGTTATAAACGTCATTAGGGAGTTTTTGCATGACGTACGAGAAGATTCCGTCAACGCTAACGTTAAGTCTTTAATAACGGACGTATAAAGTAACGGGTTTTCAAAAGTTTAGATTTTGCATTACGTTTTAATCACACGTACGTTGATTTTGACGTTCAAATGACAGTTGTTTAAATATCTGTCACTTTCATTGTATTGAACACTAATGGAAGAACGGTTTAATATTTGCTAAATAGCTTTAAAAGATGTTCTATATTCCAGCTCTGAAAGAAAAAAATTGAGCTTATTTTTAATGATGTTCCAACCACACATTTTCATAAAGGTACATCTCCGTTACATTTCTTAGCAATCTCAAATTATTGCCGATGGTAAATTCTCTCAATTTTAAACATTTTACCCAATTTAAGGAATAAATAAGTGAACATGACAACGAGTGATTTGGAATTTTTTATCTGATTCATCTGTTGAAGAAATGGATTTGATATTTGGCCAACCTCGAATAAAACTGTAATTATTTAGGTATGCTGTGGCGGATTTAGAAAAACAAATTTTAAATATATAGAGTGAGCCCCCCCCCCCCGCCTCGTTAACTTTTTATTGTATTGTAAAAAATTGTTCATATAAAAGTTTTATTATTTTTAATATACTATTTGATGGCAGATGTAAATATTTTTTATAAAGTCAGAACTTTTATTTTTTAAATAGCAACCTATAATTATTTTACTTAAATATAAACCCACATTTTTTGTCTTTTTAATGATCTATTTGGGGTCCTGCACCATAACAAAAAATAATAAAATGTACACTTTATATTTGAAGTATTACTCAATAAATACGGATTAAGATGAAACAATTTTTTTAACGATTACTTTGCGAGATATTTGAGGTTTGTTGTCAGTGTCACTGTGACGTCGCATTAGTGGTACCTTTCTCTCACTGCCTACTATAGAACTTGTGCAAGAGAAAGATATAGCAATAGGTGTCGCCGTGACGTCACGTTGACTTTAAAAATCAAATTCAGTTAAACCAAAAACAATTCAGACTTTTTAATACTACGAATTGCTTCAAAATTAAAAGAACTTTCATTTAAAATAATAAAAAAATCAGAGTGCAGGACCCCAAACAAGTAAATGAGTTTGAGAAATATGAGAAATAATGTTTATTTAAATATCCTAAGTAGCCATGTGAAAATAAATAAAATGCAACAATGTTATTCAAAACAAGTTAAAACATCAAATTAAGTAATAAGAACAACTTAAGGCAAAAAATGGCGGTTTATGTTTTAGTCAAATAATTATTATTTGCTGTTTAAAAAATAAAAGTTGATAGTCGTATCTTTTAAACGTGTTTTTATAAAAAAATTTCTACATCTGCCATCAAATAGTATAATTAAAATAATAAAACTTTTATATGAATTATTTGTTTTATTACTTATAATAAAAAAAGTTAGGGGGGGGGGCATCTCCAAAATAATAAACAATTTGAAAAATAAATAGAAAATCTGTATTTTTATTATTTTTATTAGTAGGTTTATTCTTTTATTTATTTATATGTGTAATACGTGAATGATAATATGTAATAACTAAATTTTTAAAAATAACAGGGGTGGCACAAGCCCGAGTGCCCCCCCTCTAAATCCCCCACTGTAGGTATGTAATATGATAAATAATTAATACTTGATTTTTTCTGCAGAGTAGACAGTAATTAATTAGGATATGACAAATGACAAGTCCGTTGTCCGTTCCAACCATATAAAGTTTCTTAACATAATGTCTGAATGTGTACATGAACAAGACATGCGCAAAAAAGGGTTCATGAATGCGGACAGGATGCACCCATCCAAAAAGTAGTGTAGGAACAAATATCATGTCTACGGATTGTTATTTTTTTTTGGCCCGATTCATATTTTTTGGCACTAAATTTACAGGGCCTTATATGCCCTGGCGTATTAGGATAAATTAACTTTATATGTTTATCAATTTTTTTTTTCGGAATATAGCACCCTGTAACATTTTACGAGACAAATAATACATATTTGATAAAAATTGTTTTCCCAAGTTAAATCGCTATGCTTCGGGCACGCGGTATAAGAACCACACATTCATAATACATAATAATTACCCCCCCCCCCCTCTTTCATTCATTCTTCGCTCCACTTTTCACTTTCCCTACCTGGCAGTTCGCATATGAAGGACGCCACTTCCGGTCCACCGCAGGTGAGCGCGTGCCAGCGGAAGTCTGCGGCAGGGTCAGAGGCGGCGCACACAGCGACCCCGGGGGCGGCTGGAGCCTCACCCCAGTAGCCTTCGCCCCCCAACGTACGCTCGCCCCTGTAACAGAACACACATGTTACAGGTCACAGCAAGAGTTAGAGATTGCTGTTTGGCTTTGTGATGCTGGTTCGTAGCGTGAGTATGTGATGTGATGTCTCACAGTAAGGGATAACAGACCCCCAAGTGATTGGGAATATTGGTTAGGAAGATACGGCCAATGATCAAATAATTTGAAAGGGATGTTTCAACTCGCTTGAAATAGTTATTTGTATATCAAGGCCGCGAAATCACTCGTTAGCGTACCGAGAGAAAAATTGTCCCGAGGCCGCTTGCGGCCGAGGCAAAACAATCTCTAGGGCGCTAAAGGATTTCGCGGACAAGGTGTACACAATATTTATTTTCTACAGTCTATATGCAAAGTAGCCATTTGCGCTCTCTTTTGTCAACGCAAAATGTCACTTTGCAGCTCTAGAGCGACAAAGTAGAAAAAACGCTCGCTCCTCAAATTTCTAACTATACAATGTTGAAAAATGTTACTTGGTTACATTCTTAATGAAAACGTTCAGTCAGGAATTAATGACACTGTAGTTACACATTACCCACTTACATAACCAAACAAAATGCCGCACTGCTGTGAAAATAAAATGGAGCATTCATTTACAAAAACTAAATTATAAAATGCTTACATTAGATTGAAGCAATAGCTCAAGAAGAATGGAATATACCGATAAGTAAAAAAAAATAAAAAAAAAATTTTTGTTATGGTGGAGGACGCCATTGTGGCGACTGTAGAAAAAATCTTGTGTGTGTTTCGAGCGCAAATGGACATTGTCGATCTCGAGAACAAACTTTCAATCGACAATGCCCTATTTTGCGCTCTTAATACACAAATAGCTATTGTGCAACCGTAAAAAATATGTAATTACAAATTTTATTAATTTTAAAAAGTTTCATTCTAAATAGAAAGTTAGCTTTCAAGGTGGCTATGGGATTGACATTTGAAAAACAAAACCATGCAATTCTCAAGTGTCAAAGTGATTGTTTACCTAATTTCGCGACCGCTACCATGACAACGGCCGCGAAATGAATTTAACGGCCGTTACCATAACAACGGACGCGAAATCCAATTTCGTGGCCTGTATTGCAGCTGCGAAATGATTATTTCGCGTCCGATTGCACAAAAATGGATTTATTAATCATAACCAGGGCCGTAACTAGTTATAATTGCGCTTGGGGCGGAATATAAAATTGCGCCCCTTCCCCTCTATTTTTAGCAAATTATTATTAAAAAATATAACTACATAAAAAGGTAATTTCGGCACCAAAATTATCCTCTTTTGACTAGCATAACGATTTGTGTCTGTTCAAGAATTAGTTCCATATTCTCTCGTCTCGGCGAATGGACTATATAGTTTTAGTATTAATTAACAATATTTACCGGTTTCAGGATATTATTCCATTGTTTCCATGTATAAAAGTAGGCTGGTAACTAAGTAATAACTGTATCTGGGCCCTATTCTGTAACTCGGTGGTTAATTTTTAACCACTGGTTAAAATTTTAGCCAATAGTTATTGATTTGACAACTAAAATTCCCTTTTTTTGTTATATGTCAACATACTTGATTGGTTAAAAAAATTAACCAGTGGTTAAATATTAACCACTGAGATACAGAATAGGCCCCTCTGTATGGTAATATTTTTACCATACTGACTTGTCAACAACGGTCTACAAAATGAAAATAAAATAAAATGAAAATATAATGCTCTTCATTAATACATACAGATAACGTTAGCCTATCGTTCTAAATACGATCTATTTTATTCTAAAGTAATAAACATGTGGAACAAAGCACATAATTTGAATATTTGTCATATTGACATATGCCAAAATAATTGTTCTGTTAACCATAGCACTCTGAAAGTAGCATTAATGAGAGAATTAAAAAAAATGGTATTTATCAATAATGTCTTAATTTTCTGAAACCGATAAACTATTGAACAAACCACGGATGTTATTAAGCATAACAAGCCTTAGATCGACAGTTATGATATACATAACATTCCTAGGTATGTTAATAGCTATTAATATATATTTCAATTACAATAATTATAAAAAACAAAATAAAGACAACATCATGTCTGACGCATATCAATTGGACCATAACTGGAACGCAGAATTAGAATTAAATGTTTATATCTTGATCAACACAAAGATGCGTTTTTTTTTCTTCAAATATATTATTGATTTTGCATTAAGAAACCAATTAAAACTTATTGTTAACATGTCAATGCAGAACGATTGTTAAAAAATCTGATGAGGCCAGCACATTACCTTCCGTCAGTTCTATGTATTTTGTACAAATTTCATACGGAAAGCTCCTTGCTAAATTAAATATTCTATTTCTTGCATATTACCTTCCGGCAGTTGCATGTATTTTATGCAAATTTCATACAGAAAATTATTATTTTGTGCCGTTTTCTATATACAGTGTAATGTATCTGCAGAAATAAAAGATTTATTATTATTATTTCTTGTACATTACCTTAAAGCAGTTGTATGTATTTTATACAAATTCCATGCAGAAAGCAAAAGATCCTATATTTCCCGTAAAATTATAAGACAAACACACTATGTCAATTTCACTTGACACTGACATCTTTCAATCAGTATTTTCTTAATATAGTAGCTGTTTCCATAGCTATGGCTACTTTATGAAATTTAATTTCTTCATAATTTTTTAACTCAATATCCATTTAATATTAAGTATAAAATGTAGTCAAATCGTATAGAGAATAAAATATTCTTTAATATTTATAATAACATTAAACGTGAAAAAATGATATTTAACATAGTTTTTTCAAGAAAAACTGTTAAAATCTTCAAATGAGGGTACTTCCGGTTGTCCAATTCTAACCAAAATCTAATCAGCTCTTCACATGGATGTAACGAAAAGAAATACGAAAGAATTATAATTTTTAGAATTGTAGTATGGAAGTTATCGCAGACGAAAATTTTGTTACATACACACACACGGACACACATACATACACACACACGCACACACACACACACACATACAGACATCATCGTAAAAATAGTAAAATCGTATTGTAGGGACCCTAAAACGTGCTTATTCATCAAAAACTCATCACCGAATTTTTTGACCAAAGACAATACCTTCCTTACCTAAAGGTGACGGAAGGTAAAAAGTAGGTTCGCAGAAAGTTTTTATCCTTTAATATACGAAATTCTATTATTATTGCGCATAAACTGGGCTCTCTGGACAAAAAATTGTAAAAAACTTAAGAATTCGTCAGGAACGACGAGAAACTTAATTTTGTAGTTTAAAAATACCGGAAATATTGATACAAACGTTAAAACTGGGCGTTTTTCGATGATTGCGAAAAGGGGTGACCGTGCTCTACGGGCACTTATTATAGAAGATCGCCGAGTGTCTATCCAAGATTTGCCTGTCAAATGAGCAAATGTGATTGGCAGATCGATCTTTAAAGACAATTGTCTGAGAAGTATGAAAAAACTGAGATATGGGTTCTACAAGGTAAAATAAATCATCATAATACAATCCAAACTTGTAATTTTTTCATCTAAGCCATGGAAAAATCTCGACTCGCACAAAAACAAAAACAAAGCCCGATCTTTAGTTCTGGGATTCAATCTCGGTGTTCTTTTGCCAATACATTCACTGACTGGACTGCCACGCGCTGGGGGTACCTTGCGCGTGAACTTTCAGTCACAGTGCACAGAAATACAGTGTTAATTCGCAATGTGTGTAATAAGAAATCCAAGAGTGTGCTTGGCATATATTTAAGAATTTTTCTGAGAATTATCAAATGAAGAACTTATTTCTGCGCCCTATAAACAGCTGCGCCCGGGGCAAGAGCCCCGCTCGCCCCATTCTAGTTACGGCCCTGATCGTCAGAGCAGTTATACGACTTTAAAAGTGAAAGATTGTTCAGCCATCGAGAGGAGAGCAGCCAATAGCTTAGTTGGTAGAGCACTCTCCCGGAAAGATGGGTGTCTCGGGTTCGAATACCGATGGCTGACAATTTTTCACAATTTAATTCAAGATTTAGTGAAGTTGTAAGTTCACACAAGTAAATATTACAGTACACCGTGTATGTTACAGCTCAGCTTGGGTTAATTATAAGTTTGTGTTTGGCTTTGTGATGTAGCTGCGGTATGTACCATGTATAGTGTATATTTAACAGAAATGGATAACGGAGTTCGAGATTGATTGGAATATTGGGAGAGGTTAGGAAGATATGAGGTCAAGTGATTTGTAAGGGATGTTTGAGGGAAAGTGACTAATGAAGTCGACCAAGAATGATATGTAACTAGGACAATGTATAATATATGTATATGACAAGTCCACTGTCTTCTGTACAATGTCTCAGACTCTATTTTCAGTGGGGCGGAGATAGCCGATATTATTCATATGGACCATGTTGCCAATTTTGCAATGTAACATTTATAATTTTCATTGCTAAACCAAAATTAGTTAACACTGTACAATTCAATTTTATTTATTTATTTGGATTACAAACCCAACAGGATAGCCCAATAAGAGGGCAGGGAAAGACAAGAATAAGATAAATACAAAAATATATACAAATTATTAACGATTATTTACTGCGCGTCCTAAATTGTTTAAAATGTAAAACTTAGTAAAATTGTCGAAAAGGGAAATAAATGTTTTTTAATGTTTTCGAAAGAGAAGACAGATAACATGATAATTTTTAGATTTTGGGGTATATATCCAGAATGAAATTAGATCATATACCTCTCACTGTCTGCTGTCTGCATAATCGAGTATTTAACTATCTTTTTTTAGTCGATACGAATTTAAAGAAGATTGAAAATAACTCAATCCTATTTTCAATCCGCTGAGATAAACCAATGGGATTTTCACGTCCTAATATACTTGAAGCCGCTTGAATTATCGAGATAAATGTAGTCACTGATTAGTATACTCGGATATAGACCGAAAGATCAGAGCGAGATTAGAGTTTGATTCTCGCAGTAGATTATTATTATTTTATTATTATTATTTACTAAAAATACAGCTGTTTTTTGCGGAAACTAGGTTGACAATTTTCACTGAAATTATAATAAAAATAAATTTTACCCCATAACGGGTGCTCGGCCTTGTCCATAACACAACACATCATGTTGGAAGTTACAGTAACAGTTAGAGGAGTTCTGTTTGGCTTTGTAATGCATGCTATGGTATGTAGCATGCGAATATGTGATGTTCCACAGCAAGGGATAACTGACCCCGAGAGCGTTATTGGGAATGTTAGTTACGAGCAAAATTTGCGGTCACGGGTCAAATTATTCGAAAGGGATGTATCGTGGAATCGTGGTAACATAATAGTGAAGTCGCACTGCGGATAAGATACAATTTACAACAGTGTCTAGCTTACTCTCTTAAAAAATAGAATATTTAATTCACGATTGCTTTGCCTGTCTAGTGATAGTTCTGTTTTTTGACATTATACAATTAAATATGGCCTGTTGTCATTAGTATTTTGGGTTGCAAACAAACGGACTTTCAAAATAACTCTTCCGTGACTAACTCTGTATATAGGGAAAGAAAAAATATTTCTCAGTGTAGGTTATAAATACTTTTCATTATTTTGCAATTCGGAAAATCTAATTTAACTCTTTAACGGTTCATCCTAGGTAAAAAATATAAGAATCTTGTTTTGTATAATATTTCGATACGGATCACCGTTTTCAAGAAAAATGTCAAAAACCAAAATATGTCGCCTTTTTCCAAATTGGCGAAGGGCTGTTGCATCAGTGTATTTTTCTGTACAGGATTCCGTATAAAAGCTTTTGTTGCAATTTTTTTTTTTTGATGGTGGTGGTATTTTTCAGTAGATTTCCTGAACAACAATTACTTCTTCAATATTTGATATGACAATATTTTTAATTGATATAATCGCCAACGAATTTAACCTTTCTTCTTTTTTAGTATAACGTAAAAAAATATAAATAGGATTTAATTAATATAAGTTTGCTGCAACTGGAATTATCAGCATTATGATTAAAGCTATTTAATTTAGTTTGCAAAAAAATAGTCTCAAAAAATGTCGCCCTAAAACCAATGTCGCCCCAGGCGGTCGCCTGGCTTGCCTCTAGCTTGGGCCGGCCCTGACAGAAAGTATAAATTATCACACAATAGTTATTTGTATCACTAGGCCAGAAACTGAACATTTGCGAGACCGAGTTTATTTTGACAGGTCGAGCTGAAAGCGAGGCCTGCAAATACGAGATCTCGCAAAACAGTTTCTGGGCGTGTGGGACACAAGATTTTTTGTACCGACTTCTCCATAAATTCTTCGTATATTTCTCTACACTTTATTCTATGTTACATAACCTAAAAAAATGAACATATATTTTTATCGGTTTTGGATAGCAAGTTTAATTATAATTACTTACATTTGAGCTTAAAATGCGTAATTATTTTATATCTATTGAAAATATATATACTTTCGCATATTTTTAATGACAGATAGCGGTCACTCAATTATATCACGTCAAGTTAGTTGTGGCCAAGTTGTAGTTACAAAACAAACTAGTCCTAAAGTTGGAACTTATAATTAATCTATACGAGATGTCAGTAATGATAGCATATTATTATTTTTATGACAAAATTTAATTATATAAGTTACAACAATTAAAGATTTAGCCCTAAAATTTGTAAACATTTTGCTAATTCTTGTGTTGAAAATAATCTTAAATTGACATATCACAAGAACAGTAATGTCAACTCCTTTTGCCGGCCTAGGTCAGCAACAGCGCATTTCTGGACGATTTTGAGTTCTGTAATACTAGTCAAAATGGACGGAGGTACGAAAATGTAATTTCAGTATCCATAGACTACGGGCCATAGTCAACAAACGAGACAAAGTACACAATTTTTATGAAAAGAAAATCATAAGTTTTGCCTTCCAATGGACTCTCACTCATGCACACATGTTACATATCACAGCTAGGAGTAGGGGTTGCTGTTTGACTTTGTGATGTTTCACAGTAAGGGATAACGGATTCCGAGAGCGTGATTGAGAATATTGGTTAGGAAGGAAGATATGTGGTCAACTGATTTGAAAGGGATGTTTGAGCATAAGAGAGATTGCCTGGAAAGCCGGATTGTCGGATCGTGAATATGTTGTAGTTAGTAATCCGCGAGATTTTGCTGTACCTTGTTGAAGTTCGAGATGAAAGGTTTTGAGTACAAACAGCAAATTGAAAAAAATGTCGTACCTACTACAGGTTGCATTTTGAAGTCAAAATAGATTTTGGAATATTTCAAAACAGTCATGGACTGATTTGTACTGTTTTGAGAATAAAATTGAGCTGACATAAAGTAATATCGATGTAGAAATATTAATATTTATAATGAAACAGTAGAAAATTTAACATATAGTAAATAGGGTTTTGATCGCCTGTGGCAAAAAATTGCGTCCCTATACATATCAAGAAATCTAAAATTGATACGATTAAAAAATTACATATTTAATAAGTGCCGAAATTTCAGATGAAATAAGATCTAAACCGCTTTGCAGATGTACAAAATTTTAGAGAAATTTCATATAAGTTTAAGTTGTTAGTAACTCCCGAACCGCTCATCGACAAAAATCGTCTATACTCTGTTCCATTTAAGCCATACAGCAGAAGGCGCTCGCATCAGTGTCAGTTTTAAGTAGCCGAAATTACATTCGGTAAACTTGTTTCTTGTCTCCAATTTCAGCCAATCCAAGACGTCAAAACTATTCCCTATTCTCTACAATAGTGAATGGCTAAATGGAATATTAAAAAAATCTGATGTGGCCAGCGCATTACCTTCCGGCAGTTCTATGTATTTTGTATAAATGTCATGCAGAAAGATTATGTTTTTTGTACATTACCTTAAGGCAGTTGTATGTATTTTACATACAGAAAGTTTCTTACAATAGATCCTATATTTCCAGTAAAATTATAACACATACATACTGTCAGCTGCACTTGACACTGACACCTTTCAATCAGAATTTTCTTAATATAGCAACTGTTTCCAGAGTTATAGCATAGCTGGCTAATATATATTTAATTTCTTTAAAAAATTTTAACTCTATATCCATTTAATATGAAGTATAAAATGCATTCAAATCGTATAGAGAATAAAATATTCTTTAATATTTACAATAACATTAAATGTGAAAAAATAATATTTAATATCGTTTTTGTAAGAAATACTGTTAAAATTTTCCAATAATGGTACTTCCGCTTGACCAATTATAACCAAAATCTAATCAGCTCTTCACATAAGTGTAACGAAGAGGAATACGAAAGAATTATAATTTTTGGAATTGTAGTATTAGGGTTATCGCATTAGAAAATTTTGTCACACACAGACACACACACACACACACACATACACACACACGCACACACACACGCACACACAAACACACACACGCACATACATACAGACATCATCGTAAAAATAGTAAAATCGTATTCTAGGGACCCTAAAACGTGATTATTCATCAAAAACTCACCACCGAATTTTTTGACCAAAGACAATACCTTCCGTCACCTTTAGGTAAGGAAGGTATTGTCTTTCATTCAAAAGCATTAATAACAAACTGTTATGATTATTAAAGATTTTGTGTGTTTCTGTCGATATCTGTAGAACGGATTGACCCATATAGCTGAATATTTTTTACTTAGAATGACCCCTAGAATACATGGTGACAATTTGTCGGTATCCTCAGGAGACACCCTGTGTATGAACATAAATTACAGAACAGAGAACGCTGCAGAATTTTAATTTTTTCATAATACCCAAGTAAAACAAAATTAAAATTGCTGTCCTGTAATAATTAAAATGTTGACGCCGCATTTTCACTAATATTCTTACATTTAAATGCGCTACCAAATATAAGAATAAAATAAAAAATCTGGTGTGGCCAACACAATACCTCCCACCATTTACAGCGTGAGTCACAAAAAAGATTAAGTTAATCCTTATTTTCGAATTAGCGAATTTTCCTCTAATTTTGACTGTTTATTTCTTAAAATATAGTCTAATCTAATCCAAGTAACTACCTTTTTTAAAACCCTCAACAGGATTAAACCCCAATTACAGAGTGGGTTCATATTCACACACATCCATGCCTTAGTGGGATTCGAACTCAGAGCCCCGAGGGTACTCATGACATGAGGCGTTGCTCTAACCATTGAGCCACCGGAGCTATAATAAAATGAAGATTAAATTTTAAATACCGGGATAGAATAGAATTCACTTAAACATTTTTGTGAATTGTTAATTTTTATTAATCTCAATACATACCTATATATTTACTTATGCTGGAAACTGTATTGATTGCCTTTTCTATTGTTCCATTTACTTTTTTCTTTTTAAAACGTTTCTAATATTATTTTGAAATGATTAGTTCTTTGATAGTGGCATTTATCTGTCAGTTACATACATTTGAATAACTGTGTTTTGTTAGTTTAAAGCGTAGGCTCCGGGATTTAAATTATAGATAATTTTATAAATTTATCCATAAAATACATAGAAAAAGTATTAATGCAAATCTATAGAAAATTGAATAATCTAATTTTTATAATAACATTAATATCGAAAAAATAACATTTAAAGGTATTTTTCGAAGAAAAACTATTTAGAGCTTCTAGTAAAGTGCCATTTCCGGTTATTCGATTTTCACCAAAACCTAATGGGCTCTTTCACTACAGAAAAAGTTCGAAATACAAGTTAATGATAGTATTTGAGTTAGAGTGGAGGATCCACATATACATACACACACATACGTAGGTATATATATATATATATATATATATATATATATATATATATATATATATATATATATATGAAAATGTTAAAATTGTATTCTAGGGACCTTAAAACGTGGTCATTTACCACAATCTCAATACGCGATTTTTAGCACGATCCCTATACCTCCCTTACCAAGGGTAGCGGGAGGTAAAAATGTAGCCTGCCTATTTCATATCATAAAAATATTCCGCAAAGGAGCACGTTTTCTTGGCTTCCATTGGCTCACTGGACGGATAAATAAATTACAGAGGAGATTCGTAATTCATTGCGCCGTTTTGTAGCAGGCCCACATATACATTCTTATAAAAATTTTATTGTACGGTCCTGTGTGCCCTGCTCTACATCGATCTGCTACTGCTACATCTGTTCTATGCCACTAAATTATGTACATAGTCTCGTAACAGTATCCACCATCCAGGATCAAAGAGAGACGTATTTTTTCGCGCAATTCGAAGAAAAATAATGCCATGTATTTTTTACATTTACATATCACTGAATATTCAAGCATAGTTCGCGAACGGGAACAAGTCGCGTGAAAATGACAAAATGTATTTTCAAACGAAATAAGAATAAATAATAACTCGATTTGTGCATAAATCTCTATATCAAAAAATCTGATGTGGCCAGCACATAACCTCTCGCCAGATATTTTACCTGGTTGTACGCATAAAACGAAAAATATTTTTAAATACAAATACATATATTCATGTCTCACTACAAAATAATTATTTTAATATAAATTATGTACAATACATACATTTTCTTTATATTCAATATCCTGATTTTTTTCTACTTTCCTTTTCTTTTTCTTTTATTCGTCATTTTTTCGCAAATTCCTTTTATATTCTTTTTTAGGTATTTTCTTTTGTGTTGTTGACTTTTTATTTATTTTCCAATCTTCATAATGATGTACTAATATTTTTGACAGTGGTATACACATATTTTTGACAGTGACATTTATGTGTGAATTACAAACATTTAAATTTTTTGCATTGAAGTAGTTTGATCTAAGAATTTTTACATCAAATTATTTTATATATGCATTTCTTTATCTCTAAATCTATAGAAGATATAATAATGAATTTATATTTATCAAATAAAGAATTTAACGTTCTTTAATATAAGTATTTACATAAATTTTCGATAAATAATATTTAGATGATTTTTTTCTTGTAACTACTACTTCCGGTTGACCAATTGTTACCAAAACTGACTCGACTCTTCCCATTATTGTTAGATTGAGGAATCCGTAGTTAAAAATGTCTTAAGTCTTATAGTATTTGAGTTATGGTGAATCCAACATCCACACACACATCCACACACACACACACACACACACACACACACACACACACACACACACACATACGGACATCAGCGTAAAAATGTTATAATCGGATTCTAGGGACCTTAAAACGTGCTTATTCACTAAAATCTGGATATGCGATTTTTAGTATGAGTACAATACCTCTCTTAGCGAGAGGTAAAAATCTGATGTGTCCAACATTTTTATTAATTTAAATATACATACTTACATATTTAGTTATGATGGATACTGTATTAAGATCCATTACATATAACTATGGTTCTATTTTGAGATATGAACTGTGTAATCAAGGAGTTATGGTTGTTTAAAGCGTAGGCTCCCGGATTTAAATTATAGATAATTTTATAAATTATCCATAAAATATACGGAAAAAGTATTAATGCAAACCTGCAGAAAATTTAATAATCTTCAATTTTTATAATAACATAAATCTCGAAAAATAACATTTAAAGGTATTTTTCGAAGAAAAACTATTTTGAGCTTCAAGTAAAGAGCCATTTCCGGTTATCTGATTTACACCAAAATCTAATGACTACTTCCTTTATTAGAATAAGGTAGGAATACAAAGTTTCAAAAATTTCTGAAGGACAGTATTTGAATTAGAGCGGAGAATCCACATATACATACACACATACACGCAGACATCACCGTGAAAATGTTAAAATTGGATTCTAGGAACGTTGAAATGTGGTCATTTACCAAAATCTCGATATACGATTTTAGCATGATTCCTGTACCTCCCTTACCAAGGGTAGCGGGAGGTAAAAATGAGAAATAGGAAAATAAGTGAATAACTGTTATTCACAGCTTTTGCAATAGGGGATTACAGCTAAATCGAATTAAGAGAAATTAGTAAAAAATAGTGAAAGTAGATGCTTAATAATGAATATTAATAAAGAAGTAAAATGTTATAATTGAAATACTTCGAAATAAGGGGGTTTTTTGTTTTAGCAGCTCGTCACTCATATGAATTCCATATATATTATTTTGATTGGCGATCAAAGACCACCTATAAATATATAACGAATACCGAGTTAGGGGGTGAAGTCTACTTCCAATGGAAGTAGACAAATTCAAATAGCGGGCACGTGGCTACCAGTCTAGTACTGCAATTCTCAAACAGTTTTTATTTGAATATAAATTTCTTGCATTAAACTTAATAATTTTGATACACTTGCAATTATAAAGCATGTAGACTTGTACAGTGTTATAACATTAATTTGTTTTTTTATAAATAGTGTACATTTCAAGAATACTTTAGATCAACCAAGAAAACAGTTTTATATAAAAACTTATATTCGTGACGTCACATCTATATTTCCAAACTTCGGGGGACCATAACTCGATTATTAATAGGATTTTTTTTCACCGGATTTTCACCAATAGTCTTAGTTTTACTTATACATTCTGATGAAATTATAAAAAATGGTGGAACCCCCTATTGCCGTATTCTAGGGTTACGGCATAATGTAACACGAGGGAGGGTCTCTGATGCTGACTGGTAATACTGCTGATTACTAATGATGATGAATCCCAACGATGATACACTTACTGACTGGTGGACGCTTTGATGGTTGGCGTCCACGGCTTGTGAGAAGGAAGAACACACAGACACTTTACTTTTTACACTTTACACTAATGAACACTACGGACATGAACACATACTTGTTGATTTAAAAACTAATACTTTATATACACGGTTACATTATTATTAATTAATACTAAGCCTAACATACACAACTAACAAGTGTTACATTCCGTAAACCAGCAGGCGAGCGTCGCCCCAAAACTAAAGGACACTACATGTCCAAACCAAAACACGTCTTTCCGACGCCACGTACTAATTTCGACTCTTCCATGTTTATCCCATGGCTAACTAATACCGACTCACTTAAAACAAAAACTCTATCTCCAGGATAGGATTATCTTAGGGGAACGGGGTGCATAGGCTAGGGCACGTATACATAATAATTTCTAGACTTAAGATCAACAAATAAATGTCGTGACTATCATAATATGATAAGATTTTCTAAACTGAATTTTGACTTAAATAGATAAACAGAGTTAAAATATGAGTATTGAAACTATAATTTAGAAGAGTTTATAAAAAGTTATTTATCTGTTATTGTGCTTACCCTCGCCTTGTCACAATAATGGTAAGGTTAAGGTTACAGCTACATATATCGTAGCACGCATTTGTCTATACTCGAATTATTAATGCAAAGTCAAAATGCTAATGTTAAGGTAATTTCTTAAGGTTACAGCTTACATAAATCAGCAGAGAGAAAAGTGTATTTTTTTGTACCTTGTACGAGTACGTCTACAATAAAAGTGTGAAAAAAGTGCCAATGCGTTTCATTTTTTCACCCGTTTGCGTTAACAAAGTGAATTTTTTCGCGTTTTTATTGTGTAAAAAGCACACTTTATGAATGTTTTTAACGGTGGTATATAAAACACGTTATTGCGTTACTTACGATATTTTTAAATATGGCATGGATTCAGTTTGTAATGAATTCATAATCGTAACACACAACGATATATAGAGGTATTATCATAATAAACCTGACTAATGGTCATTTTAGGTTTGTAGGTAATAAATAATGTATAGCTGGAGGACAAATTAGATGGGCTGATGGCATCATCTATTAGATATTAGAGTATGGCTGATTAACACCAGAGTGCAGTAAGCCAATAATATAATTTTGCCTCTACGTGCATTCAACTTGATTAGCATTTAGTGCTGAAGTGGCTTATCATATATTGCTAATATAATTTATGGTCTAATTTTAGTTCCTTCCTTTTAGAAATATACTCCCAAAAACATAGTTTACTAAATACATGTAGTTAGAATATGTAGTTACAGTTACAAGTTGCAGACATATTAATTTATTCTTCCATTGATCGATTATTTATGAGTTTGAATAGCATATTAATGACCCATATTAATGCATGATTTTCTATTAATGAATGATTTTAGAATACCCAAGTACGTTCCTCCAATCTAAAAAATATTGTTATTATTAACGCGTGTTAATTGGTGATTAACAATTTCAACCATTAACAACTTTTATTTGAAGCTTTTTACCTGAAATAATTAGGGAAGCAGGAAATTACGAAAGTATGATTTTACATGTTAAGTCCTATGTTCGGCTATGCCATTCACCACCCTGTATATGTAGATATTATAGTAGATATGGTATGACTAGCGAATGAAAGTTAACATTTAAATTATTTTATAGATGTGGTTTCTTTTGAAACCCTAGAGACGAATAGAATTGTACGAAATATTTAGGTATGAATTTTTTGCATGAACCCATTTAAATACTGGACTAGGAAAGCACAGAAATACATTACTATGTTTGGCTGAAAATAAATGGCCGACTAGGGTAACTGAATTTCAAAACATGGGTGCGTTTAAAATATTTTTTCTTCTTTGGTTCTTTAATATGTACTTTATGAAACCCATTTGGATGTCATAAAGTACTTCTTTATGACATCCAAATGAGTTTCATAAAGTACATATTAAACAACCGAAATTGAAATTCCTGGACATGAAATAACGTACATTTTTTGAAAAAATGACCAAAATAGAAAAAATAGTGTAAAATACACGTGTCATAAGACATTTCAGCGCACTTGGCCCCTTAGAAAACTCGCGGCAAGCCGCTCATTTCTAAGAATGACGCGTGCGCTAAAATCATGTCTTGTGAAACTTGTATCTTAATGTACTATTAAACATTTTTCGTTTATGTTGATTATAACAAAATATTTTAATCTTTAAACTATTTAGTTCGGCAATTCTATGAAATAGTGTTATTTTTAAATTCCTCCAACAGTAATTCCCACTCGAAAGTTGCTTACACCTGAGACGAACGAACTAAAATTTGCGGTATTAATATTTTTAAATACATCCCTGAATCCTGTTGCTAAGGTCATTTTAAATGCCTCCTGGTATTGAGTACAATTCTAATCTTCTGTAACGGAATACATAAGGGTCAGTTTCCTTTCAAATCAAATATAGGGAAATGTTTTCAAAAGAAACCACATCTATTAAATAATCTAAACGTCAACTTTCATTCGCTAGTCATACTATACCTACAAATTACAGACATACATATTAAATTATTTTTCCATTGATAATTATTTATGAGTCAATAATGTATACACAATCGCCTATTAATGACCCACATTAAAGCATGATTTTCTATTCATGAATGATATTAGAATACCCAAGTAAGTTCCTAATCTAAAAAAATATAACGCTATAACGTCTCCATTATTAATCGCCCTTATTAACACACTTGAAAGTTTAATAACTATGAATATTATGTCTTCTATTCGATCTTGTGTTAATCTAAAACTAAAACAATATTTTTTTCATTTCCGTCGATTGTCGAATCGATATTTTATCGTACTGACCGTTGGCAAATTATAGTCCCGATGCAACATATTTCCAATTTAATCGTTTTTAGAAAATTGAGGCAATGATTTAGTAGCTTATGAATGGGGAATAAATGACAAAATTCGTTGAGTTCAAAAATGTTATCTACCTACCACTGATACTGTTAATCTTTTCTCTATTGTTTTGTGTATGCGCAGTTTGCAGTTTTACAAAAAGTGTTCTAATAATATGAAGAGCCAACGGGGAAAAATGCAGTGGCGTCGATAGACTATTTCGGAGGGGGTTTGCGCCCTCCCTGTTTAATTTTGCGTCCCCTTTCCGTGTTTTTATTTAAATAAATTATTAAAAATCAATCTGATTTTTTTACTATTTTATTATGCACTTATTTATCTGCAATAAGCAGCGAGACGATTATGTACCTACGACTTTAACCGAAGAGGAAAGGTTACCGCTGCTCTAAAATATGAAGCGAAAATTCAAATAAATTATTCCTGTATTAGAACTACTAACGCTTTAAAAAATTCAACACACGACAAGCATCCTTCCGATACTAACCTGCATTTTAAAATAAAAATTATTGAAATCTATTAATACTAGACTTTTCTCGTTTTGCCATTAAAATCAAAGTCAAATACTAATAGATTTCAATAATATTTTTTTTAATTCAGCTTAATATCGGAAGTATGCGTGTCGTGTGTTGAGTTTTTTAAAATGTTAATAGTTCAAAACAATTAATTGAAAAAAGAGAAGAAATTATTTAAGGCTATCCCAATGCAAGGACATAATGTAACAAAAAACTCAACAAATAAGGCCAATTTTATAGACTCTAGTTATTAAAAAAATTGATCCTTTTCTCTAAAATTACAATGTACCTCAAAATGCACATTATTGTTCACTATGTCACAAAATCATGTTATAGAGAGTAGTGCAAAATGTATAATACGCAAAATAACTCCGGAAACTAATAATTGTGATTATTTTGCAATAATAGTAGATGATCCTCGGGACATCACTGCAGAAGAACAGATAAGTATTTGTGTTCGCTTCATTACATTTGAAAATCTTCCAAAAGAAATATTTTTATGTTTTAAACATGAATAAATTTAAATGCAGAATCAGACTGTCAAAAATTATTTCGTTCTAAAGGTGCGCCCTGTTGCGCCCTCCCTGTTAAAAGTACCTAGTGACGCCCCTGGAAAAATGATATTATTGGTCCTACTAATAGATTGATGGTGGGGCTTGCAAATGGTATAATTAAGGAAGGCAAAAACGGTATGGTATGTTTCAAGATATTTGCAAATTTACCTGGCTTCGTAATGATGCGGTACACCGCAAAACAGCATGGTACTTACGATCCTTTGCGTCAGGGGAGAATTAACAAAATTTGGGAAAACGATGTAGCTGTACTTTCTCAAAATTCCGATAATTAATAGACAAAAATTATACACATAGGGTCATCCAAAAAAATTTTAAAATTTTTATTTTTAATTCACATTAAAAGTTGCCATCCAATAAATATGGTCTGGAGATTTCTAAACGATTGCCAATTCTGTGGCCATGTTGGAAATTCTAAGTTATTAAGAAGCGGCAAAACCGGTGGGCAAGAAACAGGGTGCGGTGAGGGGAAAAAGTTGAATATCAGTCCATACTTTTTTTACGGCGAGTGTAACTATTATGTGAAAATAAACAGTAAACCTCCTCCTTTGAAATGATAACTTCTAAAAAAATATTTCCAACTCATTATCTTGATGAATTTATTCATCTTTGAGAACATAATGAAGAAAAAGCTTTCAAGTTATTAAGTTACATTTAACGCTTCTTTTAAGTGTTGTTTTGAATTTTCTTTGTGGCATTCATTTTCTTTTCATTTCTTGTTGAAAGAGTTCTTTATTTATTGTTTTACTTTCATTTCATATTAATGTTTTCTCATTTTGATGTTTTCACCTTTAAATTCCCTATCTTACCTATTGGGACCAGTGGCGTAACTAACGGGCCTGCAGGGACCGCATTGCGGGCGGGCCCCGGGCTTTAGAAGGGCCCCCAATAATTGACATCTGATTTAGTGTATGTAATTACGTACATATAATTTTGAATTGAATTTTAAAACATTTTTTGTAGCAACATATGTACATATTTATTCAGTCCATTATTTTTTTAAATATCAATTTCCAAAAATAAATCTAGTTTTTTTATTTTCCATCACATTTCGGCCGGTAGAATTTCGATCGAATATTTTCCTTAAACTGACCCAGAGTTCGTTGTTTATTGACATATTTTTCCCTTTAAAATAACCCCACAAAGAGAAGTCTGGGACTGTCAAATCAGGAAACCTAGCGGTCAATGTGTATTACCAAAACGCGGGATTTAACGATAAGAGAATGTTTTTTTTTTTCGCAAAATTGCACACCGAAGTTCTTTCATTTGGGATAACAAAAAATGTATGAATCAATTACCTGTAACGTTCACCAGTGGACAGTGCCACCATTTTCATTTTCAAAAAAATACGGGCCAATCACATTTTCATAGTAAATACGACAACATATAATGGCTTTGATGGGATGTAAGGTGCCTAGTGATTAAATCTTAGATTTTCAGGCCTGCAATATTAGTTATTTTGCTTATTAACATGTCCACTCAGACGAAAGTGAGACTTGTCACTTACTTTAACAGTTCATTAAAATTTTGAGTAAAAATAGTCACAATTTCCGCAAGTTCTTGTGGCGCATGGTGTGCAGTTATTCATGGTAAACACTACAACTAAAGATGGGCCCCAAAAAAATATTGCGGGCGGGCCAACGAACGTTCAGTTACGCCACTGATTGGGACCCGCAGTATCCGTTGGCGGCGCTGTAAGCGCACCTGTCATGGCGGCCAGTAGGACATGTCAGACTTGTTTACATCTTGAACGAGCGCTTTTTGACCCAAAATAATGTTAACAGTTCAAATCTACACAGTTTATAAGTTTGTTTAATCGAATCGTTCATCAAAAAACATAGTTGAGAGACGAGTAATAAATTCGTGATTAATTACTACTTGTGACGTAACTAGATTTACGAAAATTTTGATTTGTAACTGCAGTCTGCAGGGATAAATATTAGTAAAATCAATGATACTATAAAATTTATTTATAAATACTGTCAATAATTATTTAAAACTATATATATATATATATATATATATATATATATATATATATATATATATATATATGCAAAAAAAATTATAATTATTCTTTATGGAATGTAAGGAGCAGTCCGAATTTATTTATCAGTTTAGAGCTTTCTGATAAATTTAAATTTCTTTTCCATAGATTCAATCGATCAAGTTTTTCTTTTTTGCCAAAAATTATGGAATATACTTTAATTTTTGTTGCACTCGTATACCCTTTAATACGGCACTTTTTGATTTATATTAATTTTCTTTAATTCGCTTATTTTTCGAACATTTTCAAAAGAAATTATAGAATCAAAGCGTGAGAACCTATTTTTCTGGTAAACAAAACGATGGATCTTGACGTTTACATATTTGACATGTTTTAGTGGCTGCCATTAACTTAGTTTCATAAAATCCGCTGGTGTCGCTTTCTATTCTGCGGGTCTCAATAGGTACATTAAAACAGAAAAAATCTGGTGTGGCCAACACAATACCTCCCGCCATTTACAGCCCGAGTCACAAAAAAATAAATTAAGTTAATCCCTATTTTTGGATTAGCGAATTTTACTCTAATTTTGACAGTATATTTCTTAAAATATAGTCTAATCTAATCCAAGTAACTACCTTTTTTTTAAACCCATCAACAGAATTAAATCCCAATTACAGAACCCCGAGGGCACTCATTACATGATGCGTTGCTCTAACCATTGAGCCACCGGAGCTTTAATAAAATGAAGATTAAATTTTAAATACCGGGATAGAATAGAATTCACTAATCCAAAAATAAGGATTACCTTAAACATTTTTGTTAATCTAAATACATACCTACATATTAACTTATGCTGGAAACGATATATTGAATTCCTTTTCTATTGTTCTATTTACTTTTTTCTTTTTAAAACGTTACTAATATTATTTTGAAATGATTAGTTCTTTGATAGTGACAATTATCATTTGAATAACTGCGTTTTGTTAGTTTAAAGCATAAACTCTGGGATTTAAATGATAGATAATTCTATAAATTTATCCATAAAATATATAGAAAAAGTATTAATGCAAATCTATAGAACATTTAATAATCTTTAACTTTTATAATAACATTAATCTCGAAAAAATAACATTTACAGGTATTATTCGAAGAAAAACTATTTTGAGCTTCTAGTAAAGTGCCATTTCCGGTTATCCGATTTTCACCAAAATCTAATGGGCTCTTCCCATAACAGAAAAAGTTCGAAATACAAGGTTTCAATATTTTCTGAATGATAGTATTTGAGATAGAATGGAGAATCCGCACATACATACATACACACACACACACACACACACACACACACACACACACACACACACACGCACGCACACACTCACACACACACATCATCGTGAAAATGTTAAAATTGGATTCTAGGGACCTTAAATCGTGGTCATTTACCAAAATCTCGATATGCGATTCTTAGCAGGAGCCCTATACCTCCCTTACCAAGGGTAGCAGAAGGTAAAAAAAATACAAAGAAATTACATATTCGATAATTAATTTTAGTGGTTTTCATACATTTTGCAATTTTACTTAGTTTTTGTTTGCCTTGTTCGCGTACTCTACTTATAAGGAGTTGGAAATTGTTTAGCCTGAAACGAACTACTTGAACTTGTATTCTATGCAATTTTAATTATGTGAAACTGGAGCTAATATTGTAAATTACATGAACTTCTAAGAACAAACTTCGCATGGTAATGAAGAGTATAACTATCCACCCTTAATATTTAATATAAATGTGTCAAAACCCAATGTTATTTAAATGGGGAAAAATAAGTGCATTTAAGCACGATCAAATATTAATATTAAGCGAAATCATAGCCTGCGCAATTTTTTTAAATTTATTTGGAACGACTTTAGGGCGGCTCGGGTAAAATTCGACTGACCCCTTTTAAGGTCCATCCTAATGTATATACTCGTATTTTACTTCGACACATAAATTGGAAATTTGACAATAAGTAAAGTATGAAGTTTTACTACAAAAACAGAAAGAAACGTAAGTTTCTAAACTAAAGTAAGAATTTGCTGAAATAGAATTTTTATTACAAAGGAGTACAAATAGAGAATTTTACGTAAGACATACTGGTAAAAAGGGAAACTTTATTCTTCAAAGCGAAGTATTTGTTCACCTCTAAAAATTTCTGCTGACGTATTTTAGTTAAATTTTATAAAACTCTAATCATGTTTGAAAATGTTTAAATTTTCATGGATAGTATATATTCAAACCGAATACAAATTAAAATTTAATCTAACATTAAAAATAAATGGCGAAACATAGTTACGGTTATTAAAAATTAAGGAACATGTTCTCAAGATAAACATCCGACTTGTAATATATATCGTGTATCCGTAGACTTAAAATTTTAATATTTAACGATTTTCGTCTCCGATGCTATTTCATACGGAACATGGAACAAAATAAATAATGAAATTAATAAATATATTATTAAGTTAGAGGTAGTAATGAAGAACGGACGTCGGTAGTAATTTTCTTGTTTTTCTCGATATTTCTATTAAAGAAAGAAATTGTAGGAGGAGACAATAATACTAAAACATCAGTTTGTTTTACTGATAGTAAATTTTTAATTCTCTGCAGATTGTTAGATGGTGTGTATTTAATAAACAATAAATGGTTATATCAATGTAATTTTCATGGGTCACCAATAGTTGCAATAGTTATTTGTATCACTAGGTCAGAAACTGAACATTTGCGAGAACGAGTTTATCTTACGAGATCTCGCAAAAGAGTTTCTGGGCGTGTGATACACAAGATTTTTTGTACCGATTTCTCTATAAATACTTCGTATATTTCTCTACATTTTATTCTATGATACATAACCTAAAAAATCTGATGTGGCCAGCACATAACCTCTCGCCAGATATTTTACCTGGTTGTACGCATAAAACGAAAAATATTTTTAAATACAAATACATATATTCATGTCTCACTAACAAAATAATTCTCACATATATTTGCAAAATCTATGGGATATTTTAATACAAATTATGTACAATACATACATTTTCTTTATATTCAATATCCTGAAATTTTGTTTTTCTACTTTCCTTTTCTTTTTCTTTATATTCGTAATTTTTTTGCAATTCCTTTTATATTCTTTTTTACGTATATTCTTTTGCGTTGTTGAATTTTTTTTATTTTCATAATCTTCATAATAATGTAGATACAAATATTTTTGATAGTGGGATACGAATATTTTTGACAGTGACATTTATGTTTCAATTACAAACATTTAAATTTCTTGAATTTATATTTATTGAATAAAGAATTAAACGTTCTTTAATATAAGGTTTTACATAAATTTTCGATAAATAATATTTAGATGATTTTTTTCTTGTAACTACTACTTCCGGTTGCCCAATTGTTGCTAAAACTTAATCAACTCTGCCCATTATTGTTAGATTGAGGAATCCGAAGTTAAAAATGTCTTAAGTCTTATAGTATTTGAGAAATCGTGAATCCAAGATCCACACACACATACGAACATCATCGTAAAAATGTTATAATCGGATTCTAGGGACCTTAAAACGTGCTTATTCACTAAAATCTGGATATGCAATTTTTAGCATGAATTCAATACCTCTCTTAGCGAGAGGTAAAATGACATTTTTATCAGTTTTGCATTGCAAGCTTAATTATAATTACTTATTTGAGCTTAAAATGCGTAATTATTTTATATTTATTGAAAATATATTATACAAACATTAGTTATCTTTCGCATATTTTTAATGTCGGATAACGGAAACCATGGCGGAAACTCATAATTATATCACGTGAAGTTAGTTGTAGTTACAAAACAAACTAGTCCTAAAGTTGGAACTTATAATTAATCTATACAAAATGACAGGAATGAAAGCATATTATTATTTTTATGACAAAATTTAGTTATTTAAGTTACAATAATTAAAGATTTGGCTGATTTATGGGTGCATTCTAAACACAATCCGTTAAAATATATTATGTAAACGGATTCCGTTACAATATTTCTTATTAACGGATTCTGAAAAAAAAAACTATTCACAATATGACATTTAAACGGATCCGTTAAAATTAATATAATAAACGGATCCGTTTGCTACTGTAGGGCAATGTTGTCAAATTGTAAATGTCAACATATTTATATTTTGATAATAACAAAATATATTAAGATCTAAACAGATATTTGTGATACATAAATTTAGAGATACTATTTAGTAATAAATTTATATCAAGAAATAATCATAATAAGAATATATTCTTTAAAATAAACTTTGGAATGTTGGTAAATACTTTGTTGTAATAAATGTCAAAATTGTCAGTTACATAACCTTTTGATATTGTATATTATTGTAAATTTGGAAAAAAATGGGCATAAAACAAAAAAATCTATAAAATCACAATTCGTTACATATTAAGCGCAGCTAAAGTAATAATGAAGAAGACCCCCAACATTTATCTTGAAATTATAGACACTACTAAGCTAATCTACGGTATCGAGAAAATAAACATACGCGGGGCCACAATTAAATATAGGCGCATGTACTTTAAAAACTACACAAATTATAAAACACACATTATGAGCTTGATTTTTAATTCTGCGCAAATATTAATGCAATTTTCGCCATTAGATTCATTCATCTAATCAGTATTCTTCGAATATAATCAAAATATCCATTGTTGTAATCAAAATATTTTTTGTTGCAATAAAAATATCCTTTGTTGTAATCAATAATTAAAAATAAAGGCACCAATAGAACATTTGTGTCTTGTGCCTCTGAAAATTAAATGCAGTCCTGAAAATATTCGAATATTTTAAAACATTAGGTAAAGTTCAAGATTTGCAATGTAGAGTAAAATATCTGCTCGTTTCATTAGAGAAAGCATTTTTAATTTTTTTGAGAACGATAAATGGATAATTGTGTATTGTTAAAATCTTTCATCGAACCGATTTTTTATAGGTTATGTACGAGTATAATTTTGTTATAAAAATTATTTATTTCTACTTTCCTTTCAATTACATTCTATGAATCCAAGGGTCGGAGCAAACGTTAAGGATGATAACGCCATTCTCTGTGTATAAATTAAAATTTTCTAAATATTTATGCATGAAATGTCGTCCGTTTACAATTAACGTCTATGAAACATTCTCCGTTTAAATTTTATTTATAAACGGATAACAAACGGATCTCCGTTTATATTATTAACGGATGTCTTTAGAATAGCAAAATCTAGTTAACGGATATTTTAATTTTAACGGTCCGTTTATAAATAACGGAATGCCTTTAAAATACACCCATTAGCCCTAAAATTTGTAAACATTTTGCTAATTCTTTTGTTGAAAATAATCTTAAATTGACGTAACACCAGTAATGCCAACTCTTTTAATTGTATTTATTATGCTCTGTTCCATTTAAGCCATTCAGTAGATGGCACTGGCAACAGCGCAAATCTGAAGTAGAAGAAATTACATTGGGTAAACTTGTCTCTTGTCTCTAATTGCAGCCAATCAGAGATGTCAAAACTATTCCCTATGCTCCACAATACTGAATGGCTTAAATGGAACAAGGTACAGGTACATTGTACCAACATGAAAAATATCTTTTGTAAGTGAAGAAAATTTGGTGGAAATGTATTTAATTTAATTTCGAGGTTTTGTTTGATGTTATTTAGGAATGAAAGAGTAAACGAGAGTTGCTTAAATACTGAAAACCCTTTGTCTTAAAATGCGTTAAATAAACGGATTTAACATTAATTTATTCAAAAGAGTTAACAAAATTTCCATGAAAACAAATATTTCAATTGTAGGAAGTAGAGCGCGTAAATAAATTGTATGCAAGTTCAGTAAATATTCGCTAACAACAGCGTATGCAAGTGAAACAAACGACACAACTAAATAATTAAAACAAAAAAAAACTTCGTGGATGTAGAACAAAAACACGCTGTAAAATATTCTTCATTCCGTGTAAATAAACACAGAGCCACTAAATAAATCAGACGACATGCGGTCCATTTTGTGGATTAATTGAGATAAATGATTTTTTTCTGGGCCATTAACCGTCGCTGGGCGTCGGACGCGTCGCATAAACGTTAATTATGTCATAATTCAGATGCTCGCCAGGTGTCACCAGCTACTCCTGCGAATGTAAGGCTGAACTGCTGGAGAGCGCCGTTGCTATGGGAAAACCACTCGTATTCCCTGTTCCCGCTAGAACAGGGATTTACAAACACAAAAAGGACCGCAGTGAAGGTGAAATATTTCTTGCGTTGTTTCTTTCTTAAGTACTAGCATGCTTCTAGTATTATATTTCGTATTTATGATAGATTAATAAAGGAGTAACTTATGTAAGAAAAATTTTGAGAAAAAAATTAGAACTCTATCAAATAGAAACAATTTTTGACGGTGGGTTCGAAACAACTGAGGCAACCTTCAAATTATGCGCCCTAATTACCTCCCGTCATACTGTAGGTAAGGGAGGTAATGTAATCGTGCCAAAAATTCGATGGTGAGTTTCCAGTAAATAAGCACGAATTAGGCTTGATTTACATTAGCGGTACAATGACGGTACAATAACGGTACGATACTTCTTGGTCCAATGTATTTTAATGGACTCATTTACATCTACGTTCTCAGTACGATGACGGTACGATGACGGCCCAATGATATTTATTGATTTACATTAGCGATACGACCAGGGTACAGTTTCTATTGACTATTTCACTCATAAATATATAAACCAATCCAAATTTAGGATTCTACCTAGTTACCAAGTTTCATTTCGACAAAACACCGTCACAAAAAATTTATCGCACCCTTTAAGCCAATAAGATGTATTTTTACAAATAAGTGAGTTTTGATAAGCGAAAATTTTTTGACGTTTTACAAACATATTGTTTACTTACTTGTCAAAGTCTGTATATTTTCAGTGTTATCAATTTTTATTAAAAACGACTCGATTCGGACAGGTATCTATTTAAAACGTTGAAAAAGCAAACTGAAACATAATACCTCTAAACACAATAAAATTTATAAGATTTTTGTCAAGAAAAAAATTATATTACCTGATTTTTATTTTGGAAATAGTCACCCGAATACCATTCGTGGTTAAATTTTATCCTGGAAAAATTTTCCGATTGCTTTACTCGAGCCCTTTGCCAATTTATCTCGTGACATTGATCAAAAATCACTCGTTTGACAACTTGTAATTTTTTTGTCAATGCCACTCAATAAATTGCTAGGCAACCGGCTCTCGTAATAATCTGAAATTTTTTCCGGCAAAAATTTACCACTTATGATATTATATATGAAAAAATATTGTATATCATAGTAACAGCATAATATTTCCATGCAAGGGGGAGTGGAAGGTTGCGTTTGAAGAATACGTGCACTTCAAGTTGACGTTCATGCCAAAATCAGCCGAGTGAAAGTAAACATATGCTAGTAACTGATTGACATTTGACATGTTTTTGACTTTTCATGTGTCTTTTAGTTGTGTGTGATTAGTTTTTTGACAGCGACATTTATCTGTGAATTACGTACATTTGAATAACTGTGCAACCAAGGAGTTTTGTTTGTGTAAAGCGTAGGTTCCAGGATTTAAATTTTAGATAATTTTGTAAATTTATCCATAAAATATATAGAATAGTTATTTGTTTATCAAGGCCGCGAAATCACTCTTTAGCGTACCGAGAGAAAAATTGTCGCCGAGGTCACTTGGGGCCGAGACAAGACCATCTCGAGGGCGCAAAAGGATTTCGCGGACAAGGTGTACACAATATTTTTTGTGCAACCGTAAAAAATAATTAATTACAAATTTTATTAATTTTAAACAGTTTCATTGTAAATAGAAAGTTAGCTTTCAAGGTGGCTATGGGATTGACATTTGATAAACAAAACCATGCAATTCTCAAGTGTCAAAGTGATTGTTTACCTAATTTCAAATTCATTTCGCCGCCGTTACCATAACAACGGTCGCGAAATCCAATTTCGCGGCCTGTATTGCGGCCGCGAAATGCTTATTTCGCGTCCGGTTGCACAAAAAAGTATTAATGCAAATCTGTAGAAAATTTAATCTTTAATCTTTAATTTTTATAATAACATTATTGTCGAAAAAATAACATTTAAAGGTATTTTTGGAAGAAAATTTTGAGCTACTAGTAAAGTGCCATTTCCGGTTATCCGATTTACACCAAAATCTAATGGGCTCTTTCCAGTACAGAAAAAGTTCGAAATACAAGGTTTCAAAATGATAGTATTTGAGTTAGAGTGGAGGATCCACACACACACATACACACATATATACACACAAATATCATCGTGAAAATGTTAAAATTGAATTAGGGATCTTAAAACGTGGTCATTTACCAAAATCTCGATGTGATTTTTAGCACGATCCCTATGCCTCCCTTACCGAGGCCGAGGATAGCGGGAGGTAAAAACTATTTTCTTATTACGGATTTATTATGCCCAGTGAATTTTTCTCGAAACTTTTATTACACACGTTATGTATAAATTTGGATTAGGGATAAATTTAGGGTTTACTTCCTTCGATTTTGCGTCAACAACTTATGTTTTCATTAGATATATTTGTTATGTGATAATAAAGTCAAAAAGGTTGGTTTGGGATTAGTTGAGTTTGTTTAGGCTATTATGGCTTGAAGCAATGTTTTGTCAGAATCTTTGGCAAGGGATTATTTTGATTACTACCCGAGTGCGTCCAAAGATAAATATGAAAGTAATTTACGGATGAGAGATCAATAATATGACTACATATTTAAATAAATTCTAGGGAAATTTCTCTCCATAAAGAATTATACTTCTTTAATGCCCGGTACAAAGTGACTGATAAAGTGATAAATATAACTGCCTAACAAATAAAAAATATCGAATCGAAAAATGACAAAGTGAATAATTTCGATGCGAGGTTTTTAGATTTTTCGGCAGAATTTTATAAGGAACTTTGTTAGGATATTGGAATACCGAGTCTAAGGCAATTTTATTTTGTTTCGTATTGTTAGCAGTTATTATGTTTCTGCATTATTTGCGCCGCTCTGTCCATACATTGAATGGTTCTCTACCGGTCTACCTGTTCTGTATTAGTAAAATAATCTTATTGTTTCTTTAACATTAATACTATTTTTGTTTGATATAAGTTCTTATGGGAATGAAAACTACCGTTCCAAAAATTATTTCAAACAAAAATAACGTTTATTTTAAAGGAACAGTAAGATTCTTTTACTATACAGAGCAGGTAAAGATATCATTCAATGCGTGAATAGAGTGGCGCAAATAATAATACGTGATAATAACCTATTTATGTACAGTAGTGGAAGTTTCTGAAGCTAAGGAAGTTTATTTGTAGGAAATTTCTTGGATTCAAGCTTCAATTGGTTAAATTTATATTCAATCCTTTATTGTTAAATTTGACAACGTTTCGGCCTTGAATAAGGCCATTCTCAGTTAACTTGACTCCGCAGCCTGCGCAGGCTGTGAAAAATGTAATTAAAATTATTTTTTTTTGACTCAAATATGGCCATAGGCGCCCACAGGGGGGGGGGTCGAAAGGGTCGACTGACCCCCCTTTCATTTATGGACTGTATCCATTTTTAAAAATAAAAGTATATTTTTTTTCATTTCAATGTATCATTGTATTTTTTAATAATTATTGGTAATGTTTTCTTATATTTTAACATTGAATTTATAATACCCTAGGGGTATTATAAATTCAATGATTTTAATCAGAAATTTATTATATTATTTCAGCGGAAGGTCATGATCTCATGATGCTGCAAATTTTGTTGCATATACTTGCAGTAAATTATGTACTGTTAAATGTGTATTGCAATTATTTTTACATTATATTACATTATCTTCGGTGTTGTATTTTCTTTAATATGCCGTAGTTTATTCTAATCATTTTATGATCACGTTCTTCTCAAAAATTTTACAATTATCGATTTTACTGTTATATAGAAATAAAGAAATAGAAAAGTAAATAATGAATAGACATTGCATATTTATTTATATTAAAAGTACCTATGTATGATTAGGGTTGCCGTATTTTGTGAGGAGCGCGATTTAATTAACATTTAATTATTATACATTTTATTTTGAGCAGTTCAATAGAATAATTATATTGTTACTTGGTAATATAATATTTTAATTTAATGCAACATTGTGTTTTCAGATTGTCTGTTTGTGTAGTTATTGCTTATGCTCGCATCTCGTATCATAAAGCCTAGTAGAAGGGGTAATTCTACGCTATTAGAGCGTACATACGCATTTTCGTCATAAAATACTGATTTTAATTTTTTAAGAATTTATTAAATTTGCTTCATTGTAAAGAACTCTATATTATCTGACTTTGCATTAAAACACGTTTGACCTTGAAAATTATTAAAAATACCTTGTAAAAAAGTCTGCGGGCGCCCATGAATATGGCTTTAACAAATTGCTAATATAAACCAACACCATATTATGTATAATTTATACAAAACTTTACTATTGTTAACCACAATTGTTTAGACTTGGGAATGGCCTTATTCAAGGCCGAAACGTTGTCAAATTTAACAATAAGGGATTAAATATAAATTTAACCAAATGAAGCTTGAATCCAAGAAATTTCCTACAAATATTTATGTACAGATAAAGATCAAAAGATTGAAGTGATTTTAAAGTGTGAAAAGAATACCTACAAAGAAATCTAGTGCGATTAGCTTGTATAAAGAATAAAGCGGTAAACCTCGGTGTAAACACTAAGTGACATCTAACTGCGAGAACAAAAAAGTAAAAGAATTCCAACGGCAAGCGCTTGGCGTTGGAACGCAGTAACGTGACGGCCGTATGTAATGTGTAATATAAAACGTGACGGTTTAGCGTTTTGTCTTTGAGAAATGGAGATGTATCAGTTGGCTTCAGTGTCGGAGTCTTCTTACTCTTACTACGGTTATTTATTAGTCTGCCTTTATTTGCATACTTGTTACAATGCACAATAAAGAAATCCATAAAACGAAATATGAAACCACCAGACTTGTAAATGTACTTTCCACCAAAATTTCCCTACTAAAAACTGCTGTTTTTAAGGAATGATTTATGGATGGTAGAAATTACTACTAACTTTACATAACTGGCATTAAAAAGATGGAAAACTTGGCTCATATCACTTATTTTCTTATTACGTTAAAACTTTATTACGTAAAAGTAATAAATATTTTCTTATATTTATTTTTTGTAAATACACAAATTGAATCAAGTTACATATTTTTACCTCCAGCCTTTTGTAAGGAAGGTAATGTTTTCGATTCAAAAATTAGATAAACAAACTATTATTCACGAAAGATGATTATTCAAGGTCATTTGTGAGCCGTCTGCTATAATATTACTTGCAGATAACTTCATTGCATTTCGTATGCATATGCGTGCAACATGAAATATTTATGGACACATTTTAACTGAAATAGTAATTCATTTGAAAACTATGTTTCTTTCTAAATGATGCATTTCTGAAAGATTTATGTTTTTCACTTACGTTTTTGCAAAATACGAAAACATAGACTTAACTTATAAACCAAGGAATAAAAATTTGATTTAAACGTCAACGGCTAAATATTAGCACAAAAGGCAGTGTAGTAAATAATTAGGTATCAGTAATTCTGCGACATATGTCATTATTATTTATAGTGTGTTAGAAAGTAATGCCTCTATTTACGTATATCTGTCACACCACATAAATTAAATAGACTTAGGTGAAATAATCTTTCTCTTTTTAATGTTGCTAAGCTACTGCTATAAAATGATGTGTATTCTTTCTTCATACAAATGACCTTGAATAGTCATCTTTCGTGTATAATAGTTTAGTGAGTTGTTTTTACTATTTTTGCAATGATGTCTGCGTAGTGCGCATGTGTGTGTACGTGCGCATGTGTGCGTGCGTGTGTGTGTGACTATTTTTTCTTCCTCGATAATTCTTACATCAAACTTCCAAAAATTTCGATTTTTGTGAAAATAGTTATTTGTATATCAAGGCCATGAAATCACTCTTTAGCGTACCGAGAGAAAAATTGTCGCCGAGGCCGCTTGTGGCCAAGGCAATACAATCTCGAGGGCGTTAAAGGATTTCGCGGGCAAAGTGTACACAATATTTTTTGTGCAACCGTAAAATAATATGTAAGTACTTACAAATTTTATTAATTTTCAACAGTTTCATTGTAAATAGAAAGTTAACTTTCAAGGTGGCTATGGGATTAACAATTGATAAACAAAACCATGCAATTCTCAAGTGTCAAAGTTATTGTTTACCTATTGCGGCTGCGAAATACTTATTTCGCGTCCGGTTGTACAAAAAATATATTATGATATAATCCAAAACTTCTCAAATATAGTATTTAAAACTCGCATATGATTGAGAACGAATTTGTTTACAAACTATCAACCGGAAGTGATATTTTTCTTTAAAGCTCACTGCTATTTTAAACATGGAATTGGCCGGAGGTCATGTGTTGGCCATAGAGATTCACGGGCTTGGCTTGAAGCTTGAAAGCTTGGCTTGGCTTGGTTTGAAAAAGCTTGAAAAATCAAGCCAAGCCTGTCGTTCAAAAAAGCTTGACTTTTCAAGCCAAGCCAAGCTTCTGTTCCACCAAGCCCAAGCCAAACCAAGCCTAACATTTAAAAAAGCTTGAATTTTCAAGCCAAACCAAGCCTTCGACTGTCAAGTAGCTTGGTTGAAAACAAGCTTTTTCAAGCTTTTCTTAAGAAATGTTTTCGAGGCCGACAAAACCGTAATTTTAAGGTGGTAACGTACTTTCTAATTGCTTCGGCACATTTTTGCGAACTTCTAAGAATTGGAGTTCCCAGTATGACCAGCCTTCATTACCTGTCAGGCTAGTAAGCTTCAAAAATTTGTAAATAGGAAACTATACCCTTCATCATTCTTATTATGCAAACACCACTTATTTTCTCCATCTGAACCAAGAAATCGCACATTGTAGTTCGCGCACACAATCAAGTATAAAAAATAAATAAAATGTTGAAAAAGTTTTAAATACATAATGATAAATGATAATATAATTTTATTGTTTTATCCTTTACCTACATTCATATAAAATGTATGATGAAAAATGATAATACAAAATTTATTGCAAATGTCAATCATTACATATAGAACTATTTAATTTTTTTTAAATATTTATTGTCAAGTTAAACGTATTTTGTATAAAAATTAATTAATTAAATACTTAAATTTTTAAGTAACTGGAATTAATTATAAGTTATGAGGTCTCGTGGCCACGCGCCTGAGTGTCAGATCGCGAATCTGGGTAACCAGGTTCGATCCCGACCGACGCCAAATATTTCTAATTTTAAATGGCACAAAATTAACCCCTGCGGTGCACTCTCCACGCCAGCAATGAGTGACCGTGAGGTGACGCCTGGTAAGCGCCCGCACGGTGCAAATATTTCATTATTACCGATAAAGCAGATTGGCACACCCAGCAATGGGTAATAATCCGTGATGATATATTTATTTATTTTATTTAATTATAAGCTCAAAGCTTCAAGAAATTAGATTTGATTATCAAACAAAAAAAATTATTAAATTTATCTGATTACATTTCACATAAACCTACACTCTATCTGTTTTAACTATAGAGTGGTGGGGAGATAGGTGTAGTTTGGTCTTGTTGGATTGGGAAATTGCGATAATAATTATTGCATTTTAAAGTTACATTATATACAATGTTTTGTTATTCTGGTATTTCCGAATCATAGAGACGAGACAATTTCTGTTTGTGGGTATGTATATTTATATTCAAATATTTTCAATGCTATTTTTAGCTCTACCCCTAATGTATCCCTAATAAACCGCTCTTGTCTGTGACAGGTATAATAGACAATATCAATGTACCGACAAAGAGAGCATTCTCTTTTAAATATCACCTTGATAATCACGGCTATTACCTAGTTCTGGGGGTTTTTAATTTTCTTTTATCGTTGAGGGTATTTACTTTTGTGCTATTTGAATTTGGACATAATTACTGTAATTATATTAATGTATTTAACTTACATGATTCTGTACTCAAAAATCAGTAGAAATTTAATAAGAAGAGGCGAGTAGGTATTTATGTCACGAACAAACAAAATTTCGGGGAAATTTCCGTCTGTAGGGTTTTATGATTTCCAGATGTATTTGAAGTAGGTATAAAAGAATAAAAGATCAGTCTCAGGTCATTTTCATCCCATTGTACATTCCAAAATATTTATGTATTTATTTGAACACTGTTCTTGCGTGTTTGGAGACTTGAGTTGTTTATTTATACAGGGTGAATATGATCTATATAGTATGAGAAACTCTAACAGTTTGTTGGAAGGTCATTTCGAGTAAAAATAACATTATGAACTTAAGTCCTATTCATTTTAATTATTAAAATACAATAAAGTCTAACTAATGCATATGCCTACCTGAATGAATGCAGTCAACGAAAATAATAAAAGAAACATAAAAATTGAAGGGTAAATATTTAATAAAAGATAATAAATTTATGTTTATTGTATACTCTCAAAAATAAAATAAATGATTGAAATATACATTTCAATATTTTTATATTTTAATAATTACAAAGAAAAAAACACTTGGTGTAAGTTGCATAAATTTTATTTCATCGTTTTGTTTATCTTTGCGCATAAGAAGATATTTTTCAATTGTACCACAATAAATTTATGTAAAACAAAACGTGATTTATACATCGTTACGATACAATGAAACATCGACATAACATATCAATATATTGATACATCAATATTCCAATACATCGATATATATCGGATTTATCGATATTTCGATATACTTAATTTAATTCACATCGAATATTTATATTAAAATCTTGATACCGAACAGCTACTAAGGGTTTTCAAGACCCATATACCTACTGTGCGTATGAGCATTTATAAAGCTTGAAAGCTTGAAATAGCTTGAAAAAGCTTGAAAAAGCTTGATAAAGCTTGAAAATCAAGCCAAGCCTAAAATATTTAAAGCTTGAAGTTTTCAAGCCAAGCCAAGCTTTGTCTCCATCAAGCCCAAGCCAAGCCAAGCCTAACATTAAAAAAAGCTTGAAGTTTCAAGCCAAGCCAAGCTTTTTTATTTCAAGCCAAGTAGCTTGGCTTGGTGAATCCCTAGTTGGCCACATCAAATTTTTTGAATTATATGATACCAATAATAAAAGATAGTATTTTAAATTTGAACAAAAAATTAATCTGTTTTTGCAATACGGCGTCGTGTTTTTTGTAAGATAAAGACGACCCTGGTAACAAATTTCACGAGATTGATCACTTGTGCCAAATCCAACAGTTTTTCTTTCCATCTAAAGATCATCAATCTGGTCTCCGAATTAAACCAGTAATTTCCCTCGAAAATAAAAAGTCCTGTTCTAAATTCTTGGAATCAATCTTTTAGAAAAGTAAGCAACTTTAAGTTCTAGTAATCTGTTAACGTATGAGTCCATTTTTGGTAAAAAGCACTTTGCGGCGAGTTTTACAAAGGACGAGTTGTTTATACTATTTTTTCCTATTGAAGTAATTTTATATGCGGTCTCGTAGTCACGTGCCTGAGTGTCTTGACGCGAATCTGGGGAACCGGGTTCGATCCCGACCTACGCCAAATATTTCGAATTTTAAATAGCACAAAAGTGAACCCTATGGTGCACTCTCCACGCCCCAAAAAATTATAATTCTTTCGTGTTCCTTTTCTTTACATCTATGTGAAGAGATGATTAGATTTTTGTTATAATTGGTCAACCGAAAGTACCATCATTTTAAGATTTTAAGTTTTTCTTGAAAAAAACACTGTTAAATATCATTTTTCCATATTTAGGCTTGATTTACATTAGCGGTACAATGGCGGTACAATAACGGTACGATACTTCATGGTTCAATGTATTTTAATGGACCCATTTATATCTACGTTCTCAATATGATGACGGTACGATGACGGCCCAGCGATAATTACTGATTTACATTAGCAATACGACAAGGGTACAGTATAGTTTTGTTTCTGTATATCATAGAAACAGCGTAGTATTTCCATGCAAGGGAGAGTGGAACGTTGCGTTTGAAGAGTACGTGCACTTCAAGTTGACGTTCATGTCAAAATCAGCCGAGTGAAAGTAAACATATTATGCTAGCAAGTCATTGACATTTGACATGTTTTTGACTTTTACATATTTGTCTTTTAGTTAAACCAAAATGTACTCAAAATGAGCTTGAAATAAGAAATGATTATACATATACATTTATTGAACAAAAGTTATCTACTTATAACAAAAACGTGAAATATATACTACAGATTATTACAGAAAGTACATAAAAAATAGTATCGTTTTGTAAAATTTTCTGGATTTTCTTCATTTCCTTCTTCTTCTTTGACAAGAGTAAGGACAGTTATAGCCAAGTGGGTATTTGAGAATATTTTAAACATTGCACGATATTTTCTACTTTTGATAGAAATATGACATATGCACCACAAACTGTCATAATACATAAAAGACAAAACTATATTGTCATGATATTTTATTATGGTCGTTCCGTCGTGGTACTGTCTAATGTAAATGCCTCATGTAATTGACATACCGTCATTGTACCGTTATTTTACCGTCATTGTACTGCTAATGTCAATCAAGCCTTAATGTTATTATAAATATTAAAGAATATTTTATTCTCTGTACGATTTGGTTACATTTTATACTTCATATTCAGTGGATATACAGTCAAAAATTTATAAAGAAATTAAATTTCATAAAGCAGCTAGCTATGCTACAAGCATGGAAACCGCTACGATAAAAAGAAAATTAATGCTGATTGGCAGATGTCAGTGTGAAGTTCAATTGACATGTTTGTGTTATAGAATCTCTTTGATACATGAAACGTTCTGTATGGAATTTGTACAAATACATAAAACTGACAGAAGGTAATGTACTTGAAATATGGAATTTTGTGCAAGAAACTTTCTTTATGGAATTTGTACAAAATATATGGAACTGACGGAAGGTAATGTACTGGCCACATCAGATTTTTAGTAAATAACACTAAATTTAACAACTGGTATAAATACAAGCCCAAACCCATAGTATTTGGGCTGGTTTACATTTTTAAAAAATTATAAAAACTACACAATGGTTACAAATTTCTATAAAATTCTTTCAGGCCCTTTAAATATAGACTTAAGACTTTAAAAAAATCTGATGTGGCCAACACATGACCACCCGTCAACTCCATGTTTGAAATAGCAATGAATTTGAAGTAAAGTATCATTTCCGGTTGATCGTTTGTAAACAAAATCTAATTTGTTGTTCCAATAAATAAAAAAGTCTGTAATACCAAATTTTGGATTATATTTTATTATGTTTTTCCTCGAAAATCTGTTGAGTTCCAAATTAAGTATCACTTCCGGTTTATCATATATGTATAGTCAAAATCTAATGTTGTTTCGAATTATACACGAGTTTTAAATACCAAATTTGAGAAGTTTTGTATCATGTTTTAATATAAAAATCTTAAATACTAAATTTGAAAAGTTTTGGATTGTATCAATTTATTTTTCACGAAAATCTGTTCAGAGCTTCAAATAAAGTATCACTTCCGGTTTATCAATTTTAGCCAAAATCTAATATGTTGATTCCCGTTATATAAAAGTCTTAAATACCTTGCCAAGTTTTGGAATATATCATAATATATTTTTCACAAAAATCTGTTCAGAGCTTCAAGTAAAGTATCACTTCCGATTTATCAATTTTAGAAAAAATCTAACATGTTATTCTTATTTATATAAAAGTCTTAAATACCAAATTTGAAAAGTTTTCGATTGTATCAATATATTTTTCACGAAAATCTGTCCAGAGCTTCAAATAAAGTATCACTTCTGGTTGATTAATTTTAGCCAAAATCTAATATGTTGTTTCCCATGATATAAAAGTCTTAAATACTAAAATTGAAAAGTTTTGGATTATACTTTAATATAGTTTTTCATTAAAAACTGTTATTTTATCCAAAATCTAATCAACTCGTTATATGAATGCAGGAAGCTTCAGTACGGAAAATAGAAATATTTTGAAGTTTGTTATAAGAGTTATCGTGGACGAAAAAATCGTCACACACACATACACAGACATCATCGTAAAAATAGTAAAAACATGTTGTGGGGACCATAATTCGTGCTTATTTACTGAAAACTCACCATCGAATTTTTGGCACGATTACATTACCTCTCTTACCTACGGTATGACACTAGGTAAAAGACTGTGGGCCAAATAACGGGTGATAATAGTCCACCATTTTAAGGATCATATTCTAGTCCATACTTAGCTTCTACTGAGACCCTTTACTTTTAGCTCAATGAAAAACAACTTCGTAAAAATCTAGTGCGGACAATAAAACCTAATTTGCAACTTGCAAGACATATTGGCAACTAAAACTACCGATGGCGGCGCTAGTGTTGTAGCATACACGTGCTCTGAAAATGGTATTGTGCTATAAGATCGCATACAGAAACATTGTATAACCAACAATCATTTTGAAGTATACTAACAAATTCATTAAACTTTTTATAAATAGTGTTAGAAATAATTTTGTGTAAATTATGACATTCGAAGAAAGTATTCTTAGACTTATTTCTAAGGAAATATTTACTTATTTGGAGGTAACAAATTCTTCTCGAAATTTTATAAAATGGGGAGAATTGTTGAATCGTGGGTTGTTATTTTTATGTGGCGTTAATGAACATAGTGCTACAGACTAAAAAAAATTTGGGCTGTGTTTAAACAAGTACTCTAACGTCACAACCTCATGAGATTAGAAGAACTTTTAAATTTACAATTGATTATTTACAAAATGCTCTTGTATAGCTGGCCACCATAGTGGCCAGTGCAAACACATTATAGGTATAGCTGTCTTAATACCATATATTATTCATGGATGTTAAATAAATATGTACTTACTTTACTTAGTTAAGAAAATTAAAATGGAACTAATATCAAATATATTTCAAATTGTTTTAATTACAAGTGTAAGAAAGATATTGAATGCTACACATAAAGTGAGAAGTGTATTATTTCACTTTGGTCAGGAAATAATACAATACTTTTCATTTTTATCATCTTATGATTCGTCACTTATTTTCCAGTTCGTATTTTCCTAATCCAGCCCTCTCTTTTGTCGATAGACTCCATTTTACCAAATTTATTATGAACGTCACTCTTCCTCTCACCAATTTTTGGGACAAATAATTTCTTACTACTCCGACAATGACGCAGCTATTCACGTTGATAATATTTTTTCGTTCTTTGCTCATATTGCAAAGTAATTTATATGTACTTTAAAACAAAAAGACAAACAAGAAACCGGCAAGGAATCCAATGCAATATATATATATATATATATATATATATATATATATATATATATATATATGTATATATAAATTTACTATAAAGTTGAATAACAGAATACCATTTTCAAGAGTTGCAAATATCGTCCGCTTGAGGGATTCACGTTAATTTTAGTCGCCAATACGGGACAATACTAACACAAAAATTTGCAGGGTTTAGGGATACAATATCTAATAGAATTAAAGTTGGTATTACTAATAAAGGAGATGTAACCCAACATTAAATGGCGGAATACTTGGATAACATATTCAGTTTTTGAGTTTAAGATCTATATTTTAAACTATGCGAAAGAAATTTGTAGAATTTGTGTAGGTTTTATAATTTGGAAATTAGAACAAGACAATAGTAGCCGTTATTCGAAGAAAATTCAACATTTTCTTAATAATTGTTAAAAGATAACAATTCATTTATAATTTGAACGGCAATGTATTATCTCAGCCTACAATCTCCTGGAAATAAATCTTCCATACAATAGGTATCATTAATTGCGGCTATAAATTTTCATGCGAAATTTTTACCTCACCAATTACATTTTCCTTTGTGTCAAGACCAATTTTCAAATATAATTCTGTTATTTATTGTTTAAAGAAATACATAATTCATAATATTTATACAAAGGTACAAACAAGATTAAATGGAAGTTTTTCATCTCTTGTTTAACTTTGTTTAAAAATTAATTAATGTAAAGGGGGCTTTGTACTTGTGTTTCAAATTTTTCATAACTTGCGAAATAATTCAATAAAAGATCGTGTAATTATACAAAATTACAATTCAGTTATTTAATCTGGGATTAAAGTAACAAAGTCATGTTGGAGCTCCAAAAATATTAATATTCAGACTTCATTAAATCGGCGCGTCAGTTTCTTTCTGGTGGAAATTTCTTCAGATCAAACATTAAATGATCTTTATTCAAAGAACGCTACATTTTATGAGAATAATAAATTGCATACTTATCGGATAAACAGGAATTAACTCTCACTGGTCGATTATTTTTAGTCACATAACTAGTATAGTGGGGAGTTTAAACACCCCATGCGTGTGTCTGTGTGTGCGTGTATGTGCGTATGCGTGTGTGTGACAAAATTTTCTAATGCGATAACTCTAATACTACAATTCCAAAAATTATAATTCTTTCGTATTCCTCTTCGTTACATCCATGTGAAGAGCTGATTAGATTTTGGTTATAATCGGTCAACCGGAAGTACCCTCATTTGAAGATTTTAACAGTTTTTCTTGAAAAAATCATTTTTTAACATTTAATGTAATTATAAATATTAAAGAATATTTTATTCTCTATACGATTTGACTGCATTTTATACTTCATATAAAAGGGATATAGAGTTAAAAAATCTGATGTGGCCAGCACATTACCTTCCGTCAGTTCTACGTATTTTGTACAAATTTCATACGGAAAGTTCCTTGCTAAATTAAATATTCTATTTCTTGTACATTACCTTCCGGCAGTTGCATGTATTTTATGCAAATTTCATACAGAAAATTATTATTTTGTGACGTTTTCTATATACAGTGTAATCTGCAGAAATAAAATATTTATTATTACTATTTCTTGTACATTACCTTAAAGCAGTTGTATGTATTTTATACAAATTCCATACAGAAAGCAAAAGATCCTATATTTCCATTAAAATTATAAGACAAACACACTATGTCAATTTCACTTGAAACTGACATCTTTCAATCAGAATTTTCTTAATATAGTAGCTGTTTCCATAGCTATGGCTACTTTATGAAATTTAATTTCTTTAAATTTTTTAACTCTATATCCATTTAATATTAAGTATAAAATGCAGTCAAATCGTATAGAGAATAAAATATTCTTTAATATTTATAATAACATCAAATGTGAAAAAATTATATTTAACATAGTTTTTTCAAGAAAAACTGTTAAAATCTTCAAATGATGGTACTTCCGGTTGACCAATTGTAACCAAAATCTAATCAGCTCTTCATATGGATGTAACGAAGAAGTCTACGAAAAAATTATAATTTTTGTAACTGTAGTATTCAAGTTATCGCAGACGAAAATTTTGTTACACACACACACACACACACACACACACACACACACACACATCCACACACACACATCCACACACACACACACACACACACACACACACACACACACACGCACATACAGACATCATCGTAAAAATAGTAAAATCGTATTCTAGGGACCCTAAAACGTGCTTATTCATCAAAAACTCATCACCGAATTTTTTGACCAAAGACAATACCTTCCTTACCTGAAGGTGACGGAAGGTAAAAATTATAAAGAAATTAAATATTATATATTAGCCAGCTATGCTATAACTCTGGAAACAGCTGCTATATTAAGGAAATTCTGATTGAAAGGTGTCAGTGTCAAGTGCAGTTGACAGTATGTTTGTGTTATAATTTTATTGGAAATATAGGATCTTTTCCTAGAAACTTTCTGTATGGGATTTGTATAAAATACACACAAACTGCCTTAAGGTAATGTACAAGAAATATAAACTTTTGCAAGGAACTTTCTGTATGACATTTAGTACAAAATACATAGAACTGACGGAAGGTAATGTGCTGGCCACATCAGATATTTTAACTTTTTAATTAGTTTATTTATGTATTGCTAACATACAGAAACACTGAACGACAAAAGAAAATTAAATCTCTTTAAAGAAAAATCTTTAAATATAAAACTATGAAATTGCGCATAAAAATTAACATTTTTTTAATTGTGCATAATTTTTTATGTTTGCACAAAAACAAAGAAATCTTCACATACAGAGTCTTAAGAAACTAATGTAACACATTTATAATACATAAAGAAAAAGTCAAAATGAGTCGATAAGTTTTAAACAATATGTGTCCGATCTTCAATAGTTTCCGAGATATAAGGCAGTGAAAAATCAGTTTTTACGGAGTTTACCTCTGCTATCTTGAAAACTATAAGAGGTACGACTTCGATTAAATGACACTTTGTTTACATTTGACGGGCATCTTAGACGTGTTTTTGATATACAAAAAAATAAAAATCAAATAGGTAATTGTACTAAATAAAATATGACGGTCTAGACCAATATTTAATTTTTAAATACTTCCTAACTATTAGAAATTGAAAAAAAATGTTTCATATTATATTTTATTGTATTTTATAGTCTATTTTCTGGCATAGATAAAATTTTGTTCAATCACTATCTTCGTCTGTTTTTCATCGCTTCTAATACAAAATACCTCTTTCTCCGAAACAGTTCATTTCTAGACACAAAACTTTTCAACTTATTTTGACTTATTCTCTATGATCTATAAATGTGTTCTTTAACATCCTGTATAGTAGTAGGGCAAGTTTTAAAGTTATTCCCTATAATATAAAATTAAATTCGCTGTACTATTTCCTACAGTTCTGTAAAGAAAGAAATTGTACAAATTTGGCACAGAAAGTTCCTTGCAAAAGATTCTATTTCTTGTACATTACCTGCCGGCAGTTGTTTGTGTTTTATACAAATTCCATGCAGAAAGTTACTATATTTCCAGTAAAATTATAACACAAACATATTCTGTCAATTGCACTTGACACTGGCATCTTTCAATCAGAAATTTCTTAATATAGTAGCTGTTTCCATAGTTATAGCATAGCAGGCTATAATTTATGAAATTTAATTTCTTTTTAATTTTTAACTCTATATCCATTTAATATGAAGTATAAAATGCAGTCAAATCGTAAAGAGAATAAAATTTTCTTTAATATTTATAATAACATTAAATGTGGAAAAATGTTGTTTATCATTGTTTCTTCAAGAAAAACTGTTAAAATCTTCAAATGTGGGTACTTCTGGTCGACCAATTATAACCAAAATCTAATCAGCTCTTCATATGGATGTAACGAAGAGAAATACGAAAGAATTATAATTTTTGGAATTGTAGTATTAGAGTTATCGCAGAACAAACTTTTGTCACACACACACACACACACACACACACACACACACACACACACACCGTACGCACACACACACGTACGCACACACACAACACACACCCACACACAACACACACCCACACACACACACACTTACACGCACACACACACACACACACACACACACACACACACACACACACCGTACGCACACACACACGTACGCGCACACACAACACACACACACACCGTACGCACACACACGTACGCACACACACAACACACACCCACACACACACACACATACATACATATATACATCATCGTAAAAATAGTAAAATCGTATTCTAGGGACGTGCTTATTGATGACCAACAAAATTTTTAACCAGACAATACCTTCATTACCTAAAGGTGACGAAAGGTAAAAATCACTAAAGATACGCAAGTGGCAATGTGGGGTGTTTACACACCTAACCTGAAAAATAACTTCTAACGCATACAGTCAGACATTGTTTTTACTAAAACGTGCATTGCCTCGCCATAGGAAACCTAAAACGATAAGATCCCACTCGCATCAGAATGCCATACTGTAGCAGTTGAGGTTTAAAAAACCCATAACCTAGTCTCTAATTATAAATTACACATCGTTTTATTAATTATGTTCTTTATCCCGTTATAAATAACATAAAAGTCCTTTCAAAACTTTAAAATTGCTTCTTTTCATCTCTTGAAATATTTTATAAACTTTCATGAAAGACTAAACTTTTTCTTAAAGTTCGCAGAGTTACGGGGACGAAATAATTCTTAAATTTCGCGTCTTTTAACTTTGCTACACTCTACATCTTTTTATTAATTCAGGTGGATATTTAGTGTGGCAGTCCTGAAAAGTCGTACGCCCTAAATCTGCTGAGATTGCACGCCACTGATTGTACCCTGAATAAGTTACAAGGGCCGTTAGGAAAATTCGAACCTCAATTTGACTCCACCAACGGTACAAAATTAAAAAATAAATTTCCATGAATATTATATCGCGTTTGTTTCGGAACCAAGTCAATTTGTCGTGTGTGTTAAAATTAAGCGCGACGCAATTTTAATGATGTTCAGGGACTCATCTTTTGACAAATTCAACACTGTATACTTTATCATTTTCAAACCTTATGATCTGAAAAATCACCTTTAGGAAATAAATTAACTTTTTTTCAATAACATTTTTTACTAATACCGGGTGGCTTTTAAAAAACGAATCCTGTTTGAAACTCCATAACTTTCGAGTACATTGATTTCAAATTTTTATTCTTTAATAGACAAAGGGTTGAAAAGTATTCCTACCAAATTTCAAACATTTATATAGAAAAACGAATGAATAGCAGTTTTCTAAATTTACCATACAATTTTCTATTAACCTTGAATTACATGATGCTATTTTCTCATATTCTCGAACTAGGCTGTGATAAAAAATTGATTACTTTTGTAACAAAATACATAATTTTACAAAAATAATTTATTTAAACAATTGACTTCAATATTACTCAGTATTATCTCAAATGTTTTCACAGCCTGCCTGATATCAGGGCTTCGCAGGTTAATTATTCATAATTTTCTCTTAAGTATCATTCACAACAAAAAAAAAATAAGATGTGGCCAGCACATTACCTTCCGTCAGTTCTATGTATTTTGTATAAATGTCACACAGAAAGTTCCTTGCAAAAGATTATATATCTTGTGCATTACCTTAAGGCAGTTGTATGTATTTTATAGAAATTCCATACAGAAAGTTTCTAACATCCTATATATATTTCCAGTAAAATTATAACATAAACATACTGTCAACTGCACTTGACACTGACACCTTTCAATCAGAATTTTCTTAATGTAGCAGCTGTTTCCAGAGTTAGAGCAAAGCTGACTAATATATATGATATTTAATTTCTTTATAATTTTTTTAACTCTATGTCCATTTAATATGAAGTATAAAATGCATTCAAATCGTATAGAGAATAAATAATTCTTTAATATTTATAATAACATTAAACGTGAAAAAATGATATTTAACATCGTTTTTTCAAGAAAAACTGTTAAAATCTTCAAATGAGGGTACTTCCGGTTGACCAATTATAACCAAAATCTAATTTTTGGAATTGTAGTATAGTAAAAATGAACAAGCAGAAGACTCACGTCATCGACCTGAAAAAAACCTTATAAAATGAAATATAACCTAGAAATTATTGGGTGTTATTTATTTTTTAAAAAAGAAGGAATAAAAAATACTAGTATTAAGAAACGTATATATTAATGAAATTTACCTTCATATCAAAGTCAATCCTTATTCCTTTTAGGAAATATAAAATTATATGAAATAATTGTAGTTAATTTTCGTATCATAACGGTAGCACTACCGACAATGTCCATGTTTACATTGAATTTAAAGTAGATCAAATATCGATCCTGTCCCTGTCACTTGATTGACAGGTGATTGTCAACTCATCTCATCCAGGCACAAGTGACTTGAATTAATATAAATGATTGCAAATATCAAAGTAGTTATGTATTATTGTTTTGTTAAAAATATATTGAACTATTGAACTGTCAATAATATATATAAATAAAGTAAATCCTTGTAGTTTCTTCTTAGTATTTTGTAAGTTGTGTCTTACGCTACAGAATTACTGCAGTGCCCAATTACCGGATAAGCTGACTAGGCTGCAGCCTAGGGCGCACAGATTTTGAGGACGCACAATAAATAAATATATAAAAGAAAATGATTATTTTCAAAAATAGTATAGTTTTGTTTTTAATTATTTCAATTACTTACATGCATGTATTGTATACAGTAAGTTATGCAACACGCATTACATTTTCTAGAATAAATTAGTACCCCATGTATACGTAGTAATAAGTGACGTCATTATCTATTAATATTTATTGATGACGTGAGTCTTCTGCTTGTTCATTTTTACTATATTAGAGTTATCGCATTAGAAATTTTTGTCACACACAGACACACACACATACACACACACACACACACACACACACACACACACACACACACACACACACACACATACAGACATCATCGTAAAAATAGTAAAATCGTATTCTAGGGACCCTAAAACGTGCTTATTCATCAAAAACTCACCACCGAATTTTTTGGCCTAAAACAATATCTTCCTTACCTAAAGGTGACAGAAGGTAAAAAGACTGCAAAACTTACATTTTCGCCTATATCTAGTGACCTATGATTTTTTTTTCACAAATAACGAAACACCATTAAAATGGTGTCCTAATGGGGCAACTTTTGTCTAATTTAACCGACTTCGAATCTCTTATAGTTCTCGAGATCCCCATGTTATCCTGAACACCTTGTATATTTGATTTAAGTTATTTCATACATTCAATCTAATTATTCCGTTGTTGAACTCTAGTCTTTCAATTTTCCACAGCATACACAAAACCAGAGAAGAGGAAGAAATAATGTATTATGTTTTATAACCTGATTTTAGATTTCTATCTGGAAATATGTCTTAATACGAGCGTATAGGGATATAAATCAATAGAGTTACGACGTGAAAAGAAAAGAAAAATACAGAGAAATGACATAACTAGCGTAGTGCATACATATCATACATCAAATAAATAGAAAATCCACATCTCGAGGCAAATTTCTTCTAAAATAAATTCGGAGAAACAAAACAAAAATCAAATCCACTTTATTTCTGCTGACAGAACTAAACTCGTGTGTCTTGAGTTAGAAAACTCCATCACTCCGTTAGCAAAACAACGAGTCGGACGATTTTAATTTTCTCCCGTGAAATAGAAATATCGTTCTGTTTGTTCTCTTATTAGCGAAAAATGAAAGAATATTAACTCATTCCCTGAGAGCGGAGACAGAAGTGATGTAGCAAATGAGTATTTTATAGCAAATTAGTGTTTACTTACGACCAAGAGAATTCTATCTTGTCAGCTGGCCTCGTAAGCCCGATCCATACATTGGAGATGATGTCCAGTTCTTTCAAGTACGCGCGAACGGCGTCGAATTGCGAAGTGGTGTCCACTGTAACAAAATAAATTACTTCAATTTTTACGTTTTATAAACATCTCGGTGACAGAATATAACTAGGTAAAAATTTTAGAGTGGTTGTTATATTAGTGAACTTTACGTTATCGAAAATTTTACTTATTGTATTGTTTTTATTTAATTTATTTGGGTGAAGTGTAAATATTAGACAATTATTATTAATTAAAATAAGAGTTTATTAAACTATAATGAAAATGATCATTACTAATATTAAACAATTATTAAAAACTAATTAAGACTAAAACTATAATTAACTAGATAACACTAACACTATTTATTTATTTAACCAATTAACACTACTATTTATTTCCACTATTTATATCATGTAAAAAAATTGTTCTGTTTAAATTAGTAATTATTTTCAATATATTATTATAATGTAAACAAATTAACCCTATTTATCTGCTTTTTGGCATATTATGCTATACTTTCATGCTATGTACTCATGTTGACTTTTTCTTAATTTTTTTTGTAATTTAATGTACTGGTTGGGTGGAAGAGCAGCCTTTGGCTGAACCCCGCCGTTGACTGTGGTCAATAAAGTTATTATTATTATTATTATTATTATATCACTTTTTTATATCACGTTCAAATGTCCGCCTACCCACCTCCACAGCGTCTATATACTCAACTCACTCAACAGCGTCAGTATATTCAACTGCTCGGACAGAAGTCACACCTTTCACCTCACTAGCTGTCTATTTATGTAACTCTCTCACTTCCACAGCCTCAGTATGTCCACTGTCCGTATATGCTACAATTCCTCAACACCACTGCCGAGTATCCGCTTTCACTCGCCGTTACTGTCCTCGTATACCTAACATCTCAATATTCGTTAACACTACCGAGTATTCACATCTACAACTATCCCAGTTTACCAGTAATTTCTCGAGTACCTACTCGACACAAACTGCATACGCTCACTACGATACTGATGTGGTTCTCATTAACACTTTATTCTCTAACAGTCCATGTGAATGTCTCTATGACTCTCCCTATGTAACTAACTAACTCCCGAGCATAGCTGCATCCCTTTTATACAGCGGCCATTATCTTCCAGAGAGCTCTAGAATGTTCGACCGCATAATAATAATGAACACAAACGGTTCAGGCGACCGGAAGTAATTAAAAACGTCGCGGATTGTTTGTTTACGTAGCCCGGCTGCTAGCGCGATTACGTCATCGCTAAACTTAGGCGCATGTTCAGCGTAGCAGCGGGGCTGACATGTTACATTAGGTAACAGGCTTATAATGCAGAAGTTTTTGTAGGTGTCACAAATTACACAATTGAAAAAAAAACATTTTGATATTATAGGAAAATACGAGGGAGCACCCAAAAATAATGGGAATTAATTTCTAGTTTTGACTACACCCGCTAGGTATCTATACTAGACATACATTTGGATTTTTTGCTGAAGCGTCATTTTTGGGGAGACATCTGAGCGGTCAGTGTGATTTTTTTTTTGCATTGTTTGACGTGTTCAGCGTTTTTTCAATGGCGGATATTTAAAAGCAACGTGTTAACATCCAGTTCTATTTCCTGTTAGGGAAATCATCTTTAGGAATGGTAAAGATGACCACAATGAGTAAAAATTTACTGTTAAATTTACCCTGATTGGCCTTTTGTAGAAACTAGGCCTTCAAACTTACCCAATTGGACTTAGATCAGGTTGTAGTTTGTAATCATGGATCCAAGTGACTTAATTAATAGCTAATGTCAGTGCGACAAGTTTGATAGGCTAAAAACAGTAGCGATTGTTCACTGTGTTTAGAATTTGAATCTGAGAAAATGGCCTAATACAGCTTCAGCGATAGAGCTGCATTGAGGTTGTATCAAGAACGGATCCCAAATCGCCACGTTTTTTTTAAATAAATAAATCACTTTTGACATCAAGATTATTTATTATTTATTGGCACGACACTAAATTATGATTTACATATGACAGATGTGACAATTTATCATTTGTTCCCATGTTCCATAACAAAAGAGGCCATAATACTCGTAAAAACTGGTCTCTCATTGGTCATTTTTTACCTCCCGCTACCATTGGTAAAGGAGGTATACGAATCGTGCTAAAAATCGCATATCGAGATTTTGGTAAATGACAACGTTTTAAGGTCCCTAAAATCCAATGTGTGTATGTGTGGATCCTCCACTCTAACTCAAATACTATCATTCAGAAAATTTTGAAACCGTGTATTTCGAACTTTTTCTGTAATGGAAAGAGGCCATTAGATTTTGGTGAAAATCGGATAACCGGAAATGGCACTTTACTAGAAGCTCAAAATAGTTTTTCTTCGAAAAATACCTTTAAATGTTATTTTTTCGAGATTAATATTATTATAAAAATTAAAGATTATTAAATTCTCTATAGATTTGCATTAATATTTTTTCTATATATTTTATGGATAAATTTATAAAATTATCTTTAATTTAAATCCCAGAGCCTACACTATAAACAAATAAAACGCAGTTATTCAAATGTATGTAACTGACAGATAAATGTCACTATCAAAGAACTAATCATTTCAAAATAATATTAGTAACGTTTTAAAAAGAAAAAGTAAATATAATAATAGAAAAGGAATTCAATACAGTTTCCAGTATAAGTAAATATGTAGGTATTTAGATTAATAAAAATTAACAATTCACAAAAATGTTTAAGCTAATCCTCATTTTGGATTAGTGAATTCTATTCTATCCCGGTATTTAAAATTTAATCTTGATTTGATTATAGCTTCGGTGGCTCAATGGTTAGCGCAACGCCTCATGTCATGAGTGCCCTCGGGGCTCTGGGTTCGAATCCCACTAAGGCATGGATGTGTGTCAATGTGAACCTACTCTGTAATTGGGATTTAATCCTGATGAGGGGTTTAAAAAAAGGTAGTTACTTGGATTAAATTAGACTATATTTTAAGAAATAAACTGTCAAAATTAGAGTAAAATTTGCTAATCCAAAAATAAGGATTAACTTAATCTTTTTTGTGACTCGGGCTGTAAATGGCGGGAGGTATTGTGATGGCCACACCAGATTTTTGTAAATCAAAATACGAGTATATACAAATTATTGCCAAATGCTGCATGTGATTTGCGGAAGACAAGTTGATCATTTGAAATTATCAAATTACTTGACAATTCCGGCAGTGAAAATGAATAGGTAAAATAGTATATTGTATTATTAGGAGTAAAAGTGATACTTTATTGTGTGGCGAGCATGGAAGTTTGCACGACGAGCGAAGCGAGTAGGACAATTGCATGCGAGGCACACAAAGACACTTTTATTCCGAATGACACATTAAATATTTTTCAAACGCACTACTTTTCTTTTTATTCGCTAATTCTATGTAGTTTCTATAGATATTTATTTATTTTACTTCTACGCCACAGGCGTAGAAATTTCCAGCGGCGTAGCAATGAAACTTCTACCTTGTGAATCAAGACACAAAACATGCAATTTCTTCGACGATTGAAAAAAAATATATATTTATCTCTCTTGCAGCATAAATAACTATTGTTTATGAAACACTAAACTTTATTCAGTAATATAAATAAACATAAAACCAATATTAATTTTCATCATGTATAAAGTTTGCAGGAAATTTAAACAAGTTGTTAAGGTACATGACGTGCGGTTTCTAGTTAAATACTTAGTGTCAGATAAAGTAAATTACTACAACATAATATAAATAAATACGTCGTTCTGCGCTGTCTCTCATTATGAAAGGATAACTTAATTAAGTGACATGCATGACAGGGAGATAAACTTTACAATTATACTAAATTACATGTAATCTACTCTACCAGTTTTATTAGCAAGATATTTAGTTCCAGTTTAAGTTTTTGTAACAGCAGTAAAAAGTTAAACAAGATGTAAATAGAACAAGACAAAATGTTTTTCCTTCAGCAGTGGAAAATTTGAAATAAATTTAAATATTAAAATGCAAAAACATAAAAGAACATTTACACTTTCTTGCACGACCAGATGTACTTGAGAGAATATTTATTTGATTATAAGATATTTATAGGTTATGCAGAATGTTTCGTAATTAAAAAAATCCCAATAAATATTTTTCTAGGATTAATTGTTTCTGAGATACTTTAGTTTTACTTGAAAACATAGTAGCCTGTGATTTTGCTTTCAATACTTCTTTTTTTACCACCCGCTACCTTTGGGAAGGGAGGTATGGGGATCGTTAAAAAAATAGCATATCGAGATTTTGACAAATGAGCACGTTTTAAGGTGATGTCTATGTGTATGTATGTGTGGATCCTCCACTCTAACTCAAATAAAAGCATTCAGAAAATTTTGAAACCTTCTATTTCTACCTTATTCTAATATGGAAAGAAAAGCCATTCGATTTTAGTGTAAATCAGATAACCGGAAATGGCAAAATAGTTTTTCATCGAAACATACCATTAAATGTTATTTTTTCGAAATTTATGTTATAAAAATTAAATAAATAAATAAATATAAATATATCACCACGGCATATTACCCATTGCTGGGTGTGCCAATCTGCTTTGTTCGCAGATATCGGTAATGATGATGACATATTTGTACCGTGTGGGCGTTTACCAGGCGTCACCTCACGGGCACTCATTAAAGATTATTAAATTGTCTACAGGTTGGCATTAATCCTTTTTCTATATATTTTATGGATAAATTTATAAGATTATATACAATTTAAACCCCGGAGCCTACGCTTTAAACAATCACAACTCCTTGGACACATAAATCAGATCTCAAATGTATGTAACTTACAGATTAATGTCACTTTCAAAGAACTATGCTCTATCCGAACATAAGTTCGTAATATATACATAAATAAAGTTATCAATATATGACAGTAAAATCCATTTTTTTTTATCCTTTTGCTGTAGGTACTAACCGCTGTATATACCATTAGCAAATTGCGTGCCAATAAATAATTTCACGAAATAAATGTAACACATAAAAGTTTGCTGTAAAAATATCGTCGATTCATTGCCCGGAATAATTATTAAAATTCCACACACAGGGAAAACGCAAGCGGAAATTTATTGAGGCAATAAATAAAAACATTCCTGTTGTGTTATATTTTCATTCCTCTCGCAATTTATAAATATGCTTACATGCTCATGCTCATACATACAAATTAAAACTGTTCATATTTCCGTCTTTTTCATATTAAATTAACAATATAATAATAACCTGTAAACTTTTTGTGCGTACTTAAGTTTAATTTAATTAAAATGATTATTAATGAACATTAATGAAGTTTTGGAGAGGGAATATATGACGTTAAATAGGAGAATTAGCATTTATTCGATAAAAATCATCAATCATAGAATAATCTACGTTTGGGAAATAACTGGAATCTGCTTTTAAGAACTCAGGTTCCATTTTTAAAATGATGTCTGTCATCAGCATCCGAGAACTATATAAGTCATATGGTTTGGAGGTCAATGTCATATGAAGAAGTGTCAAAATCATATGATATGACATTGACACTTCAATGCAAAACAAATTTACACCAAAACGATCAAAATATTTTTATTTTATTCTATTGTAACATTTTGATTTATATATTTGGGTTAAGTGTAAATATTAGATAATTATTTTTAATTAAAATTAAGTTTATTAAATGACAAAGAAATATGAAAAAAATCTGATGTGGCCAGCACATTACCTTCCGTCAGTTCTATGTATTTTGTACAAATTTCATACGGAAAGTTCCTTGCTAAATTAAGTATTCTATTTCTTGTACATTACCTTCCGGCAGTTGCATGTATTTTATGCAAATTTCATACAGAAAATTATTATTTTGTGACGTTTTCTATATACAGTGTAATGTATCTGCAGAAATAAAAGATTTATTATTATTATTATTTCTTGTACATTACCTTAAAGCAGTTGTATGTATTTTATACAAATTCCATACAGAAAGCAAAAGATCCTATATCTATTTCCAGTAAAATTATAAGACAAACACACTATGTCAATTTCACTTGACACTGACATCTTTCAATCAAAATTTTCTTAATATAGTAGCTGTTTCCACAGCTATGGCTACTTTATGAAATTTAATTTCTTTATAATTTTTTAACTCTATATCCATTTAATATTAGGTATAAAATGCAATCAAATCGTATAGAAAATAAAATATTCTTTAATATTTATAATAACATTAAATGTGAAAAAATGATATTTAACATAGTTTTTTCAAGAAAAACTGTTAAAATCTTCAAATGAGGGTACTTCCGGTTGTCCAATTCTAACCAAAATCTAATCAGCTCTTCGCATGAATGTAACGAAGAGAAATACGAAAGAATTATAATTTTTAGAATTGTAGTAAGGAAGTTATCGTAGACGAAAATTTTGTTACACACACACACACACACACGGACACATACATACATACATACATACATACATACATACACACACACACATACAGACATCATCGTCAAAATAGTAAAATCGTATTCTAGGGACCCTAAAACGTGCTTATTCATCAAAAACTCACCACCGAATTTTTTGACCAAAGACAATACCTTCCTTACCTAAAGGTGACGGAAGGTAAAAAGATAATAAAATAACTATTACTATAGTTAAATATTAAATACTAATTTAAAGACTACGAATATAATTTATTTATTTAAACAATAACACGACTATTTATTTCCACGATATTACTGATTATTTATTTCTACTATTGCAAAAATTCTGCTAGGAGCAAACCTAGTATTGAATTTATAAGTATGCCAAAAGATGCGAAGAAAAGAAAATTGTGGCTGGAACAAACAATCGTTTTCTGATATAAATTTAGCCACCATCCAACTATCGACTTTCGGTAAACTGTCCGACTTTACTTGAGTGTAGTCTATTAACCATTATTACTTTATTACTCATTTATAAGGGAAAATGTCAGCGTCAAATGTCAAATTAGAAGTTAGTTATTAACACGTGACAAACTGTCGCCTATGTTTATTTATCTAAATACCAAAAATAAAAGAAGGTTGTTTTTTTTTCATGACTACTTTTGGCGCCAATATTTTTATTTAATTATTTACGAAAATAACAACAAATTATTAAAAATAATTATTAATAAGAAAAATATTGCATAAACTTTCATTTAAAATACTTTTTGAAAAATGTGAAACAGGCTCATTGTTAATTTTTAATTTTTATACTTTATTTCCTTCAATTCGACAATGGTCATATAGCCCATTGTTTCATTCTTCCAATAATTATGTTCATTAAGTTTATAAGTTTTGCCCTGAAAACAATAAAAAGAAAGGAACTTATGTTTAAGATGAAGTGTATAGCTAGCAATACATCCTTTGTATTCATTCACTAAAATCAGTGAAAAGTCAAAGGAAAGTTAAGAGGGCCAAACAGCGAGCAATATCATTAAATATGTATGAAACATTGTTCTTAGCTGAGATTGTCTTCGCGCTATTTCAACCCTCGACGTAAAATCTGAATGTATAATTTCATATTCGAGCCTTGCTTTATTTATTCTTTCAATAGCTTCAAAAAACTTTTCGCGTCTGCTTATTGTCGTTGCGTCTTTTTCTTGTGGGCTTCTCTGAAGTTCGTACCGGTTGTAGAAGTTTTCTTTGCCTTGATATCAATTCGTGAATTGCTTCAGGGGTTCTTAAAACTGAATTACCATTTAAGATGTTTTAAATTAAAATATTATTGATATTATTAAAGAACCTTTGATGATATTCAATTCTCTTTAAAATTAATTTCGTTATTTACCTTTGTATTAATATTGTGAAAGAGCATTTTAATTTACAGAAATTAAAGCAGTTTTGAATATTTTTTCCTGTTACCCAATGAATGAAATATTTTCATAGTAATACAGTGTGTTCAATAAAATTCCTAACTCGGAATAGGCTATGAACAGAGAAACGTATTTCTAATCTTTATTCAATTCAAAAGTCCCGATGTCAAAATTGATATTGAAATGTAATTTTAAGTAGAAAAAACAATAAAGAAGGTTACAGTATATTGACATTCGCCGGTTTCTAATTTGTTGCCATTTCTACAATAAGATTCAAGAAGAAAAGCTTTGATGTCTTAAATAACATTTTTGACATTTCACGTCAAATTCACATTTCATTAAATATTTTTAAATTGACATATGTTTTTTTGTTTATAGCCTACTCCGCGTTAGGATTTTTTTTTGAACACACTGTAGTATATTATACATCAAGGATGAGAGATTTAAACATAAATAATAGTTATTTACGTAAATAGGGTCGAAAGAAAAGGTTTACGCCTGCGGACGAAATTTGAAGCCTGACGCGTAGTGAAGGACATTTATTTGTCCAAGGGTGTACACCGTTTCGATAAAATATCTTCCGACACCTCAAATTTACCCATTCCATCATCTCCAACGATATAGAACATAGAAATAAATGTTGATAATAAGCAAAACAATTAAACAAGTAATCAAAATTATTATAAATGAAAACTTATTTCACATATTTTAGTGAGACATAAAATCTTGTATGCACCACGAGCGTCACTAGATGATAATGCCCATCGGACGACATTTATTCCTCGGGCCGAAGGCCCTCGGGCTAGATCCTCGTCGCCCTCCTGGCATTATTACCATCGTAACGCCCTTGGTACATAAAATACTATTAATGTTTGTTGCTATGTACAAATATTACGTGGCCAGGTGGCCATGCTACAAAACAATTGCATTGCTAACTGTTTGGTTACGTGACTTTTATTAAAAATGTCAAGCTTGGAGCCTTGGGGGCAATTTCTGAAGAAATTTCTCAAGCAATTCTGATTAAAGTTAGTGATATCATTTTTTTAAATAAGTGAGTTGATTATTGTTGTAATTGTATTTTTGACGTTTTGATTGCCATTCGCCGGAATTTTGCTCTACTTTTCCGCCCGCATGTGCTCCTTTGCCGCCCGCAGGGTGTAATCTTTCAGTTTATATATACTAACATGTAAACAAACAATTTTAATACAGTGCGTAAAACATATTTTTAATTTTGTCCAAAATCACACTTTTTAACAACTTTTAAAGCAGAATTACTCAAATTGACGTTTACATGTTATAGTAACATCGGCCATACCACATGCCGGCAGCCGCATTGTGACGTAATTTTTAAGAGCTTTATGAGTTGGCCGCTAATTGGCGAGCATTTTTCTTGAATCGCGAAATTCAAACTATTCAATGTTTTATTAGAAGCAGCAATAATACAACAAAAATATGACTAAGTATTAAGTACAACATCGCGTGTAAGAAATATCGGTGTAATTATTATTACTTACACTCAGAACATGCATTGTGTCAAAATAAGTAATCGAGCAATTATTTTAAGGACGGACGCAGCAAATAAAATACGAAATGATACGTACAACGTTGTTGTTTTTACATATGTTGTACAGAATAAATTAATAGTTATTTATCTACAATTTTGTAAAAAATACACAAAAAAAATTATTTTGAGATTGACAAATAAGCCAATATTGCAGAATTAAATGAAAACAACAATGAAAACAATGTGGTTAATTAAGTACAAAAAGTATGTCATGCAAAAAAAATTGTTCGTTTTCTTTTTGTTTAAATCAACCAAGCATAGTCTAATTTATCGATCTGTATAAATAAATTATTTTTTATTTACATTTTTTGTTGTATAAAATCGTTTTAAAGTTCAGACTCATTTCACACATCCTTATTATATCGACACAGAATTTCTAAAAGAAAAAAATATATAGACTATAAATTGAGAATTACATATCTAAATATTTGATAGAAATGCTATAATATATTAATATAACATCATTCTATTCATTTTATAAATATAATTTTCATTGACCTAAAATTATCCACGTATCACTCAGCTGCTGGCCATTAGCCATTCGTCATTCATTTTTACTTTTTCGTCTGATTAACATTTGTCTACGTTGTTCGTTGTGTATTCTTAGAATTTCATTACTGTTGCTTTGTTGAGTATCAAATCTGTATTTTTCAATACAAACAGTAACTGTTTTTCGAGTTGTGTTATTTTGTATCACGCGGTACTGTTAAAATATTTTCTCACTATTTTCGCTAGTATTTTGGCACGATGACACAAAACAGTGTTTCACCGACATGTTTACTTCCGTAAATTTCAGATTATCTCCAAATGTCACTTTGAGGTTTAACCTAACGTGACAATAAAAATGGCCGCGTTAATGAAACGCTGACGTCACTGGGCAAGGGACGAGGCAGGGAAAATCAGCCGTGTTTTGAACAATGTCATTTTTAATTGCAATTTTTGTAGTATTAAAGATCGATTTTAAGAAAAATAAAAATACGAGTCTATTATTTTTCATTACTCTATCGATTAAAGTTAAAAATGAAAAATTGTGCATGACCTCATTCCTCACATTGTGACACGAGATTTAGTTGAGTGTTGCAATCAAGACAAGTGTAATGAATATAAATTTTACAAACATTGAACATGATATTTTTTTCTACAGTCCAAAAACAAAATGCCGTACTGCTGTGGAAATAAAATAAGGCATTCATTTACAAAAACGAAATTATAAAATGCTTGGATTAGATTGAAGCAATAGCTCAAGAAGAATGGAAAATAACGATAAATTAAAATTAAATATAAAATAAATTGTGTGAACATACTTGTGCTGCCACCTGCAAAAGTTTGGCGTAAACGCTCCCAATGGACATCCACTTTTTCACTGCATTAGTTTAATGTACTTGAAACAAATAAATCATTGTTATGGTGGAGAACCCCATTGTAGTGATTGTAGAAAAAATCTTGTGTTTGCTTCGAGCGCAAATGGACATTGTCGATTTCGAGAGAATGCCGCGCGACAATGTCCCATTTTGCGCTCTTAATACACAAATTGCTACTCTATGATCTTTTATTATTATTAATTATTTTCTTTTATCAATTATTATTCAGATATAAACGAAATAAATTATGAAAAGATCATGTCAGCCACTGGGGTTTGAACCCGAGCCTTTACTTTGCCGAAATAATCCTCAAACCATCTGTGTTATGGCTGGTGTATGAACTGCTGCAATTTTTAATCAGTTTTTGTAAAAATAAGAAACCCTGAATTTAACCCAATTAAGAAGGAATGATTTTATAACTAAATATAACACTTACGCTATTCAGTCACAAAATGAGATTTGTCTGGTGCATACAACAAAAAACAAAACCTAAATGAGTTGGTAAATATGAAATGAACGAAGCTGACATTCGAGAATTTTCGTTCAGGTTAAATTTAGTTTGAGTGTACCTTGCAGTGCACTGTAAGAAGATATTTCTTGCCTCTGCGGAAGAGTTGCAAAACTCTTTGTGTTGTCTGACGTGAATTCAGCTTGATGTTGTAATATGAAAACTTGACTCCACACAGACCAGACGAGGGATGTACAAAATAGTGTACATAAATCTTGCCGCATTCTTAGACGTTATTTATTCTTTATTTTATGCTATTCTTTGCATGAATAATACAGGATATTTTAATAACGAAATATTTAGTGCTCCGTATATTAAAGCTGCATGGGGATTACAATCTGTTCTTTTATATGGAATGGTAAACTAAGTAGGTAATATTTTTGAACAAAGCGTACAGTCATATGTGATTGTCCGTTTTTATATTGTACAAGCATTTTTATATGACCTATTATTATAAATTTATTTTAAATCAGGGCCCCGAACCGTAACGAAACCGTAACCGAAAACCGCACCGATATTTGACTTTTAATGAAACCGTAACCGAAAACCGAAACCTATATTTTATTTCTTCAAATATGGAAACCGAAAGCCGATACGAAAAATAAATTCGTTCTGTAACCGAAAACATAACCGAACCGAAATAATATCGGTACTAAAACCGTAAATTTAAAAATAAGTATTTTTTATTAACCCACATGTTTTTCGTAGAAATACTTTGCATATCTTCGAGTTCATAAAAAAGTAGTTTCTTATTAAAAAATTAAGGCATTTTACTTTTTTTCCAAATATTTTTTGCAATTATAATAAAAAAAAAATTACTTATTTGTTGACATTTTTCATTCGATCACCCATTTAGTTTACGTATTACTATTGGAATAGAATTATTATAACTTAAAATTAAAATATTAATAATTTACGAAACGTATTTAATTTTTGTTGCAAAAATAAACGTAAGAACTTAAATATGAAAACTTTAACTTATAGTTACTTTTTGAACCGCAATTTTTATTTTTAGACCACACCTTAAAATAATTACTTACAGATTCTTTTCGAATTTTGAATTCCAAACAAGCCGAACTTATCTATTAGTACTAGTTGTTAGTAAAACGTGAAATTAAAATGTTATTACATTACGAAATAAGTACTAAATGTATAGCATGTTGCAAAAAAATAAAAAACTAAGCTAATTTTTCATTTAAACCGAAACCGAAAAAAACCAAAACCGTAACGAAAACGAAATTTATTTGTTTTTTTAACCGAAATCAAAATCGATATATTTTCAAAAAAACCGTAATCGATAACCGAAACCGAATTTATATTAATGTAAAAACCGTTAACCGTAACCGAACTCCAAAATTTTTTGGTTCGAGTGCCTGTTTTAAATTTGTTTTTTACCTCCCGCTACCCTTGGTAAGGGAGGTATAGGGATCGTGCTAAAAATCGCATATCGAGATTTTGGTAAATGACCACGTTTTAAGGTCCCTAGAATCCAATTTTAACATTTTCACGATGACGTCTGCTGTGTGTATGTGTGTGTGGATCCTCCACTCTAACTCAAATACTATCAATCAGAAAATTTTGAAACCTTGTATTTCGAACTTTTTCTGTAATGGAAAGAGCCCATTAGATTTTGGGGTAAATCGGATAACCATAAATGGTATTTTACTAGAAGCTCAAAATAATTTTTCTTCGAAAAATACATTTAAATGTTATTTTTACGACATTATTGTTATTATAAAAATTAAAGATTATAAAATTTTCTACAGATTTGCATTAATGCTTTTTCTATATATTTTATGGATACATTTATGAAATTATCTATAATTTAAATCCCGGAACCTACGTTTTAAACAAACAAAACTCCTTGGTTGCGCAGTTATTCAAATGTATGTAACTGACAGATAAGTGTCACTCTCAAAGAACTAATCATTTCAAATAATAACGTTTTAAAAAGAAAAAAAGTAAATAGAACAACAAGAAAGGAAATCAATACAGTTTCCAGCATATGTAAATATGTAGGTATGTATTTAGATTAATAAAAATTAACGATTCACAAAAAAGTTTAAGCTAATTCTCATTTTTGGATTAGTGAATTCTATTTTATCCCGGTATTTAAAATTTAATCTTGATTTTATTATCAAAAAAGGTAGTTACTTGGATTATATTAGACTATATTTTAAGAAATAAACTGCCAAAATTGCAGTAAAATTCGCTAATCCAAAAATAAGGATTAGCTTAATCTTTTTTGTGACTCGGGCGGTACATGGCGGGAGGTATAAGGCATTTACGAAAATTCTACCGGTAGATACCGCATCTACCGATTGCGTTCGATAACACGGATGGTTAATAGTTACTGTGTTCGAAAATTGTACCATATCTACCAAATCCATGATTTATGGATCGAGTAATTCAACCGGTAAATGCGGTAAATGAAGAATTTAACCTCAAAAAAGGTAGTGATACCAAGCGAAGCGCGCGCGTTAAAAGTGAAAATGTGTTAAATGTGAAAATCGGAAGTAGGACTGTGTTCTTTGTTAATTACCTCAAATTTCGAATCTGTTTTAATCTTTCAAATGTTTTTCATAGGTTATAAATCTACCCGGTTTACCACTTGCGTTCTTAAAATATAAATTCCGGTAACTGTAGCCTGGTAAACAGCTGTTTACCAATATATACCGGTAACAGTTCACCGGTAGAATTTTCGAAAATGCCTATTGTGTTGGCCAAACCAGATTTTTTACTTTAGCTGTGGGTAGTGATGTGACTCTGGTAAATGCCCAATGAGTAGGTAAATAAAATTTGGTTATTTACCCTGTATTTACCCGGTATTTACCCCGAGGTATATTTATCTACACAATTTGTAGAAATTTCTCACCATTTGCGTAGGTTTTATAATTTGTTTGTTGAAAATGTCAACTAACCGAACTACTCGTAATAGAGTTTGGGCTCGTAACAAGACGTATATTGTCACATTTCCACAACAGTCAATCTCCTTTTATGTTTTCCAATTTTTCGATCAATTCTTCCATCGCTCGACACAATGCTACCCAAATATAAAAACTCATTCGTTTTGAGAAAGCAGACTGGTTGTATTGTTGTTAAGCAGTTAATACAGTTACAATGCAATGTAAAATCGTAAATTACATTTGTATATCGAAAAAGATTTCAAAATATGACAGTATAAAACAGAATGAGTGAACATAACCATAAAAGAGTTACATTACAAAGTTTCAGCTCTATACATCTCTGAGCTATAATGAAATTTTCACGATATAGAAGTTCTATGCGGCTACACAACTTCGCAACCACATCCATTGTCCAGCCATAGCCTGAGGCAAACATGAAACATACCCGATACATGTATGTATACACAGCCAGAGTCAGACAACAAAATAATATTAAAATTAATTAATTTATAAAAAATAAAAATACCTATGAATTACACCTGTAAATTCTTGAAAAATAAATATTAATCATGCATAAAACAGAAGAACAATAGGAAACGAGGTATGCAGGTTAGGTTAGGTTAGGTAGTATGAATTTTAAATCAAATATGAGTTATATAACTAAAACTATGATAATTAACCCTTAATCTTAAAATTAATTTTAATAAAAACTAAATAGGTTTTTCGAAAACTATGTTTTCACCATCAGTAGTTCAACAAGGGCAAGTTAAACAGAGTAGTCAACAACTCTGAGAGTTGTTAGGACCTACATCTATCATTAATTTTTATGAATTATATATATATATATATATATATATATATATATATATATATATATATATATATATATATATATATATATATATATATATATATACAGGATTTAGTTAGTTTTTTTTAAGAAATATGCATATAAAATTTTGTAATATGATTAAAATATGTAAATAATATGGAGTGCCGCGGATGGAAAAAATAAATATATGTTAATTTTTTACATAGAATTAGAGTGCCCTGACAGAAAGGAGTGAATATTTTCTTCCGTCAATTGATCATAAATGTCAACCGAGATGTCAGCGCGCATAAATATTCATAATAGGCATTTACGAAAATTCTACCGGTAGATACCGCATCAAACGGTTGCGTTCGAAAACACGAGTGTTTAATAGTTACCGTGTTTGAAAATTGTACCATATCTACCAGATCCATCTACCGGATCCATGATTTGTGGATCGAGTAATTCAGCCGGTAAATGAAGAATCTAACCTCAAAAAGTTAGTGATGCCAAGCGAAAATTTCAAATCTGTTTTAATCTTTCAAATGTTTTTCATAGGTTATAAATCTACTCGGTTTACCCCTTGCGTTCTTAAAATATCAATTCCGGTAACTGTAACCTGCTAAACAGCTCTTTACCGATATATACCGGTAAACAGTTCACCGGTAATATTTCCAAAAATGCCTATTAATATAAAATTTTATATGCATATTTCTCAAAAAAATCGTTATGTGAGAGTATACAAATATTATATTACTGAATTCAGAATAAAATCTAATAAGTAAATAAAAAATATATGATCCCATTTAAAATAACAAAGTTGGTCCCCACAGTTCGAAACCATTGGAAAAAAACCTGATGTGGCCAGCACATTACCTTCCGTCAGTTCTATGTATTTTGTACAAATTTCATACAGAAAGTTCCTTGCTAAATTAAATATTCTATTTCTTGTACATTACCTTCCGGCAGTTGCAAGAATTTTATGCAAATTTCATACATAAAATTATTATTTTGTGACGTTTTCTATATACAGTGTAATGTATCTGCAGAAATAAAAGATTTATTATTATTATTATTTCTTGTACATTACCTTAAAGCAGTTGTATGTATTTTATACAAATTCCATACAGAAAGCAAAAGATCCTATATTTCCCGTAAAATTATAAGACAAACACACTATCTCAATTTCACTTGACACTGACATCTTTCAATCAGAATTTTCTTAATATAGTAGCTGTTTCCATAGCTATGGCTACTTTATGAAATTTAATTTCTTTATAATTTTTTAACTCTATATCCATTTAATATTAAGTATAAAATGCAGTCAAATCGTATAGAGAATAAAATATTCTTTAATAATTATAATAACATCAAATGTGGAAAAATTATATTTAACATAGTTTTTTCAAGAAAAACTGTTAAAATCTTCAAATAATGGTACTTCCGGTTGACCAATTGTAACCAAAATCTAATCAGCTCTTCACATGGATGTAACGAAGAGAAATACGAAAGAATTATAATTTTTAGAATTATAGTATTAGAGTTATCGCAGACGAAAATTTTGTTACACACACACACACACAGACACACATACATACACACACACACACACACACACACACACACACACACACACATACAGACATCATCGTAAAAATAGTAAAATCGTATTCTAGGGACCCTAAAACGTGCTTATTCATCAAAAACTCACCACCGAATTTTTTGACCAAAGACAATACCTTCCTTACCTAAAGGTGACGGAAGGTAAAAATAATAATTTGACGCTCATTAAAATAGTCTACTAAAATAGAAATTGTTTGATAATTTAACCGACCACGTAACTCTTATAGTTCTCGAATTAGCAATAGTGTACCACTTAAAAGGAACTCCCTGCATATACAGGGTGAGTCTGGGAAGACGTCCCCCCCCTTTAACTTTTTTATTATAAGTAATAGAAAAAAATGGCTCATATAAAAGTTTTATTATTTTACATATACTATTTGATGGCACATGTAGATATTTTTTATAAAGTCAGGTTTACAAGATACGACTATCAACTTTTATTTTTCAAATGACAACCTATAATTATTTTAATAAAATAATAACCGCCATTGTTTTCTCTTTTCAACGATGTATTATTTTTTATTATGTATTTGAAAAATTTCGAGAAAAATGAGATAATTTAGAAATAAAAGCGCCCTCAAATTCTTGAAGTGCCTCATGCACCGTCCGGCTCTGGACACAATTAAGAATCTCCATCCTATCCTCTGGCTGGAATAAACCACGCAGTTTTACACCACTGCAATGCGTTGTTAGAACAAATGCCTAAAGCCACAGCTCGCTATTAAATTATTAAACAAATAGGCCTCGGTAACGAATGCAGGCTACTTTTTGTTAACGTACACAGCACAGCAGCTCTGAATAAACAGTTGAAATATTTGCTGTTATGTGAAGTGTTCTATTTGCGAATTTCAGGAATCTGTAGCTCCTTGAACAAAGAATGTTGAATCGTTTAATTTTGGAAGTGATTTTGCTTCTGGGCCTACTTTGAGAAGATTGGGGCGAAATTGGAAATTTGGCAACGAGTGTATTGAACAAAATGGAATTCTGTATTGTAATAAATAAATACGAGTGAGCCGGGAATTAATGCGTTGCTGAATTTGTTATAAGCGAATCAATTAAAATCTATTTATAGGAAAATTATATTTATTCAGCTACGTTTCTTGACAAAATGAACACGAAAATACGCCTTTAAATTTTGTGAAATGTCTCATGCCACCGTCCAGCTCTGAACACAGTTCAGAATCTCAATTTTATTCTCTAGCTGGAATAAATCGCGCAGTTTTACACCACTGCAGTGCGTAGTATGAAAAAGGCTAAGTTTGTTTTTCCTAGTGGTGGTTAGGGGGTGAACATAGGGATTTAAGTTTTATACAATCTCCTGCTGTTCTGATCATTTCACGACGAAAACTGAAGGGTGTAAAGTTGTACAGCTACAAAACTGTCCTAATTTTGTTATTGAGTTTTTAGTTTCTCAAAAAGAAATTTCAAAATATCTGTTCATGAGCAACAATATCCATGGCACTTGTTTTTTTTTCTGATTTTCATAAATTATTAATAAACGTCTAACTAACTTATGGAAAATAAATCCTGTATTCTTCTATAACTATGTATTTCCACCATGTTAATAATAAAGACACGTTCCTCAATTAAATAAATTATCATTATTTAATTTATAATTAATAAAAAAAAAATGAGAGAATATGAATAATAGTAAATTAAAATTTAAAAATCTGGTGTGGCCAACACAATACCTCCCGCCCGTGAATAATAGTATAACTAAAATATGCATGCAATTTATTTCTGACTGCTGCCCTCTGCTAAATTCATTTATTATGGATTGATCTTGTTGATCGACAAAAAATTGAGGTTATATGTCATTCATCTGTCAGTTTTAAAAATATTTACACCACTTCTAGAAAACGTGAAGCGCCAAAAACAATGCATATTATTTAATATCGCAATTAAAATTACAAAGACCACTTACATGCATCTAGCAAACAACAGCTCCTTCTTTGCTTGACACCAACCTGGTCGCTTTTCACAGTTTTTGGAAAGTTTATCACTTTTACAGTCTTTCAATCTATGTCCACACATAGCATACACATTTTTACACTAGATTTTCAACAGTTCACGCACTATTTACGCATTTATTGTTCATTTTAACGCATAAAAGTATATACGAAACACTATCAACAACGCGTCATTATTAACTAAAGTTCTAAGGAAGTCGGCCGGCCCTTACGAGTTGGAACCAACTTCTTACTAATAATGCGGGACGTTTAAAATTTAATTTTGTAAGAAATAATGAATAAAATATATTTGGAAAGTGATATTTGTAGTTTTTATGCAAAATTAAATATGAGTGTAGATGTTTTTAATGAAATATTGTAATATTATAGAGGGCGTTGACCGCGACAATGGAACATAGAACATGAAAAATCATATTATCGTAATTTTCTGTTACTCTAATTATTTTAGATCAATAATATAATAAGTAACGGCAGAAATTTGGTATGAAAATGTCAAAAATCACACAAAAAATAGTGATATCTATGAAATTGAAACAGATAAATTAACAAATATTTGACGTTTTACCTATCAAGCTAGTTAAATATATTATTAGTATATTTTGTAACTCAACCGCGGTGACCAAGGTTCTGGTCCGTGGTTCTGGTTGTGCGTTCCGTAATGTAACCAAAATATAATTTCAGGATCGCGGTTCAATTTCGGAATGTGGTTCCTGAAACTTTTGGTTACTTTTTCGTGACCACGACGACCACAAATTTTTTGTGGTTGTTATGGTCATATTCTTATTTCTTATAATATAATAAATAATATTGTATAAACATATAATTACTATATACTGATATGTATAATATTTACGTTAGAATAAGGATAGACAAAAGTTATGTTGTCACTTATTTCTAATGACGCGGTGGTTCCCTGCTTTATCGACACAAATTAACCAAGATGTTCGGAATCACAACCACTTTTCAGTGATCATAACCTGACCACTTGAACCATTACCACGGTCGTGGTTAAGTTACGGAATATACTATTTATATACTACCGTGGGATAAGCTATACCATATCGCATTCATTTTAGTTATCTAATGGCCTTGTTAGCCCAATGAGTCTGGTAATGAAATTCTGGTGTGGTAATCATTTTCATTAAAGCACTCAGTGAGATAAGAAGACTATTAAATATGTAAAATGATTGCGATTTGATATACGGTGATAGATAAAATTTAGTACGATATTCATGGGATACTACATTATTAACGCACTCTGTGATTACCCTAACTCGCCCTGAAGGCTCGTAGGGCAATTCAGAATACGTGCGTTAATAATGTCTATATCCCATTTCTATCGTAAATAACTATTGTAATATCTGTTCAAGTGATCATTTATCTATTACTTCAAATAAATATTTTTTTATTTAACAGAAATTACAAAAAAATAATAAATAAAAAAAATAATCTAGCTTGACAGATAAATCGCTAACATTAGCACATTTTTAGTTTTTAATTCCATGGCTATTGCTAGTTTTGGGGTGATTTTCGACATTTTCATAACTAATTTCTGCCGTTATAAAACTTACAAATTGAATTTTGTTTATTAATTCTAATGTAGAAATTTATGCACTACATTCCACAACATTTATTTGAAGCATTTTTTATAGGTACCCAAAATAAAAAGGGAAGCAGGTAATTACGAACGTATGAGCTTATATATTTTTAATTATTTTGTAGAAATAATAGTATATTGAAAAACAAGTTTTATAAGGCAATCTCTGAACGTACGAGTCCAGGTTTGGAAAACGAGCCGTGTAGCAAATAGTTTTAAAAAGGCCTTTATAGATGACATTTATTGTTGACTGACAGCAAATTGGGGCAACATGTCATTCATCTGTTAGTTTTGAAAGCAGTCGTACGACATCTGGAAAACTAAAAGCGCCAAAAACAGTGCGCTTATAGATCTTTTTAACGAGGTATTTTCAGTGCGTTTACAGACTCATACAGACACAGAACACAGAGTAATACATTATTTTTCATCCTTTTTGTACACTCATTTAAATACTTTTTGTTTTATATTTGAATAAATTTTTAGGAGACCGTTCTTTAATTTCCAGAATACAAATTTGAGTGACAAGCAGTAGGGATAGAATAATACATTATTTTTCATCTTTATGTACATTCAAATAAATACTTTCTGTTTCATATTTGAACTGAATATTTAGGAGAGAATATAATTCATTAGTCACGTGACATGTTTTCCGCCAATAAACATTCAGAATCTCCCTAGTTACATGTCTATCACAGCGATGACAAAAAACAAAGAAATTATCACCTTATTTATATTCGTTACTAAAGGATTTGTTTTCTTTATTTGAGATTGACAGTTAATTTTCAGTATAAAAATGTGTGATAATCGTTGGGTTGATATCAACAATGATGAAAATAATAAGACAATTGTCAAATTAAGCACATTGTAATACAATATATTAAAAGTTAGGTTAGCAGCACACACAATGTCCCACAAAAATTCATTATATTCTCTCATTAAATGTAAGCTCGTGATCTGATTAATAAGCGACGATATTGCTCGTGGAACCGAAGCAGCACATTTCACTCGTCCTTCGAACTCGTGAAATCTGCAACTCTGTTTCACTCGAGAATATCATCGATGATAATCATTATCATATCACTTGTTATATTACGTATGAATATATAATTTTATTTCCAGAATACAAATTTGAGTGACAAGCAGTAGGGATAGAGTAACCCATTATTTTTCATCTTTATGTATCCCGACCGACGCCAAATATTTCCAATTTTAAATGGCACAAAATTGACCCCTGTGGTGCACTCTCCACGCCAGCAATGAGTGCCCGTGAGGTAACGCCTGGTAAACGCCCGCACGGTACAAATATGTCATCATCATTACCGATATCTGTGAACAAAGCAGATTGGCACACCCAGCAATGGGTAATATGTCGTGATGATATATTTATTTATATTATATTTATGTACACTCATTTAAATACTTTCTGTTTCATATTTGAACTGAATATTTAGAAGACCATATATGTACTTTTATTGCCAGAATACAAATTTAAGTGACAAGCAGTAGGGATAGAGTAATACATTATTTTTCATCTTTATGTGCACTCATTTAAATACTTTCTGTTTCAAATTTGAACTGAATATTTAGGAGGCCATATACTTTAATTTCCAGAATACAAATTTGAGTGACAAGCAGTAGGGATAGAGTAATCAGAAATAGAATAAAAATATTATTATTGAGTTCTGTAAACTTAATTATTGATACCTGCCAATAAAAGCGGATTGATTCACCTAGTACTAGTCATAGGTACCTAGCTAATAATCTGGGAAAATATAACATACATACGAGCTTAAACTCATAATATTAAATTTACCTTTTTAACAAATTTTAAAATCTACGCAAATGGTTAGCAATTTCTACAAAATTCTTTCGGCTACGTCAAATATAAATTTATATGATATTTTATTTACTAGGTTTTGGCCTTCAATATTTTTGAGATATTATGAAAACATGGGCAATTTACAAGATGAATTCCACTTGAGGAAAGTAAATTACCGTAATAGAGTTGCAGTGAATGTCTAGCAATGCAGTCGCCTCCATTGTGCCTAATAACTATAACTATTCTCCTAGTTGGTCCAGAATTCAGTCTCCTCAAGAGCATATTTCATCCCAATTTTCTCTCATATTACGATTCGATTGCATTGTAGGCGGGCGCCATACATGGCTCGAGGTTCGCCCAGACTCCATTAGAACAGCTAACAATATCCCGTCGGGTAGGGTTTCGCCCCTTTTGAAATAACGTAATCAAAATTAAATTAATTTCTATTACCTTGGTAGCTCGCACCGTCCAATTTGCCTATCCGTCATGATTAGAGGAAATCACATTTGTACGTGGGATAGTGAGCGCGCGATCGAACAAAGATCTTCGACGCTCATTTCGCTCGGTCCTATTGCTTATACAGGTGTCCCGTAACAAGATGCACATATAGTTTACGTTTTGTTTCTAACGTTAAAAGTTTTGAGAAAATTGTTAGATGTTTTGTATTTATACCAAATAATGTTTAATCAAATTGTCGCTGGAAACAAAATATCACAATAAACTAGTTTTCATTTTAACGAAGAGGAATACGAATGAATTATAGTTTTTTCGATTTGATGCAGCAAAATGTGATATAAGCTAGATATCCGTAATAGTACATTAAAACACAAGTATCATAAGGCAATCTGTTAACGTACGAGTCCAAGTTTGGAAAACGAGCCGCCAGCCGAGTTTTACAGAGGACGAGTGCGTCAACAGGCCTTATGATACATGTTTTTTATACTATTTTTTCTATTGAGGTAATTTTACAATTAGATTTTTTAAAAAAAGGACTTGTCAAAAGTATGAGTTGGTGTTTTTTATCAGTTATGTTGGTAGCGTTTCCCGCTAAAAATTGAAATTTCACATTTTGACAGTTTGTGTATCTTGTGATTTTGTCTGATTGTTTACATTAAAACATTGTATCAAGCATTATACAATTATGAAATAGGAAAACCAATACATACAACGAACTCCAAGGTTTATTAATGAACCATCCTGATATGAGATATCGGTGGTTCGTGTTGGTTACTATCATAAATAAAACTTGAATATGGGATTGAAGGACGTTATGTGGACCATCGAGCCTTTTTATTGAGAAAACAACATATAAATAAAACTCTTTAAATAATGAAATACTTTAATGAACAATTTATTAATTACTTTCCACTATTTTGTCAACACTCACTGCTCAGTTGCACAGATAACGGCAACAGCTGTTCTTACACTTTTTAATACAAAACATATATGGCATATATTCGATAGTTCGCCACAACGTGGAACTGGAAATCATGGATTAAAACGTCAACTTTTCATATTTGTTTGCTAGTAGCCGCCACAGATTGAGTAGACAGTGTCAACATTTTCAAGTAACGTGCATCATACGTTTCATAACCTGCATGGAATAACTATACATTCAATTCAAAATTGCATTACCATAAATGTAAATTGTAATAAATAAAACTTACCGTTTTAATTATTTTGACAAAGTAAACCTGAGCGCACTGTTTCTTGTTTCATAATTTTTTTGTTGAAATTTTAACTTCACAGATTCTTATTCTTTCTTAACTAACACAGCTATAGCTATAAATTTCTTTTCTTTCTAGTCTTATCACCTAGAGACAGGATAAAAATCCTCAATTAGAAATAATATTTTAACATAAGCAATTTACCATTTTGAGGTTATCTGTCAGTTATGAAAGCATGACTACCACCTCTACAATACAAAAGGCGCCAAAAACAGTACGTTTATAGATTTTCTAAACGTCGTGTTTTCAGTGAAAAACAGTGCTTTTATAGAAACATAAGAACACCGAAATAGAAAAAGGAATTTAAAATCTTGTTGGGCGAATGCCAAAGTGTGATATTGTTGCAGTTTATCGCGAGCACAGTATCTCTGTGACAATTTACCGGACAATAAAAGATTGTGAAGAAGGTATACCCTGTGTTAAGTTGCCCAAAAGTGGTCGACCAAAAATGAGAGAACAAAGATTATTTGCAGTCGTTAAAGACAAAGTTGGAGTGTCACAAGGAACTGTAGCCAGAAGATTCGATGTTTCGAAGACCACTGTTTTTAGAACAGTGTAGATGTTATGCGTTAAGGCGTATTTATTTTCTCAATAAACATATATCGTAGAAATACAGATACCTAGTTATCTACTACACTGCCCTCTGTGCTAATATTTACCCAGTGGCGTTGACGTTTAAATCAAATTATTATTCCTTGGTTTATAAGTTAAGTCTATGATTTTGTATTTTGCAAAAACATGAGCGAAGAACATAAATCTTTCAGAAAGGCATAATTTAGAAAGAAACAATTTTTTCAGTTAAAATGTGTCCATAAATATTTCATGTAGCACGCCTATGCATATGAAATGCAATGAAGTTATCTGCAAGTAATATTATAATAGCCATCTTTCGTGAATAATAGTTTACATTGATTTCCTTTCCTATTGTTCTATTTACTTTTTAAAATGTTACTATTATTAATTTAAAATGATTAGTTCTTTGAGAGTGACATTTACATACATTTGAATAACTGCATAACCAAGGAGTTTTGTTTGTTTAAAGCGCAGTTCCGAGATTTAAATTATAGATAATTTTATAACTTTATCCATAATAGAAAAAGTATTAATGCAAATCTGTAGAAAATAATCTTTACTTTCTATAACATTAATCTCGAAAAAATAACATTTAAAGGTATTTTTCGAAGAAAAACTATCTTGAGTTTCAAGTAAAGTGCTATTTCCTGTTATCCGATTTACACCAAAATCTAATGGGCTCTTTCCATAATAAAAAAAGTTCGAAATACAAGGTTTCATAATTTTCTAAATGATAGTATTTGAGTTAGAGTGGAGAATCCACCCATACACACACACACACACACACACACACACACATATATATATATATATATATATATATATATATATATATATATATATATATATATACACGCATACACGCATACACACAGACATCAACGTGAAAATGTTAAAATTGGATTCTAGCGACCTTAAAACGTGGTCATTTATCAAAATCCCTATACGGTAGCGGGAGGTAAAAATTAAAAAATCCTTATTTTGAAGGATACTATGAAAATTAATCTTTGTCTTTGCCTTTCACAATGCAAAGTAGTTTAGATTGAGAATATAGAAGAACATAGTAGACGCTTTTGTTGAATCAGATTTATTTTTTTCCAAAAACGGAATGAAAATTAGGCAGCGGCTCTTATTTCTGTGCCTACAAAAAGACGTAGTAAAAAGGATAAAGGACCTTCGAGCTTTGTATTTAGAACCTGCGAGGACAGAATATTGTTTCATTTTTACTTCCTTGTACAAAGTAAAGGAAGGATTGTAATCGCGAAAAATTTCAGTTTTCAGATTTCAACGGAAATATCCATTTTGACCATCCATGAATCCATTTTGACTAATTTCGTCGTGACGTCTGTACGTACGTGCGTACGTATCTCACATAACATAACATCTAGTTGTGCACCTCCCTTTTTGGTCATTACATAATTTCCAGAAATGGTACTTTATTTGAAGCCTATAATAGATTTGAATGAAAAACTATTTTAAAATATAATTCAAAACTTTTCAAATTTGATATATAAGACTTTTATGTCAATTGGAATACCAGTAGATTTTGGTTAAAACAGGCTAACCGGAAGTGATGTATTACCTGAAGTTGTAAACAGTTTTTCTTGAATAAAATGGTTTTATTTTGATTTTAGAAATAAATGCTTCAAATAAGAGTTTTACTTTTTGGTTTTCGTGATGAAGCTTGCTATGGAGTAGGACAAAAAATTATTAAAAAAATAAAAAATTAGATGTTAATGCCAAATTACGTCAAATACGTGCAATTTTATAATTGGGTCTATACTTCATATTGGTCTTGCCTACAAGGAAGTCGTGTGGTGTCCACATCAGATTTTTTTATTTCATATAAAAACCTTACAAGATGTAATAACACAGTAATTTTGTACAAATAATCCTTAAACAATACTTGTATCTGAGAGGGCCAGTGGAAATGTATGGAGTAATTTCCCGCCAGCATAGAGTTCATTATTTCTTATGATGTATTTATAATGTACATACTTATGTATTTAAAGACCATAAAGAAATATTTTTTTTTGGATATAAAGTTCTAAGATGGGTTTTAAATATTTAAGAATTAGTTTTGTAGAAGTAAGGCTAGAAACGTTAAATTCTCGTTTGCTTTTACGAGACAAATAACCGTATTGAATTCCAATTGGAATGAAGGGTTCGGGACGTATTTTGGGATTGAAGAAGTTCCCAGATATATTCGGGTTCTCATTTACATCTGTGACCTCCCTTTTCTACTACGTTTTTTCGTGTTTCAGTGTGATATTATCCCTTTATCTGTCGTTCCAAGCTACACGAATTTAAACGAAATGGGTTTTTGGAATGATTTCGTTGACAAAGAAAATTAAATTTATATTACACGTTCTTTTATGTGATATAAATTTTAACGGATTTTATATTCGTTTCATAAATATGAAGTAATCCTTATAAATGGATTTTTAAGATAAAAGAAAATATAAAAATATGAATATTTTGTATTTAAAATTAATTCATTTGTAGATAACTTTTTACACCACGGTGTATAAATATAGGAGGTGGGCCAACTCATCAAAAATATCCGTGTTTACGAAGTTGGTATCCGCCAGATGTCTCAGCGTGTAAGGTTAGAAATGTTCCCGACACATAGGTAACTGTCATCTTTCAATTTAAATTGAAATTGACATACGTTAATTAATTTTACGTAAATATTAGATAAAATGTATAAATATCGAAAATACTGCTTCGTTGAATGTTATAAATCAAGAATAACATCCAATAAAGAAACAATTTGTATTCATCATCCTTCGTAAAACATTGTAAATGCCTGGCGGAAAGTTGTACCCTCTCCAGCTAATAAAATCTTTGTTATTAAAGATGGTATTTGCCAAAAGCATTTCAAAAATAAAGATATTGTACAAAAATGAGAATCTGGGGATGTACGTATTTTAAATAATTATATATAACATCATGGTTTATTACCTATTTTTGAACGTACTCTTTTTATTTGCAGGTTTCGATAATGACGATATATCTATAATTGTAGTTGAAAACGTTACCTCACGGATTCTCAAAGCTGCCATGGGGAACTCTTTTGTACTATATGAAATTTTTTTCAAATTTCAAGTTTGGTGTCGTTGGAAACGAACCCTGTCTGTCCGAAACACAACCAATCATCTAACGCACACAGCTACGCGACCTCATTTAAAATTACAAGCGAAATATCATAATCAAATTTGTGATATTTAGATTGTCATTGTCATTTTATTTGTTTTGTTAGTTCTAGAATGTTATGTGGTAGAGCACATTGTATAGAGGCGCTACATGTATAGGGTTAGAAACTCGGCCTACTGATCGCCGACATTAATCTGTCAATAAAAATTGATGAGTTGTCACACCTTCTATATTTATACACCGTGCTTTACACTATTAATTTTACTTGTATTTGACATTAAATTGCTAAAAATAAGACCAAAGTTTTGATAAACATCAAAACGAAACATTTTGTTTCCTAAGTAGGTATTGATTTCACTCGAACAAAAAAGAACAAACGAGTTGATAGACTTTTTATAAACTATAATCAATAAATATAATGTAATTTGTGTAAATTAATGAAAAAAAAAATTGTTTGTAAAATATTTCTAATTGAAAGATTATGCGAAGATAAGAATTGTATTGAATGGTAAATTACTGTCAGTTATACAAATTCTTTGGTCCATATACGTTAAGGTACATTCACAAATAAAATTAGGTTTAGATTTATGGTTTATTCTTTAGATTTAAAGACTTTGGCCGCATATTATGTAATGACTCCATTCACACTCCAGAATTTGTTGTCTCTAAATCCAAATCATAAAGCCAAACATTGCAAGGTCCAAACTTTAGGTTTATGATTTAGTTTGATGTCACAAACTTCACAACATAATTTACTGTCTCTAAAGGTGCATTCACAAATGAAAATTAGGTTTAGATTTATGGTTTATACTTTAGATTTAAAGACTTTGGCCTCATATTAGGTAATGACTCCATTCACACTTCAGAATTTAGGGTCTCTAAATCCCTCGCTAAATCCAAATCATAAAGCTAAACATTGCATGGTCCAAACTTTAGGTTTATGATTTAGTTTGACGTCACAAAATTCACCAATGAGAACGAGTCTGAAATGATATATGACACCCATCTTTATTTAGTATCCATTTGGTGGATTCGGGTTTTTAAACAAATGCGAGAACATAGAACTGCCATTCGCTTGGCATTACTGGTTATATTTTAGCAATTAAGTTATGACAGTCTCCATGTTCTTCTCGCATTTGTTTAAAAAGCCAAAGTCTTTAAATCTAAAGTATAAACCATAAATCTAAACCTAATTTTCATTTGTGAATGCACCTTAAATCCAAATTATTGACGTCACAAACTTCACCAATAAGAACGAATCCGAAACGATATAGATATATACACCCATCTTTATTTAGTATTCACTTGGTGGAATCAGCTTTTTAAATAAATGCGAGAACATTGAACTGTCAAAATTTAATTGCTGAAATATAACCAATAATGCCAAGCCAAGCGAATGACAATTTCACGGCGAACGGGTATCTATTAAGTTTTGCTCTACCGATGTCAGTACAATCAAAACTAAATTAGAGATAAATTAAACTTGCATTTATGAATGACTTACTTAAATCTAAACAAAAACCATAAACCTAATTTTCATTTGTAAATGCACCTTTATTGTACCGAATACAACACCAATGTAAATTACCAAAACAAAAAAAAAATGCTAAGGCATAATTTAAATCAATATTTATTTCAGAAACAGTGCATAATAGGTATTTCTACGTTCATTAAATTAAAAAGAAACTGAAGCATATGAAATTATTTTATAATATATAAAAACCGGTTCCCTGGATTCGCAACCGGACACTCAGGCACTAGGCCACTAGATCCCATATTTCCTTTATATTTAAATAATTTTATTGTGACAAGGCGAGGGTAAGAGTAATTACAGATAAATAACTTGTTATAAACTTTTCTAAATCTTAGTTTCAATAAACGTATTTTAACTCTGTTTATTTAAGTCAAAATTCAGTTTAGAAATTCTTATCGTATTATAATAGTCACGACATTTATTTGTTGATCATTAAGTCTAAAAATTATTATGTATACGTGCGTGACTTTGAATGCCCTAGCCTATGCACCCTGTACCCCTAAGATAATCCTATCCTGAAGATAGTGTTTTGTTTTAAATAGTCGATATTAGTTAGCCATGGAGTAAACATGTAGAGAGAGTCTAGATTAGTTCGTCGCGTCCTGCAGACGTGTTTTGGTAGTGTCTTTTAGTTTTGGGGCGCGTGCTAAACGCCTGCCTGCTATGTTAGGCTATGTTTAATTAATAATAATGTAATCATGTAAATATAACAGTAGTCAGTAAATATAAAGTAATGTCCATGTCCGTAAATTCTGTGTTCATCAAGATAAAGTGTTAGTGTATGTGTGTTCTTCCTTCTCGCGAAGTCCTTTTCACCAGTCAGTTAGAATGTCATCGTTGGAGTAAGAAACAGTAAGTAGCAGTAGAAGATGCAGTAGTATCATCATCCTCTTCGGTACTCCCTCGTGTTACATTATATTTAAGTAAAACACAACTTGTTTATAATATTAGTAGATAGTTATTTCTATTCCATTGCAGCGGAAAATCAAATAAAGATATTTTTCCTTTGAACAAAACTTTCATTGTTAAATATTGTATTTGCGAGCGTAGTGCGAAGAGAAAATATAATTAACATAACAAAAAATAAATAAATAAAAGTACATAATAAAATCAATATTCGTATTTTCCATTACTCATACTGACATCAAAGTAATACAATTTTCTTTTTCTAAAACTTGTAGCATCGTTTGCTTTATTTTTATTGGTAAGGTTGTCTAACTCCTGACTTCGCAAAAAACTTACAGCTCATCAGTGATGCAAATTGCGTTTATTTTTTGCTTCAAAATATTGGTTGCGAAATATAAACAAAGCCGGTTGATCGATTCACGTATAACTTATGTTCATTATTTTAAAAATAAGAATATTGTAAGATTTTTCCAATATTGTGCTTCGCTTTGACACAACTCTTGTATTATTTTTATCTGAGCGCTAATTGGGAGTAAGCAAAAAAAGTGAGCAATTATTTCACAAATAAAATAACTTTATTTGGTTATATAAAGTGAGAAATTTTTTGCAAGTATTGAATATATCTAAATATGAAACTAAAACTTTATTTTTTATTTATTATAAAATAATTTCATGTGGTTTAGTTGCGTTTTAATTTGTATTGTATTCGGTACAATAACGTGTATGCAGCAAAGGATTTGCAAAACTGACAGTAATTCACAATTCAATTCAATTCTTATCTTCGCATAATCTTTGAATTAGAAATAATTTACAAACTAATTTTTTTTCATTCATTTGCAAAAATTACATTATACTTACTTTATTATCTGAAACTTTTTAAATTTTGATTATGGTTCATAAAGAGTCTATCAACTCGTTTGTTCTTTTTTTACAGTCGTTAGAAATAGAGCATAAATTTATTAACAGAATCCAGATTTTAGTGAATAAGCACGTTTTAAGGTCCCTTGGATCCGATTATAACATTTTTACGATGTGTGTGTGTGTGTGTGTGTGTGTGTGTGTGTGTGTGTGTGTGTGTGTGTGTGTGTGTGTGTGTGTGTGTGTGTGTGTGTGTGTGTGTGTGTGTGTGTGCGTGTGTGCGCGCGCGTGTGCGTGTGTGTATGTGTGTGTGTGTGTGTGTGTCTGTGTGTGTGTGTGTGTGTGTGCGTGCGTGCGTGTGCGTATGCGTGTGCGCGTGTGCGTGTGTGTTGGATCCACGATTTCTTAAATACTATAAGACTAAAGACATTTTTAACTACGGATTCCTCAATTTAACAATAATGGGAAGAGTTGATTAAGTTTTAGTAACAATTGGACAACTAAAAGTAGTAGTTACAAGAAAAAAATCATCTAAATATTATTTATCGAAAATTTATGTAAATACTTATATTAAAGAACGTTAAATTCTTTACTCGATAAATATAAATTCATTAATATAACTATGGGGTCTTGTGGCCGCTTGCCTGAGTGTCAGGTCGCGAATCTGGGGAACCGGGTTCGATCCAGACCGGCGCTAAATATTTCCAATTTTAAATGGCACAAAATTGACCCCTGTGGTGCACTCTCCACGCCAGCAATGAGTGCCCGTGAGGTGACGCCTGGTAAGCGCCCTCACGGTGCAAATATTTCATCATTACCGATATCTGTGTACAAAGCAGATTGGCACACCCGAAAATGGGTAATAAGCCGTGATGATATATTTATTTATTTATTTATTATATCTTCTATAGATTTAGAGATAAAGAAATGCATATAAAATAATTTAAAAATAATTCTCAGATCAAACTAGTTCAAAGCAAGAAATTCAAATGTTTGAAATTGACACATAAATGTCACTGTTAAAAATATTTGTATGCCACTGTCAAAAATATTTGTACATTATAAAAATTATGAAAATAAAAAAAAGTCAACAACGCAAAAGAATATACGTAAAAAAGAATATAAAAGGAATTTGCGAAAAAATGACGAATATAAAGAAAAAGAAAAGGAAAGTAGAAAAAGAAAATTTCAGAATATTGAATATAAAGAAAATGTATGTATTGTACATAATTTATATTAAAATATCCCATTGATTTTGCAAATATATGTGAGAATTATTTTGTAGTAAGACATGAATATATGTATTTGTATTTAAAAATATTTTTCGTTTTATGCGTACAACCAAATATCTGGCGAGGGGTTATGTGCTGGCCACATCAAATTTTTTTAGTACGTAATAATTTATTTCACATCAACTGATCTAATTTCTTTCAACATGAATTATATACATTTCAGAATATTAATCTAACTTTTTTGCTTCATAAATATTTTCTCGCGTACAGAAAAGTTTAGGCTAAGAAAAACACTGTTTTCGTGTTCTGATTATTATAACGACAAAACCACGCACATCCGAAAGGCAAAAAAACAAAAAAAATCAATTTCAAATTAGGGAACTTATGAAATTCCATTTAAGATAAACAGGGATACAGTTCTGAATGTCTTATTTACCGTGTATAACAAACAACAAGAGAATAAACTCTCCCCCTAAAAGTAATCCAGTGTTGCAAAGTCCTCTATAGAGTCGAGGCGTCGAGGCTGGAACAAGGACACAGGAAGTGGAATATTTTATCCTAAAAGCATCTATACAGCGTGGAGATAATAAAAATGAAGACAGCCTGTTGAAGAGAGTCCAAAAAACAGACTGACGCTATGAAACAGAAAGTAACTTTTTAATTGGATTAAGTTTTCTCTTGCCCTTTCAAGAAAGAGAGTGTTTTGCCATCCCTGTCGCCTCAGTTTTTAGCGCCCCTGTCCCAAAAGCTCCAGCTTATTTAATTTTCATTGTTTTAAATTAACTTGGATGAAAAATCTAATGACATTAATAAGGACATCCTTTCATTAGGAAAGAAGGTTGTTTGTTTACTCGAAAAATATCCTTTCGTTCCGTCAACTCGAAACTTTTTGAATTTTACATTTACGTATATTTGGATTACACTAATGACGAAACAACCGAATTTATGTAAATTTATGTTAAATTAAAGAAAATAACTTTAATAATCTTCTTATATACGAGAGACCAAATCCATATTATTTCGACCAGTTTACATTTTCAACAAACAAATTATAAAACCTAATTTTATTATTACCTTCCGTCACCTTTAGGTAAGGAAGGTATTGTCTTTGGTCAAAAAATTCGGTGGTGAGTTTTTGATGAATAAGCACGTTTTAGGGTCCCTAGAATACGATTTTACTATTTTTACGATGATGTCTGTATGTGTGTGTGTGTGTGTGTGTGTGTGTGTATGTATGTGTGTCTGTGTGTGTGTGTGTGTGTGTGTGTGTGTGTGTGTGTGTGTGTGTGTGTGTGTGTAACAAAATTTTCGTCTGCGATAACTCTAATACTACAATTCTAAAAATTATAATTCTTTCGTATTTCTCTTCGTTCCATCCATGTGAAGAGCTGATTAGATTTTGGTTAGAATTGGACAACCGGAAGTACCCTCATTTGAAGATTTTAACAGTTTTTCTTGAAAAAACTATGTTAAATATCATTTTTTCACATTTAATGTTATTATAAATATTAAAGAATATTTTATTCTCTATACGATTTGACTGCATTTTATACTTAATATTAAATGGATATGGAGTTAATAAATTATAAAGAAATTAAATTTCATAAAGTAGCCATAGCTATGGAAACAGCTACTATATTAAGAAAATTTTGATTGAAAGATGTCAGTGTCAAGTGAAATTGACATAGTGTGTTTGTCTTATAATTTTACTGAAAATATAGGATCTTTTGCTATAAATTGTATGGAATTTGCATAAAATATATGCAACTGCCGGAAGGTAAAGTACAATAAGAAACTTTCTGTTTGAAATTTGTACAATATACATAGAACTGACGGAAGGTAATGTGCTGGCCACATCAGATTTTTATTATTATTATTATTATTATTATTATTACAAACTCAGAAGTGTCGCCACTTGCTTAGTTTTAAGGTACATTCACAAATGAAAATTAGGTTTAGACTTATAATTTATATTTTAGATTTAAAGACTTTGGCCGCATATTATGTAATGACTATTTACCCTTCAGAATTTAGTGTCTCTAAATCCAAATCATAAAGCTAAACATTCCAAGGTCCAAACTTTAGGTTTATGATTTAGTTTGACGTCACAAACTTCACCAATGAGAACGAGTCTGAAACGATATAGATATACAGGATGTTTCAAAAATACTGTAAAAAAATTTAAAGGCCTATAGTGCTGACCATAATAAGTAAAAAAGCTGAATCAACATAGGACTAATCTTCAACTGTTTCCGAGAAAAACGAAAAATCGAAAAAAAAAAAATCTGACAAAGATAGTGATCGAACAAAATTTTGTCTGTCACTAAATAGACTATAAAAAGACAATAAAATTTTATATAAAACGTTTTTTTCAATTTCTAATAGTTGGGGTCTCGTGGCCGCGTGCCTGAGTGTCTGGTCGCGAATCTGGGGAACCGGGTTCGATCCCGACCGACGCCAAATATTTCCAATTTTAAAATGGCACTAAATTGACCCCTGTGGTGCACTCTCCACGCCAGCAATGAGTGCCCGAGCGGTGACGCCTGGTAAACGCCCGCACGGTACAAATATGTCATCATCATTACCGATATCTGCGTACAAAGCAGATTGGCACACCCAGCAATGGGTAATATGCCATGATGATTTATTTATTTATTTATTTTTCTAATAGTTACGAAGTTATTTGAAAATTAAATATTGGCCAAGGTCGCTACAACATTTAACATAGTACAATTATTTGATTTAAAAAAAAAAATAAAAGCACATCTAAGATGACCTCTGAAAGGTAAACAAAAAATCCCATTTAATCAAAGTCGTAACTCTTATAGTTCTCGATATAGCAGACGCAAAAATTGGATTCTAGGGACCTTAAAACGTGGCCATTTACCAAAATCTTGATATGCGATTTTTAGCACAATACCTTCTATACCTCCCTTACCAAGGGTAGCGGGAGGTAAAAATAAGTTCATAAATAATTTTAAAAGAAATAGCAAACATAAAAGCCTATTTCGTAGTAGTTATCTTTAATGTGCCTTTATGATTTATGATAGTTTTCAAACCTTTCTGTGATGCATAATGTTTATATTTTGCTTAAACGGCTGTAAGAAGATTATAACCATGCTTGGCAAACACAAAGTTGGGAACACCTACCATTACTTTAGGGTTAATTATCTGTATTTATGCAAGTATGCTAGTATGCATAAATCGCTTGTTAAACATTGTATCACAACTTGTTTTAAAAAAGGATTTTCTACTACAAGAACAAGGTGTCGACTTTTTCCCTCAATATTTTAGGTAAAAATTCTTCAAATTAGAGTTGTAGAGCTTCAAATTCTATTAGAATCAAAAAACAAAATTAAATTTCCATATTCTATAACTGCAAAAAGTATGAAAATGTCGAAAATCACCCCAAAAATGGCGAAATTAAAACGCAGTCGTCCACCTCTATAGTTTATAGCCAACGGTTTTTTGTTTTCTTTTTACCTGCCGCTGCCCTTGGTAAGGGAGGTATAGGGATCGTGCTAAAAATTACACATTGGAGATTTTGGTAAATGATCACGTTTTAAGGGCCCTAGAATCCAATTTTAATGTTTTCACGATGATGTCTGTGTTTATGTGTGTATGCATGTATGTGTGGATCCTCCACTCTAACTCAAATACTATTATTCAAAAAATTTTGAAACCTTGTATTTCGAACTTTCTCTATTATGCAAGGAGCCCATTAGATTTTGGTGTAAATCGAATAACATGAAATGACACTTTACTGGAAGCTCAAAATAGTTTTTCTTAGAAAAATACCTTTAAATATTATTTTTTCGAGATTAAGGTTATTATAAAAATTAAAGATTATTAAACTTTCTACAGATTTGCATTAATACTTATATATTATGGATAAAGTTATAATATTATCTATAATTTAAATCCCAGAGCCTACGGTTTAAACAAATAAAACTCCTTACGCAGTTATTCAAATGTATGTAATCTAACAGATAAATGTCACTGTCAAAGAACTAATCATTTTAAATTAATAATAGTAACGTTTTAAAAAGAAAAAAGTAAATAGAACAATAGGAAAGTAAATCAAAACAGTTTCCAGCAAAAGTAAATATGTGGGTATGTGTTTAGATTAATAAAAATTAACGATTCGCCAAAATGTTTAACCTATTTCTCATTACTAGATTAGTGAATTCTATTCTATCCCGGTATTTAAAATTTAATCTAAATTTTATTATAAAAAAGGTAGTTACTTGGATTAGATTAGACTAAATTTTAAGAAATAAACTGCCAAAATTAGAGTAAAATTCGCTAATCCAAAAATAAGGATTAGCTTAATCTTTTTTGTGACTCGGGCAGTTAATGGCGGAAGGTAATGTGTTGGCCACACCTGATTTTTATTATAACAAACTCAGAAGAGTCGCCACTTGCTTGGTTTTAGGTGGGACAAGAAAACCTGGGTTTTGGCATTTTAGTTTGCTACCAGTTTTTGTATAGTAAATGTCTAAATCTGAAGTCTCTTTTCATTTTTAATTGCTGACTCATCATTAGAAACTATAATTATTTGTAAGATTCATGTACCTACCGATATTTCTTTGGTAAGTTTTATACTTTTCTTATTTTTGTAAATTAGATATATTTAAACAATTAGAATTCGTTTTTCAATGGGCCCGTCCAAGTCATCGACTTTTTAGAAATTACATATCGCATACGAATTTTGAATATAAATAAATGAAAACGAAATAAAAATTGCTATATATTTTGTATTTTTATACCTATAATAATGCAATTAAAGTTTTTAGCGTAAAACGATCGCCATGTTGTGACGTCAGCGTCATTACAGTCGTCCAGTTACCTTGTGAAAATGTCACTGTACAGTGGACCATGCATATTTTGCTCATAAATTCGTGATTGGCTTTACACATACTCTAATACGCACATATTTAATATATCCGAGTAATTTTTTATTAAGATCAAAAGAAAATTTACTTATTAAATAAATAAAATTATAATTTATGTTTTAATTATTGTAATTTTAATACTTGTCATTGCTGTAATCATTTAGTAAATAGAAATGTAAATGTTGGATTACTTTTTATTATGAACTATGCTTTGATTATTGTAATCAATACTGTCATTGTTGTATTTAATTATAAATAGAAAATAGTTTAAATACTATTTTAATTATAATAATGACACTTGGTGAGTATAATAACCTGCAATATTATATTAAAGTAAGTCTTAAAGTCACATTAATTAAAGCGAATGATTAATCTGATTATGAAAACGAGCAAAAATTATTAATTTTACTTACCTATATTACCATTATTAATAGTAACGTATGTCGGTTCTCTCTGCTTATGACGGAGTGACACTAACGTCACAACTTTCGCGCTAAAACTTTAATAATTATTTTTGGCGTTATTAAGCATAATTTCAAGAAAACAAAAAATACGGAATTTCTATTTTTAAATTCTTCATAACATAAAAAAAATTCAAAAAAGTTGGACGGGCCCATTGTATTATCCATGACATTTTACATTTAAATATGTAAAAACCTATTTTTTAATTACTGTGGAACTGTTTTTGTCTCCAAATTCATGATTAAGGTTAAAATAAAAACCGAAACGTCGATGATAAAGAAAGAATCAATTTACTTCATTCCTAGACCGACATCCCCATAAAATTTGTTTCCTTTATTTACGGTCGAAAAATCATTTCCGAAAGTTACTCCTAACGTTGCTAGGGTAACATAGCTCACTGACGAAGTCGGTAGTAGAAAAAACTTGTTTACTCTTCTGCATTTAATAGGATTTGCAGAGACTATATGTTAAAATGACAAACTATAACAACATTAGTCAAAGTAGAAAATAAATTATGGTTGGCAAATAGTGCTTAAAGTTTCATATACGTTTGCCAAGAAAATTAGAGCATATATTAAGTGTCTGTAATAATTCTCAGACCGACGCAGCGTAGTGAAAATCATGTTGTATGCATCACGAAATTTGCAGTTTGCATCTCTAATGTGAAACTCATTTTGAATGTTTAGTTTTCGTCTCGGTTTTCGCTAGTACGACCTAGTTTGCAGTTGTTTAGTTTATTCTGAGCTTTATTGACTGAAGACTAACAAAAAACTAATAACATCGGATTCGGAGCGCATCCTCTTGGGAAAATGTCATCATAATTATTATATTTTAATTACCCGAGCGAGTACAGTACAATAATAATAATAAACATCTAGTTCCTATCTCATTAATTCTATTGCACTATTAATCATATTTTTACCTTCCGTCACCTTTAGGTAAGGAAGGTATTGTCTTTGGTCAAAAAATTCGATGTCGATGATGACTTTTTAATCAATAAGCACGTTTTAGGGTCCCTAGAATACGAATTTACTATTTTTACGATGATGTCTGTATGTGTGTGTGGATGTGTGTGTGTGTGTGTGTGTGTGTGTGTGTGTGTGTGTGTGTGTGTGTGTGTGTGTGTGTGTGTGTGTATGTGTATGTGTGTGTGTGTGTGTGTGTGTGTGTGTGTGTGTGTGTGGGTGTGGGTGTGGGTGTGTGTGTGTGTGTGGGTGTGGGTGTGGGTGTGGGTGTGGGTGTGGGTGTGGGTGTGGGTGTGGGTGTGGGTGTGGGTGTGGGTGTGGGTGTGGGTGTGGGTGTGGGTGTGGGTGTGGGTGTGGGTGTGGGTGTGGGTGTGGGTGTGGGTGTGTGTGTGTGTGTGTGTGTGTGTGTGTAACAAAATTTTCGTCTGCGATAACTCTAATACTACAGTTTCAAAAATTATAATTTTTTCGTTTACTTCTTCGTTACATCCATATGAAGAGCTGATTAGATTTTGGTTACAATTGGTCAACCGGAAGTACCATCATTTGAAGATTTTAACAGTTTTTCTTGAAAAAACTATGTTAAATATCATTTTTTCACATTTAATGTTATTATAAATATTAAAGAATATTTTATTCTCTATACGATTTGACTGCATTTTATACTTAATATTAAATGGATATAGAGTTAAAAAATTGTAAAGAAATTAAATTTCATAAAGTAGCTATAGCTATGAAAACAGCTACTATATTAAGAAAATTCTGATTGAAAGATGTCAGTGTCAAGTGAAATTGACATAGTGTGTTTGACTTATAATTTTATTGGAAATATAGGATTGCTTGCTTTCTGTATGAAATTTGTATAAAATACATACAACTGCTTTAAGGTAATGTACAAGAAATAATAATAATAAATCTTTTATTTCTGCAGATACATTATACTGTATATAGAAAACGTCACAAAATAATAATTTAAGACATAAATTTTCTGTATGAAATTTGCATAAAATACATGCAGCTGCCGGAAGGTAATGTATAAGAAATCGAATATTTAATTTAGCAAGGAACTTTCCCGTATGAAATTTGTACAAAATACATAGAACTGACGGAAGGTAATGTGCTGGCCACATCAGATTTTTTATATTTAGTAATGATCGTGTTCGCTCACGTTATTAAAACATCTGAACGTATCAGGAATTATTTACTGTTCATTAAATAATGAACTTTGCATCGATTAAATTAGCGTGAACCATAAATAAAGTTACATAAAAAAATTATACGTATGTCCAATTAATCATGATATGATATATGTTTTAATTTTTTATTAATTTAAAATTCTACAAACGTGGAAATAATTTTTGATTCCGAGTAAACACAACTAATGTAAACAGCTTTTTATATTTGAATTGAATATATGTATTTTGTTTAATTTTTCAGTAAATTAGTAATATTTTGAAAAACATCAAATGAAAAATATGACATATTTTGAAATTTTTGGATATTACTTGATCTACCCTCAATCATACAGGGTATTTCACGAATATGGGACACTTCGATTATTATTTGTTAAAAAATTAAATGAACCAAATTAAGCAATAATTTTTTAAATTTATGCTTTTGGTGCCCAATTGAACTCAATTTAAAGACGTGGTAAAAATGGATATATACTATGTTCCGTAAGTCAACCAAAAAAAACCAGTAACTGATTCCGGCTACACCATGGTTCCTGAATATTTTCATCCATTTCGGGACAGATTGACATTGAATCATATGACATTTAAAATTGACACAAGCTAACAAAAATAAAAATTAACCAAATTTTGCGATGATGTCTGTATGTCTATGTTTATGTATGTGACGATTTTTTGTCCATCGATAACTCCAACACTACAATTCTAAGAATTATAATTCTTCCGTATTCCTCTTCGTTACATCCATATAAAGAGCTGATTACATTTTGGTTATATAATTGATCGACCGGAAGTACCCTCATTTGAACATTTTAACAATTTCTTCTTGGAAAAACGCTGTTAAATAATATTTTTTCACATTTAATGTTATTATAAATATTAAAGAATTTTTTATTCTCTATACGATTTAATTACAATTTATACTTCATATTTAATGGATATTGAGTTAAAAAATTATAAAGAAATTAAATTTCATAAAGCAGCCAGCTATGCAATAACATTGGAAACAGCTAATATAATTTTAAAAATTCCGATAGACAGATATCAATGTCAAGTGCGATTGACATAGTATGTTTGTGTTATAATTTTACTGCAAATATGAAATCAATTCTAAGAAACTTTCTGTATGGAATTTGTACAAAATATATAGAACTGAGGGAAGGTAATGTACTGGAAATATAGAACCTTTCGCAAGAAACTGTCTGTATGGAATCTGTATAAAATACATAGAACTGACGGAAGATATTGTGCTGGCCACATCAGATTTTTCAAACTTACTGGCTTATTCTGTAAGAATGTCGTTATACCATAACGTATCGTTATGATGAAACAGTTGTTAAATAACGATAATTTTCAAAAAGCGTATTCTGTAAAACCATTGTCGTTATATTGAAATCGTATTGTCGTTATTTTAAGTATAAGGATTCACTTAGCAAATGGAAGGGTTAATTAATTTATTATTTATATTTGTGCTGTAAAAATGGAAAATAGGTAACAAAACATTTATTCATGCATCAAATATATAATTAACAACCATAATTACATTTTAGAAGAAATGTTTGTGGTCGTGAAAGTCCTTTATGGGATAATATTAATCCATTTGATAATCGTTTTTTACAAATACTCTTTGCTTAATGAAGAAATAATAATTAAAATAATAATGTTGATATTTTTTTGCAAAATGACATTACAATGACAATTTAATTTTCAATAATAGCTACTAACTTTTCTAAAAAAATAGGCTAAAGTCGTTGTGAGAAACGGTATGAGGACGTTTATAACGATATTACATAGTGATAACGATTTTTACAAAATGTCGTTCAGGATCACATCGTTACATTTATAAATAACGATAGTCGTTATATAACGATATTTTTACAGAATAATACTGTTTTACTTTAAAAACTAATATAACGACCCGGGTTTTGAAGGCGCTTCGAACATATGGTGCTATTCTGTAACTTTACTGTGTAAGACAGTAACTCTATATACTCTATAAGCTATAGAGCTCTGTAAGACGACAGCTTACAGAGTAGTAAAATTACCTATTCTGTAACTCCCTCTATAACAAGTCTCGCTACAGAGTTATTCTTACAGAATACCTAACTTCATTCCTGTCTAGCTGTCAAATATGCTATAGTATATTTGACAGTAATTTTGTAGGCATTCTAAAAAAATATGAAATAGAAACGATTGTTATATAAATAATACACTATAAAATGGTAAGTATGTTAATTCAAAGATACATATTCCATAATATATTTATGTAGTTGAATAAGCAATAGATTCCATCACGATTTTTTTCATTATTATTAATTTCTATAAATACATCAGATTTACATATATGTAATATATAGGTTTATGATTAAATAAAATATGTAATTATTGAATCAAAATACGTTATGTTTTGGTTTTTCCAGGTAATCAATTTTTGTCATTGTTGTAATCAATGCTTGTCATTGTTAATAATTTTTTATCTCCTGTGTTTTAATTTTTGTAATATATTCTCCTCGCTAGTGTGATTTATTAATATTAATTATGAAGTCATCATTTAATGACTGTTTCAATTATTCTATGAAACTGTGAACAGTTCTCTACCATTAATTTGAACTCGTACTCGTACAAGTAGGTAGGGTTTTCTTCAAATTATCTTGACTGGCGGAAACTGTCCTTGTCTTTAGCTTTGAACCAATAAATATGACAAATTCTTAACTATAGCTATTTAAAATTATTCAACTTGATATTAAAGAAAAGAAGTCACGTTAATTAAAGTTTTACAAAGAGTTTGTTTAAAAATATTTCTTAATTGGTATTGTAATTCATTATCTGGTACACTGATCCGAATGGATTTTGATAAGTCTGGAAAAATCTTTTCTATTTAAAGCTAAAATATTTTTTTAAACATAAATTTCTAAGAATTGGCAGGATGTATAATTACCTTCTATGTTTTTCATTTAATAATAGATATAATAAAAATTGTTAACTTTTGCTTTTAATATCCATATTTGTTTAAATTTTTTATATAAAATATATATTTGACGTTTAAAATATATTTTTGACGTTTCAATATGCTCTGTAAATACTTTACAGTCAAGATTTTGGCGCTGTAGGATTTATAGAAATTTCTATAACTCTGTAGCGCTTACAGTACTGTAACTTGGTTACAGAATAGCAATTTGTTTACATCCTGTAACCTTGGTTACTTATAGAGTCTATAGAGCTTATAGAACGGTACAGAATAGCACCAATAGTCGGTACTCTAACGACTATACCTTTCTGGCTATTTCCATGGTTACTAGAGACGATCACTGGACTAAAGAAGAGTGCTGAATTAGGCCCATTCTTTTTAAATTACGTATTGCAAAATAAGGGATTATATCTTATATATTTATCTTACCCTTAATAAATTACTTATATATTTCGCAGGATATCGTTTGTCAAAATTATAGTATTACAGACAATAGAGTGATTGTTATATATTTGAATTTAAATCTAATAAATCATGTAATTTTTATTTTATCGGACAGAGCTTAGAATAGATTATCTAGTAATCTGAAATAATAAATCACTTGCTCGCGTACATAAAAGGGTTGTATCCTCCAAGAAGTGTAATAATAAGTGAAAGGAGCTGAGAAGAGGAGAACCCCAAGCGGCGTCTGGCGCCTGATTACATCTAAAAGGTGTATCTTTTCATCGCGCGCACAATGCCCTGTACAATACGCTCAGGATGACCGCTGGTTTCTATTTAAGCTGGGTAAATAAAATTGCACGGGGGATAGGATTCCAATTAGAGTTCTATTCAGTGGATGACATGTGAGAACGGTTAATTTAGATGATCAATATAACCGCGAAAATATGAGTTTGTATAGTGAGCTTGAATGCGAACGGGTATTAATGCTGAAATAGAATTAATGCGGTATTTCTGTTCTATTTGCCAATGGTGAGTTTGTTTGCAAGGGTTGTGTACGTTTATTAGCGTCGCTATAGCTGTGTTCGGGAATTATTCATTGTTGTGCTTTACCAGAATATCTCTCCATACCTGATCTACTTCCAATTTCTAGAAATAGATCACATTCTACAAGATCATAAACTGATGCTTACTTCATATAAACATCAGTACAATAGCGTAGTTTAGTGATTTATTCAGGGCCGCTTCTTGGGTATTAGGCGCCTTTGTGCTATGTTATATTTTAGCGGCCCTTCCCCTCATGATGTAAAATTTGCAAATTAAAGTTTAAACTATACTTTTTGTTCTTCAAACATGATAGATTTAATATATTGATGAAATTTTCCTAGATTCATTCTTGTAATCAATATGTTATATTCTAAATCGATTGTTGTAATCAACAATTTTACAACAGATTTCAGAATTGTATATGCATTTGATTCTTTGCAAAATGATAATAGGTATTTAAATATTGGATTCATTCTTGTAATCAATATTTTTGAGTTATAATCAATATATTCATTGTTGTAATCAACATTTTCATAGTTATTATTTCAATATAACAATGCTAGAATAATAACGAGCCGATTGATACGATAATTATTTTACTTATAACTAGAGCTCTAATGCAAACAAATTAAAAAATATATTTATATATTTTGTCTTTACATATAAGAGCATTTTATAAAAATTTACTATTATTTACTTTACTGTCTTGAAACGGCGCCCCTCAAAGTCAGGCGCCTTTGTGCGGGGCACAACCTGCCCACCCGCACGGCGCGCCCCTGGATTTATATCTCCCGCCAACCTACGTGCATAGATAAGGGAGGTAATGTTTTCGGTGAATGAATAAACACGAATTAGGGTACCCAGAACACGTTTTTCCTATTTTTACAATGATATCTGTTGCTAACTCTTATATCAAACTTCCAAAAATTTCTATTTTCCGTCAGTGGCGTAACTAAAACAAAAGTTTTTGGGGGGCGTTTTAATTGTAGCGTTTACCATGAGGAACTACATATCACAAGAACTTGTGGAAATTGTGACTAGGCTCACTTTCATCTGAGTTGACATGTTAAGAAGCAAAATAACCAATATGGGAGGCCTGAAAATCGAAGATTAGGCATCTTTACATACCACCAAAGTCATTGTATGTTGTGGTATTTACTATGAAAATGTGATTGGCCCGTATGTTTTTTTTGAAAATGAAATTGTTGGCACAGTCCACTGGTGAAAGTTACAGGGAATTGATTCACACATTTTTGGTATCCCAAAAGAAAGAACTTGGACAAAATATGGTATTAGCAAGATGGATCAGTATCATACAGTTTAGATAGTAGCAATTTTGCGAAAATCATTCTCTTATCGTTATTTAATCCCACGGTTTGGTAATAAACATTGGCCGCCAGGTGTCCTGATTTGACAGCCCCAGACTTCTTTTTATGGGATTATTTTAAAGGAAAATTCTGGATCAGTTGCAGGAAAATATTTGCTAAGAAATCGAAATTCTACCAGCCGAAATGTGATAGAAAATAAAGAGCTTGATTATTATTTTTGGAAATTGTCATTTAAAAAAATAAAGGACTAAATAAGTTTGTATGTTGCTACAAAAAAGGTTAAATTCAAAATTTCGCAGTAGTAACAAAATTATAAATCATTGGGACCTCTCTAGAGCCGGGGGTCCACCCGCAATGCCGGCCCGTTAGTTACGCCACTGTTTTCGTATTTAAGCTTTTTACATTCATAAAAGAGTTGATTAGATATTGGGTAAACTTGGACAATCGCAATTGGTAATTTACTTGAAGCCCATAACAGTTTTTATTGAGAACCAACATACATTGCTGTAACACGAGGGGGTGCGGAAGAAGATGATGCTAATACTACTACTGCTTACTGCAACGCTGACACACTTTATTCTCCCCGTTGACTGATGGAAGAACACACACGCACTTACACTTTACACTTGATGAACACTTACATTTATTGACATTGACAAATAAATTTACTGATTAACTAAAGTTTTATTTAGATGATTACAATTATTATTAACTAAACATAACTAACACAACTACGCAATTACTAACATGTTACATTGCGTAACCCAGCTGGCGGGCGTTTAGCGCGCGCCCTAAAACTAAAACACACTACATGTCCAAAACAACAAACGTCTTCACGACTCGACGAACTAATCTAGACTATCTAAAAGTAGGCGCTATCTCAGGACAGGATTATCTTAGACTTTAGACTTAATGATACATACATACATACATACATACATACATAAAATCACCCATTTCCCACTTAGTGAGTTAGCACAAACAACATTCTTACTAACCTGACATCATAGGTACAACATATATTCCTCACTTTTAATATATTAAAATGACCGATTTTCGGTAGCGAAATACCGCAACCGGACCACAATAATAGTTACGAAACAATCATCCTTCGCCACACATTCCTGTCTAAGCACACTTCTTTCGCCTCGGCCACATTCATAATCGCATTCATACACGCTCTTCTTCTCTTCCCAATCGGAAACTTTCTCTCTTTTAGTACCTTATCAATCACATCCATCCACTTACACACTGGACGGCCACGCAATCGAATACACTCAATTTCACCAAGATATATACGCCGTTCACTCTTCATTCTCTCCACATGACCAAACCATCTCAACTGGCTCATACCTACTCTCTTAACAACATTCTTCCTAACCATACATTCTTCATACACCAAATTATTCCTCACGCGATCCCGTCTTACATATCCACATACACCACGTAAATACCTCATTTCGACGGCAGTCACTCTCTTTTTATGCTTGCCCGTCCATGCCCAACATTCGCTTCCATACATCAAAGCAGGCACTAGCACTCCATTATACACACTTAAACGAGCTTCTCTAGACTTAATGATCAACAAATAAATGTCGTGACTATAGATAACAGAGACAATGTTATCATATCATGAGAATTTCTAAACTGAATTTTGACATTTATAACTAGAATAGATAAATAGAGTTAAATCTTTTTATTTAATTATTTACGAAAATAACAACAAATTATTTAAAAAATAATTATTAGTACGAAAAATATTGCATAAACTTTCATTTAAAATACTTTTTGAAAAATGTGAAACAGGCTCATTTTGTATTACACACCTTTGTACTAATTGGAACAACAAATTAGATTTTGTTTACAAAGGATCAACCGGAAGTGATCCTTTACTTAAAGCACATTGCTATTTTAAAGATGAATTGGCGTGAGGGCATATGCTGGTCACACCAGTTTTTTTTCTTATCTCAACCGGTTATAAATCACCCATATTGGAGACATGTTCATAATTTGTAATAAAACCTTTATACGTTCTGTAGACACCTACAGTGACAGATACTAAAGAAATAAAAAATACGACAAGAGACAAAATAATATTATCTGTCTCCCTTTTACATCTTTCTTCTTAATGTAAGGTAGGTGTTGATAAATACTTCGCTATGTATCTAATTCACTCTGAAATAAATAAAATGTTTTTAATTAAAATTTCAAAAACAAATCGCCTTCTTAATAAATACAATGTACGTGCTTTGTTTTCTGAATATAGAGAACACATTTTAGGTAGTCAATAAAAGGGATAAAATATGAGCAACAATAAGAAAAACTGATTGAATTTAGTTGGGTCATATTTCATCTGGAGAATTTGAAATGGAGGAATTGAATTACTCTTCGGTCCAGACCTGTCAAGAAGAGAATGCGGTAGATAGGTCCTTCGTCCCGTACGTGTCAGACGCTTCTTACAGCGTGTACTTCCCCGAACCGCGACCTAAACGCCCGACACCGCCTGGATCCAATATTTCACCAGCCCCATTCACTGGCTCTTTCGTGAGGTAAATACACAATGCAACTGTATAACGAAATCTTATTTCATACTCTGTCGATTCGCGTACGAAGCGAATCGCGAACGAGAGAAATAAAACCGATATTGCTGAGTAGCAGGACCGTACTCGGCCATTTCTCAACAAGACGTGCTAAATAGCTAAAAGAACGAATCATGTCAGTTGGGTAATAAATCTAAAACTAATTCTAAAGTAATAAAACAACTTTGTATAGTAGGTAATACCTAGTTATTTGATACAAAGAGAAACATTCGTGATATAAAACATAAGCAAAAGTTTCCGGAAAACGGATCATGGGAACCTTCTGCCAATTGGGATAAATGGCGGCATATTAAGGTTTTTGGCCATTTTCTCGAAAACAGTTATCCATTTCAACATTTTTTATACGGAAAAAAATTCTTACATTTTTTACCTAGGATGAAATGTTAGAGTTAAGGTAAAAAATATTTAAAAAATAATAATTTATGGAATAAATTTAAAATACTCAAAAAATAAACATTAGGAGTCAAGTTCATAACCTTTTACTAAATATTAGTAGCACTACTAATGATTGCAACTACTTACTATTAAATTATTTGCGCTCATAAAGTAAAACTAGTGCAAGAATAACATAGTAGTACCTAATAAAAGAGAAATTTAGTAGTGATAATTAGTAGCTCCAAAGGCTATTTTAAGTACTATTAATAGATTGCCATAATAATTTTTTTAAAATGAATAGAGATACGTGAGATGCGTAAATTAAAACAAAATCACTTTGCCTTTGCTTAAGAAAGTATATAGAAAGAGGAAAAAATCATTAGAAAAATATACAGAAAATGAATTTAGGAAAATATATAAATATTTATTACACAGTTTTTCCGACTTTATTATATTGGACACAATACTTGTAATGGGAGGAAGAATAGCAGGAATGCAGTCTAAATTTGTTTATTATTTAGTCTAAGGCCAACGTTTCGCTGCCACTTACAGCTTCATCAGGGCAAAAGACTAAGGCGTTAAAAAATAATATATATATATATATATATATATATATATATATATATATATATATATATGTTCAAAAATAGTGTTATCGTCGAAAAATAAAAATTGTATGAAAAAATTAACAATCGTCATCCAGAAGACTTATACAGCTTTTTTCTTTTAAATTTATAAAAAAATGGCGGTGTGAATTTTTTTTTATAAATTTAAAAGAAAAAAGCTGCATAAGTCTTCTGGATGACGATTGTTATTTTTTTCATACAATTTATATTTTCCGACGATAACACTATGTTTGAACATATGTGTATATATATATATATATATATATATATATATATATATATATATATATATATATATATATATATATATATATATATATATTATTTTTTAACGCCTTAGTCTTTTGCCCTGATGAAGCTGTAAGTGGCAGCGAAACGTTGGCCTTAGACTAAATAATAAACAAATTTAGACTGCATTCCTGCTATTCTTCCTCCCACCAACATCATCAGTCGTTTATTTCATTTTACAATACTTGTAATATTTCTTATGTTGATTTCAATAAAGGATATTTACACTCAAAAACCATTGATTACAACAATGAATCTAAAAACCAAAAATTCATTAATTTTAATACTAGCATTTACCGTAGAATAAAAAATAAGGCATATGTAATAAGCATTACTGTAATATATTTTTTATTACTATTCAGCTAAAAAATACATAATTTTAAATAAATACAGCTTAAACGTGTCTTAATATCAAAAATGAAATCCACATACATTTAAATATAAAATACCTATTTCACATTTTCTTTTGCTAATGGACCTTTTAAATTTAAAGAGATAGAAGATATGCGCAATGGGGATCTACGCATAGTAAGAACAACTGAGATCTATGGCGTTTGTTACTAAAAAATTTAGACGTAAAATGTAAGAAAAATCCTTGACAACTTTAAAAAATTTCTCGAAAGTTAGGTACAAAAACTTTTTTTGGAGCTAAAATGTCTAACGATGCAAATTTTCACAGAGAATACAGGTATTTTAAAGACTGCAATATTTTTGACGTTTCGTTTGACAGCCCAACTGGCAGTTGTTGGCGCCATTTTCTTACTATTAGCAGCGATAGAAAGAGATATCCGTTAAATTGAAAAGGTCTATTTCCACATTGAAAGTTTGTTAACCAATATTGTCATGATAAAAATCGAAAATATTTTTTTCTTCTTGTGTCCAATTTTCGCCACGCTGCGTTTATTTGCCGTTTTCTTTAATATGTAATTTTATTTTTCTTCACTTCACTTCACACTTCACTATGTCACTGCTCTTACCTCACAACTGTCAAATTTATTGTTTTACATGTTATGTGTACTTAATAGTACTCTAACCTGTATTATCTTTCATTTCATGCTAACATATTTATTTCTGTATATATCTATCTCTTTCATGAATGTTGTCATTAATAGTACAGGGTTGCCATATATACTTTACTACTAGTTAAAATGAGCTAATATTATAAGCACCAGTATTACTAGTATTATACTAATCTATTTTAGTAACTCTTAGTTGTAAAATTTTGTAAAAGGTTATGAGCTCTAGGTATTTAATATTTAGTCGAACAGGTTTTACTATATTAACGAGCCCAAACTCATACTATATTCTGTTCCATTTAAGCCATTCAGTAGATGGCACTGGCAACATCGCAAATCTGAAGTACCCGAAATTACATTGGGTAAACTTGTCTCTAATTTCAGCCAATCAGAGAGGTTAAAACTATTCCCTATGCTCCGCAATACTGAATGGCTTAATGGAACAAGGTATAGATGTAGACTTAAAACTTTTAAAAAACTGTGAGCCGAATGACGTATTTTAAGGATCATCTACTCCAGATTTAGCTTCTACCGAAACCCTGCACAATGAAAAGCAACTTCGTAAAAATTCAGAGCTTACAGTAAAATCTACATTGCAAGAAGTAAAAGTAAAAACGAAGTAAATTATCGATGATTTTTAAATAATTTTTGTCGACGCCTTCCTACAAATTGTCATTTTTTTAACCATTAGTCTGTTTCTGTTAAAGATAGAGTAACGTGGTTTGAAGTTGAAACAATGATTTATTACTTAGATGGAATAGTAAAAAATATATATTATAATGAATACAGTGAAACATTTACAATAAGCACTTGGTCTGGTTCCGAAATACGGCTCTGTCGATATTGGCAATAGTGTAACGGATATGATGTGAATACGATATACAGTTTTGCTGAGAAAATGGAAAATGTAACCAGTGGTACAGAATTGCGAATATTAATATCTTCTGATGTGTTTGTTAAATGGTTTTATAGAGATGGAATTTTCGTTTTATTTCGTACGCTGTTACCATACTTGAAAATCATTTTCATATTCTGCGTTTCTGATTGCATACCTACTGAATCTTTTTATTTCCAGGCCAACGGAAATACGCTAGTAATATATTGTAATGAAATTTTTATCTACAAAAATTACTTGTCATCGCAAAATTTAAAACGGTGCATACACAAGAGCTCGTATATCTACGGTATGAAATTTGTGAAATAATTTTCACGCTTCAAATATTAACACATCACTGTCATCTATCTTTTTAAAGTGGAAAAGTATAAAAACGAATTTTATGTTCGTTCCGCATACCCATATTAAAAATTTAATTTCAATCTCATTTTTAATATACTATGTTTCTGTTTACTTTGGATTTCATATCAAGTGTGCACTTGAGAATTTTTATTTGTTTCATATACTTCATAATATTTCATACAGTTTTTTACCTTCCGCTACCCTTGGTAAGGGAGGTATAGGGATCGTGCTGAAAATCGCATATCGAGATTTTGGCAAATGATCACGTTTTAAGAATCCAATTTGAACATTTTCACGATGATGTCTGTGTGTATGTGTGTATTAGTGGATCCTCCACTCTAACTCAAATACTTTCATTCAGAAAATTTTGGAACCCTGTATTTAGAACTTTTTCTGTAATGGAAAGAGCCCGTTAGATTTTGGTGAAAATCGGATAACCGGAAATAGCACTTTACTAGAAGCTCAAAATAGTTTTTCTTCGAAAAATACCTTTAAATATCATTTTTTCGAGATTAATGTTATTATAAAAATTAAAAATAATTAAATTTTCTATAGATTTGCATTAATAATACTTTTTCTATATATAAATTATGGATGAAAATATAAAATTATCTATAATTTAAACAAACAAAAAGCAGTTATTCAAATGTATGTAACTGACAGATAAATGTCACTATCAAAGAACTAATCATTTCAAAATAATATTAGTAACGTTTTAAAAACAAAAAAGTAAATAGAACAATAGAAAAGGAATTCAATACAGTTTCCAGCATATATGTTGGTATGTATTTAGATTAATAAAAATTAACAATTCACAAAAATGTTTACGCTAATCCACATTTTTGGATTAGTGAATTCTATTCTATCCCGGTATTTAAAATTTAATCTTCATTTTATTATAGTCGGGTGGTTCATGGTTAGAGCAACGCCTCATGTTATGAGTGCCATCGGGGCTCTGGGTTCGAATCCCTTTAAGACATGGATGTGTGTGATGTGAACCCAATCTTTAATTGGGATTTAATCCTGTTGAGACGTTTAAAAAAAGGTATTTACTTGGATTAGATTAGACTATATTTTAAGAAATAAACTGTCAATATTAGAGTAAAATTCGCTAATCAAAAAATAAGGATTAACTCAATCTTTTTTTGTGACTCGGGCTTTAAATGGCGGGAGGTATTGTGTTGGCCACACCAGATTTTTATAAAAATAACTTCATTACATTTACAAGATTTTAGACACAAAATTCGTCGGCAAAAATGATAAAATCGTGGCCTTCCTAATCTTTTTCAACATATATTTTACTGGCAAAATAATGTTCCCTTGAGATAAAATCTGTAAATACATTATTATAAATTCCACACTTATAATTAAAAAATTGTGAATATTTGATAAATGTTTTGACTGCGGATTTATTTGGGATAAAATGTAATATATGCGTTGAATTCTCAGCTGCAATTTGGAAAATTTATATCAATCATGAAACTAATTCGGTCTGTGAAAATTGTCATGAATTTAAGAGCAGTCTTCGATAAATCACGATGAACGTTCAGCTTTCGTTACTCACAGATTCGATAATTGTTCTTCATTTTATTTTTTGGCTTGAAACTTGGAAGTTAAACGGAGATTTATGAATAGGCATCTAAAAAAATCTATAAATCTGTCATTTCAGATTAATTGACATAGAATTAATCACTCTAACCTTATACAAACTAAATAAATAAATATATCATCACGGCTTATTACCCATTGCTGGGTGTGCCAATCTGCTTTGTACACAGATATCGGTCATGATGAAATATTTGCACCGTGCGGGTGCTTACCAGGCGTCACCTCGCGGGCACTCATTGCCGGCGTAGAGAGTGCACCACAGAGGTCAATTTTGTGCCAAATAAAATTCGAAATATTTGGCGTCGGTCGGGATCGAACCTGGTTCCCCCGATTCACACATCCAAAATACAAAATCTAAAGAAAAAATTTGACTTATTTGTGTTTTCGTGCCACATTTCTACCTCATGTATTTTTTAATCCGATAGCTTTAAACTTATCTCTTGTCTCCAGTGTCAGCTATTCAGAGAGTTCATAACTATGCCTTATGCTTTTCAGTAGGAGCTGCATTTACATAAAAATATTCACAAAGTAAAAAAGTCATTTTGATTAAAAAAAGAAACTATCATTATATTATAAAAAAATCTGATGTGGCCAGCACATTACCTTCCGTCAGTTCTATGTATTTTGTATAAATATCATACAAAAAGTTCCTTGCAAAAGATTCTATTTTTCCAGTAAAATTATAATACATACATTACTGTCAACTGCACTTGACACTGACAACTTTCAATCAGAATTTTCTTAATATAGCAGCTGTTTCCAGAGTTATAGCATGCCAGGCTAATATATGATATTTAATTTCTTTATAATTTTTTAACTCTATATCCATTTAATATAAAGTATAAAATGCATTCAAATCGTATAGAGAATTAAATATTCTTTGATATTTATAGTAACATTAAATGTGAAAAAATCTGATGTGGCCAGCACATTACCTTCCGTCAGTTCTATGTATTTTGTTCAAATTTCATACGGAAAGTTCCTTCCTAAATTAAATATTCTATTTCTTGTACATTACCTTCCGGCAGTTGCATGTATTTTATGCAAATTTCATACAGAAAATTATTATTTTATGACGTTTTCTATATACAGTCTATCTGCAGAAATAAAAGATTTATTATTATTATTATTATTATTTCTTGTACATTACCTTAAAGCAGTTGTATGTATTTTATACAAATTCCATACAGAAAGCAAAAGATCCTATACCTATTTCCAGTAAAATTATAAGACAAACACACTATGTCAATTTCACTTGACACTGACAACTTTCAATCAAAATTTCCTTAATATAGTAGCTGTTTCCACAGCTATGGCTACTTTATGAAATTTAATTTCTTTATATTTTTTTAACTCTATATCCATTTAATATTAGGTATAAAATGCAATCAAATCGTATAGAAAATAAAATATTCTTTAATATTTATAATAACATTAAATGTGAAAAAATGATATTTAACATAGTTTTTTCAAGAAAAACTGTTAAAATCTTCAAATGAGGGTACTTCCGGTTGTCCAATTCTAACCAAAATCTAATCAGCTCTTCGCATGGATGTAACGAAGAGAAATACGAAAGAATTATAATTTTTAGAATTGTAGTATAAAAGTTATCGTAGACGAAAATTTTGTTACACACACACACACACACACGGACACACATACATACATACATACCCACACACACACACACATACAGACATCATCGTAAAAATAGTAAAATCGTATTCTAGGGACCCTAAAACGTGCTTATTCATCAAAAACTCACCACCGAATTTTTTGACCAAAGACAATACCTTCCTTACCTAAAGGTGACGGAAGGTAAAAATGATATTTAACTTCGTTTTTTCAAGAAAAACTGTTAAAATCTTCAAATGGTTGACCAATTATAACCAAAATCTAATCAGCTCTTCATATGGATGCAACGAACATGAATACGAAAGAATTATAATTTTTGGAATTGTAGTATTAGTGTTTTCGTAGACGAAAATTTTGTTACACACACACATCCATACACACACACACACACACACACACACACACACACACACACACACACACACACACACACACACACACGCTCAAACACACACACACACACATACAGACATCATCTTAAAAATAGTAAAAATCGTATACTAGGGACCTTAAAACGTGCTTATTCATTAAAAACTCACTACCGAAATTTTTGACCAAAGACAATACCTTCTTTACCTAAAGGTGACGGAAGGTAAAAATATACATATTGTAACGTGAGCCCCGCTGCTACGCTGAACAAACGTGTAAGTACAGTGATGAGAAAATCTCAAATTAATACTACTTTCAGATTGCTATGGTTAACAGAACAAATATTTTGACATATATCAATATGAGAAA
>OY720454.1:57973159-58243159 GCA_963082715.1 Harpalus rubripes
GAGATTGATTCTGATATTAAAAATGGTGCAGAGGCTGCATTGGCTACACTGGTTCCAGGAAAATCAAAAAAATTGTATGAAGAAACTTACAAAAAATTTGACAGTTGGTGTGCGGAGAAAAACGTTGGACACATTACAGAAAAGGTAGTTTTAGCCTATTTTTCGAAATTATCATCCATTTATAAACCATCCACTTTATGGAGTGATTATACTCTATGCTCCGAACTATGAAGAAAGAAAAGCTAGTGAATATAAGCCAAAAAAATCAAAAATATTCACTAAGCAAGAGATAGTTCGTTTCATGAAGGAAGCTGATGACAAGGATTATTTATTAGCAAAGGTTGTGTTAATTGTTGGAATCTATGGGGCATGTCGCCGGGAGTAACTTACGTTTTTACGTGTAGGAGATATTGAAGATTCTACTTCTTTCATAAAAATTAATATTCCAAATACTAAAACAAATATTTCACGATATTTTATGATAACTGAGCGTACAACTTCGACCTACTCATACTGAACATCAACGGTTTTTTCTAACCTACAGAAATTTTAAGTGTTGCACGCTTCCTGTAGGTATAAATACCATACGTGGTATACCTAAAAAAATTGCAGAGTTCCTCGGCCTCCCAAATGCTATATATATAATGAATATACCGGGCATTGCTTTCGGCGGTGTTCTGCAACATTTTTGGCTGATTCGGGAGCAGACATTACAGTGCTCAAGCGACATGGAGGGTGGCGTTCAAGTTCTGTTGCTGAAGGCTACGTTGAAAATTCTTTGGAAAATAAGAAAGAAATTTCACGAAGAATTTTGAGAGAAAAAGAAACAGCAATTAAAAAAATAAAAATTGTCGACAAAGAATCAGAATCCAGCAGCACATCTACTTCAGTTTCTACCCACATTGAAGTTAACCAAGAAGAAGTATTAAGAACGACATCAAATGTTGAATTTAGTAATTTAAGTAATTGTGTTGTAAATATTTATCATAAATAAACAGTTATAATAGGTACTTTTACTTTTACGCATTAAACTGTCATTTTTAAGAACTAGTGCTTAATAGTACTTCATTTAACAACGGAAATGACAATCGAAAAGTTGTTTTAATACGCTAGTATAAAAACTTTTTTAAATACATAACTAATTACAATGTGATCTACCAAATCTTCAACCCACAACCGCCTCTGTATTTTAGTTAAAATATTGGAACACAAAGTAATTTTAATCCTTTGGAAAATAACGAACATCCCTTGGGTCCAAAAATGCAAATGAACCAATTCGTCCGTAGTGTTCGAGGTTGGACTATCCCTTTTCCTTCGCTTTGTGCCGACGCTCTAAAATTTCCTGCAACTTGGAATATCTCTTAATTATACGTCGGCTATGAAATGCATAATTGACTTACAACTAACCCCAAAACGCCAATTCTGACACTAACTATTCGCAAGCACGACTATTCCTTGCTGAATCAAAAGTAGTTCATTAAATTCCGCCGACCGAAGCATAGTGCGGCTCCGGGGCTGGTTGGAGCGCAGCCCTAGTATCCCCCGGAGTCACGGGACATGTTCCCAACCAGCGTGATGAGAAAGTGTAAAAATTATACGTCAAATTAAAACGGGATTTGTAGAATAAACGAAGTTTTAATTAAAAATCAACTCGGTCGGTGGTTGTTTTGTTTTCTCGTATTGGAGGAACTAATGAAAAAAATGTTTATGGAGTTCGAAACCAGCTGTGTGTTGTATTTATTTAACGTAACATGCTAAAATATTTCATAAATTAATTTTGAATTAAGGAATATGCATATACAGGCTGTCCCATTTGTATGTACCATACCATTAGTGATGCCGCGAGACGAGAAACGGCGAGAATCAATCCACTCTCGTCTCGTCATATTTTTTCTTGCCTTCTCTCGATCTCGACTCGAGAGTCTCGAATTTCTCGAATTTATAATTAGCAAAGAAACGAATAGGTACCATTAATTAAAACTGATTATTTTACTGTGTAGTATTTAAATGGCGGACACTTGAAGCTAGTGTGAAGAGTACACCATAGGTATCACTCTTGTTTTTTTTTGCTAAAACCCAAAATAACTTTAAAATGAATGAGTAAATATGAATGTAAATGAAGAGACAATTCAAATATTTCTTTTAGGTACTTATATTTTAATTGTATAATTTAAAAAAATCTGATGTGGCCAGCACATTACCTTCCGTCAGTTCTATATATTTTGTACAAATTTCATACGGAAAGTTCCTTGCTAAATTAAATATTCTATTTCTTGTACATTAGCTTCCGGCAGTTGCATGTATTTTATGCAAATTTCATACAGAAAATTATTATTTTGTGACGTTTTCTATATACAGTGTAATGTATCTGCAGAAAAAAAAGATTTATTATTATTATTTCTTGTACATTACCTTAAAGCAGTTGTATGTATTTTATACAAATTCCATAGAGAAAGCAAAAGATCCTATATTTCCAGTAAAATTATAAAACAGACACACTATGTCAATTTCACTTGACACTGACATCTTTCAATCAGAATTTTCTTAATATAGTAGTTGTTTCCACAGGTATGGCTACTTTATGAAATTTAATTTCTTTATAATTTTTTAACTCAATATCCATTTAATATTAAGTATAAAATGCAGTCAAATCGTATAGAGAATAAAATATTCTTTAATATTTATAATAACATCAAATGTGAAAAAATTATATTTAACATAGTTTTTTCAAGAAAAACTGTTAAAATCTTCAAATGATGGTACTTCCGGTTGACCAATGAGGTGTTGCACGGTTTTTTTTTCTTTGCTTTAATCGAAAGATTAAGAAAAAATATTTTACCCCTATTTTTTATTTTTTTCGTATTATTCTTTATTCATAAGAAAATTGTCTTTGAAATTATAATGTTTGAATTTCCGCTTCCCCTTTCGACTGATGACGTTCGAATCGAACTTATCAATGAGGGTGTGGCTTGCATTTGCCACCAACGGAAATAAAACGAGTGACAGTCATGACAGCTGTCAACTACTACTGATTTTTGTATTTGGAAATAATCAAACATGGTTGTAAAAAAGTGTTTTGTGCAGTGTGCCCAAATAGAACTAATAATAGGGAAAAATATTTCTAGTAGTCCCTTAAAACGAAGAAAGAAAAATGAAATGGTTGTCGCAAGTAAAGATAAAAACATAAAATCATAACTTCTTTGTTGTAAAGATCATTTTGATGTAAATATAAATATTTTTATAATTAAATAAGAACTATTGAATACATTTAATTTTTTTAGCTGGAATGTGATGCACTCAGGCTACGGTTTCTTATACCGGCTAATCTTTGCACTACTCGAGCATAAGAGAGATTGATAAATCTAGGATAAAACATTACTAGACGGTATTTCTTAAGACCACTACTGGCGATAATGTGAATCTCCAACTGGAGGATCTGTTCCAAACAATGTGTCGCTGGAATATGTTTTATATAAGTTTTAACAATATGTATTCTGTATGTTCCTAACACGAAATAAATCCAAAAGTCAAAATAGACAATAATGTATGTGTGCGTGTCAGGTGTCAACTAAAATGGATAAAAGAGGACGGGAAAAAATTACTTAGAAATAGACAAAGCAAACATGTTGGAGATAAATAAATGTAAAAATAATACATGGGATGACATGTATAATGAATTTAATTTAGTTAATGTTGAGGTGTCAAATTTATTTTATGGAATAAAATTTACTTCCTCGCACATCGTTGGAGTAAATACTATAGATTTAATTAGCTAGTATTTTTATTGTTTTGACGAAAATCTCTGGTATAAAGTATTTTACTTCAAGAGTAAATTTTACTTTGCTAGTGCTTTACTTATCCATCTTTTATAATACAGGGCATTGAACTCTGAAATATAACGCTGTAAGATAATAATAAATAACTAAGAACTACACTAAAGAACCAAAAATCACGCTGCACTGTAAGTCAGACCTTATGCCACACAGTTGTCATTAAAGCAATCATTGACGTTGATGTATGATACATTTGTTTTTTTTTTATCATCTTTCCAGTTTTGTCATTGGCTAATGTAAGTCTGATGTCACAGGCAGTGTAATTTGGCGCCAATTCAAAAAATAAATTTTTAAATTGCTACTGTGCTTAATATATACAATAATTTGAACAGAAAATCATATTTAATAATACTGTAGAACATACTAATTCGAATTTCAGAAGAAAAAAGACATGTTAATTTTTTTTGCAACACCTCATTGTAACCAAAATCTAATCAGCTTTTCCTATGGATGTAACGAAGAAGTATACGAAAAAATTATAATTTTTGTAACTGTAGTATTAGAGTTATCGCAGACGAAAATTTTGTTACACACACACATCCACACATCCACACACACACACATACAGACATCATCGTAAAAATAGTAAATTCGTATTCTAGGGACTCTAAAACGTGCTTATTGAGTAAAAACTCATCATCGAATTTTTTGACCAAAGACAATACCTTCCTTACCTAAAGGTGACGGAAGGTAAAAAAAGTACATTCGAGATCTCGACTTTCCACTCTCGTCTCGAGCAAATCTCGAGGGCATTACTCTCGTCTCGTCTCGAATTGTCGAGGCGAAAATAAGGTTAATCTCGTCTCGAAAATTCGTGAAATTCGAGACTAGATCTCGAAAATGTGAGATCTCGCGGCATCACTACATACCATGAATAATTCGAGAAATATCTGATCAAAAAATGGCCCGATTCAAAAGTTTGATGGTTCGGAGGAGAACCTTCCGTCACCTGTAGGTAAGGAAGGTATTGTCTTTGTTCAAAAAATTCGGTGGTGATTTTTTTTATGAATATGCACGTTTTAAAGTCCCTGGAATAAGATTTTACTATTTTTACGATGATGTCTGTATGTATGTATGTGTGTGTGACGATTTTTTCGGATCTGATAAATCAAATACTACAATTAAAAAAATTATAATTCTTTCGAATTTCTTTTCTTTTGCATTCATGTGAAGTACCCTCATTTTACTATTTTAACAGTTTTTGTTGAAAAAACACTCTTAAATATAATTTTTCCATATTTAATGTTATTATAAATATTAAAAAATCTGATGTGGCCAGCACATTACCTTCCGTCAGTTATATGAGGTATTTACGAAAATTCTACCGGTGAACTGTTACCGGTAAACAGCTTTTTATCAGGTTATCGCTACCGGAATCGATATTTTATGAACGCAAGTGCTAAACAGGGTAGATCCATAACCTATGAAAATAAATGAAAATTTAAAACAGGTTAGAAATTTGACAGAGTTAACAGACTGAGTAGAGTCCTACTTTGAACACATTTCCACTTTTAACGCGCGCACTTCGCTTTGCATCACTATCTTTTTTGAGATTAGGTTCTTCATGAATCCGGTAGATGGACCTGGTAGATATTGAACAATTTTCGAACACGGTAACTTTTTACCACTTGTGTTTTCGAACACAGTCGGTAGATGCGGTATCTACCGGTAGAATTTTCGTAAATGCGTATGTATTTTCTATAAAATCCATACAGAAAGTTCCTTGCAAAAGACTCTAAATTTCTTGTATGTACATTACCTTTCGACATTTGTATGCATTTTATACAAATTCCATACAGAAAGTATCGAGTAAAAGGATCCTATATTTCGAGTAAAATTATAACACATATATACTACGAATATGTCAACTGTACTTGACACTGACATCTTTCAATCAGAATTTTCCTAATACAGTAGCTGTTTCTAGCATAGCTGGCTAATTTATGAAATTTAATTTCTTTATAATTTTATAACTCTATATTCATTTAATATGAAGTATAAAATGCAATCAAATCGTATAGAGAATACAATGTTCTTTAATATTTATAATAACATTAAATTTGAAAAAATGATATTTAACATGGTTTTTTCAAGAAAAACTGTTAAAATCTTCAAATGATGGTACTTCCGGTTGACCAATTATAACCAAAATCTAATCAGCTCTTCATATGGATGCAACGAAGAGGAATACGAAAGAATTATAATTTTTGGAATTGTAGTATTAGAGTTATCGTAGACGAAAATTTTGTTACACACACACATCCACACACACACACACACACACACACACACCCACACACACACACACACACACACACACACACACACACACACACACACACATACAGACATCATCGTAAAAATAGTAAAATCGTATTCTAGGGACCTTAAAACGTGCTTATTCATTAAAAACTCACCACCGAATTTTTTGACCAAAGACAATACCTTCCTTACCTAAAGGTGACGGAAGGTAAAAATATTATATTCTCTATACGATTTGATTACATTTTATATTTCATATTCAATGAATATAGAGTTAAAAAATCTGATGTGGCCATAGCATATTACCTTCCCTCAGTTATATGAGGTATTTACGAAAATTCTACCGGTGATCTGTTACCGGTAAACAGCTTTTTATCAGGTTATAGCTACCGGAATCGATATTTTAAGAACGCAAGTGGTAAACAGGGTAGATCTCAAACCTATGAAAAAATTTGTAAATTTAAAACAGGTTAGAAACTGAGCAGAGACCTACTTTGAACACATTCAACGCGCGTGCTTCGCTTTGCATCACTACCTTTTTACCTTCCGTCACCTTTAGGTAAGGAAGGTATTGTCTTTGGTCAAAAAATTCGGTGGTGAGTTTTTGATGAATAAGCACGTTTTAGGGTCCCTAGAACACGATTTTACTATTTTTACGATGATGTCTGTATGTGTGTGCGTGTGTGTGTATGTGTGTCTGTGTGTGTGTGTGTAACAAAATTTTCGTCTGCGATAACTTCCATACTACAATTCAAAAAATTATATTTCTTTCGTATTCCTCTTCGTTACATCCATGTGAAGAGCTGATTAGATTTTGGTTAGAATTGGTCAACCGGAAGTACCCTCATTTGAAGATTTTAACAGTTTTTCTTGAAAAAACGATGTTAAATATCATTTTTTCACATTTGATGTTATTATAAATATTAAAGAATATTTTATTCTCTATGCGATTTGAATGCATTTTATATTTCATATTAAATGGATATAGAGTCAAAAAATTATAAAGAAATTAAATATCATATATTAGCTAGCTATGCTATAACTCTGGAAACAGCTGATGTATTAAGAAAATTCCGATTGAAAGGTGTCAGTGTGCAGTTGACAGTATGTATGTGTTATAATTTTCTTGGAAATATAGGATCTTTTGCTTTCTGTATGGAATTTGTATAAAATACATACAACTGCCTTAAGGTAATGTACAAGAAATATAATATTTTGCAAGGAACTTTCTGTATGACATTTATACAAAATACATAGAACTGACGGAAGGTAATGTGCTGGCCACATCAGATTTTTTTGAGATTAGATTCTTCATGAATCCGGTAGATGGTTCTGGTAGATATTGAACAATTTTCAAACACGGTAATTTTTTACCACTCGTGTTTTCGTATTTTCTATATTTTCTATAAAATCCATATAGCAAGTTCCTTGCAAAAGATTCTAAATTTCTTGTATGTATGTACATTACCTTTCGACAGTTGTATGTATTTTATACAAATTCCATACAGAAAGTTTCGAGCAAAAAGATCCTATATTTCGAGGAAAATGATAACACAAATATACTACGAATATGTCAATTGCACTTGACACTGGCACATTTCAATCAGAATTTTCGTAATATAGTAGCTGTTTCTAGCATAGCTGGCTAATTTATGAAATTTAATTTCTTTGTAATTTTATAACTCTATATCCATTTAATATGAAGTATAAAATGCGTTCAAATCGTAGGTATAGAGAATTTTTTAATATTTATATTAACATTAAATGTGAAAAATAGTATATTATGTTATTAGGAGTAGAAAGCGGTCTTTTTGTGTTGAACCCAGCTATTGCGGCCGAGGCGCCAGCCGAGGCCTGGCAAGCTGGGTAAAACACAAAAAGGGCGTTCTACTTCGAATGACATATACTATTTTTTCTTCAAGTGTTTCAAATAATTTTTTGACATTTTTTTGGATTTTTTTATTTGTAAAATTTGCAATTTTAGTCAAAGCTGGCTGTGTACACTACAAAACACAAACGATTCAACTGTCAAATAACAATTTTCAATATGATCTGTGTTGCTGTGGCGACTACAGCCACCAGCGGTGAACTAAGAAACTAACATTTTTTTACTAGTACAACAATAACAACATTTTTGTACTAGTAAGACAATGAATATCTTCTACAGCGTGTGTACAGTAGCATAATATGCATATTATTATACGCTTGAAGAAAAATGATATTTAACATCGTTTTTCAAGAAAAACTGTTAAAATCTTCAAATGTGGGTACTTCCGATTGACCAATTATAACCAAAATCTAATCAGCTCTTCACATGGATGTAACGAAGAGGAATACGAAAAAATTATAATTTTTGGAATTGTAGTATTGAGTTATCGCATTCACACACACACACACACACACACACACACACACACACACACACACACACACGCACACACACACACACACACACGCACGCACGCACGCACGCACGCCCGCATGCACGCACGCACGCCCGCACGCACACACACATACACACACACACACACACTCACACACACAGACATCGTAAAAATAATCGTATTCTATGGACCCTAAAACGTACCTATTCATCAAAAATTCACTACCGAATTTTTTGACCAAAGACAATATTTTCCTTACTTAAAGGTGACGGAAGGTAAAAATGGTATTGGACCTTATTATAAGATTCTGAATAGTTTTAGCGATCCACTATCCTTCGCGACCCGTAGGTTAAGAAACGCTGATCTATCCTATTCGAATCTGATGTCTCCCTCCGAACCATTATACTTTTGAATCGGGACATTTTTTGATCCGATATTTCTCGAGTTTTTTGTAGTGGTACATTTAAATTGGACACCCGGTAAGAGTGTTGGAAACGTATAATTTTATGATAGAACTTATTAAACTGGTTCGTATATTACTTATATTTCTTGAATTCATCATCATTATACTTAGGCCATGTTTACATTGAAAATTAAAATAATTATAAGTAAATATTTGTGTAACCCATTTCCATGTAATAAGGTTTTAGTTTTATACATAATTGTGATAGCAATATATAAAGAGTAATTTTATAACAATTTTGACGTTGTATATGCGCTTATTAGACTAAATTTCATATAGTAAAATATTAACGTAACATTTCCTTTTAAACGATAAAGTACTTATGGAGAAAAACTTACAGTGTGCCGTAATCGATCACGAAACAGTATTAAAGCAATTACTCATATTATATTTACCTGAGACACGTAAGTAAACAGTATTATGGGATATCGATTCTTCAGACAAATAGCTTCGGGTGAAGTGCATTTTATCCTGAAATCGAATACCGAAAGAGCTGGCTGGCACTATCTGTGACATACTCGTATAAGAAGATTTTTCCAACCCATGTTTACTTTTATACTTTATTGTTCGCTGACCGTTAAATTCTTGCTGAAAATTCTGAAATTTGAAATAAAATCTTTCGTAATTATACTGTTATTATTTTGCTAAATACAAACATTTAAAATATGAATTTAATTGGGTTTTATAATTTACTAATTAGATCAAACCAATAGATCATTTCACGAATGACTGTTCAAATGAAACAAAATAAATAATTGATATATACAGGGTGTTTCCTTTAAAACAACCAGCGCTTTTTTGGCCGAACTATAATGAAAAAAATGTTATATACAAGAAATGATCAAGAATAAGGAGCTAATTTATTAATAATAACAAACCGAAAATTCGACCAGTGGTTCTCAAACGGCAGAACAAAATTATATATTTTTTTAAATGGTATCCTATATCATTTTGTAGCCTATTAGATAGAGAATTTTTTTCTGATTTCAACGATATAAATATGGTATAGGGTTGTATAACATTAATTTCGAGTAAAATGGTATTAAAAATAATGTTATATTACAATAGGCTAGTTACGCTAGTAGTAAACCCATTTTTTATTACATTATTTCTAGTTTTTAATATAATTTTTCTCGAATTAATTGTTATCCAACCCTATGCTATATTTATATCGTTGTAATCAGAAAATAATATTCTATTTAAAAGGCTAAAAAATTATATAGGGTGCCATAAAAAATATATTTTGTTCTGCCGTTTGAGAACCACTGGTTAAATATTCGGTTTGTTACTATTGATACATTATCCCCTTATTCTTGATCATTTTTGGTATAAAACATTTTTCTCAAAAGTTGTTAGTTCACCTAAAAAGGCGCTAGTTGTTTTAAAGGAAACAGCCTATAAATTATGTAAGGCCCTATAGATATTTCACAATAATCATATCCTGTTTGTGTAAGTGAGACATCAACCAAGCTTCCCTTGGAAAGTTTCCATCTACCCACACGCATGATAAGAAACAGTTTAAATAGGCTGTAGAATTAGATAAGCTTGTTCAGTTCATTTAAGTCTTTGGGCAGTTATGCTGTTGTATCGTAATTAAATAAATAAAATTTTTTAAACAATTATTAAATCGAGAATTTAATTGGCGCAGTCGGTAGGATTATCAGAAAAATACGATCAATCAAATCGACATCGTATGGTGAATATTTATTCTTTATTCTGAAAAATCCAAAATCATCGAATCTACGAAGAACTCCGCTTTCTACCACACTCGTCTCCAATAATCCGTGGAAACATCAGAAACGCAGACTTCACGAGAGAAACCCAAGTTCCTTCGAAGACAACGTACAACAGAAGAAAGAAAAACTTGCTGTCCGACCTGCAGTTCACGTCTCCCGCCAACCAGAGAGATCTTGCTGTCCTGTAAGCCGTTCACGTTCTTCGAGCCGCCAGACGAACACACGAACCCGGGGATGTCCGTAAAACACTTAACAATTATTATATTGTTATTACCCTTGTAAGTTATTTATAATTATTATTAATTATTATACAAAGGGATACTTCTAGCAAAGACTAGTAATAAAAGTATCGAGAGACCGGCACAGTCTCAACACACACAAATAATATTTATGAATCTTAACAATTCGTTAGAATTAGAAAATAATAACAGTCCAATAAACAAAGTTTTATTGAAACCCAGTCGCTTAGACAATATAAATTTAAAAATGACTACTACGTTAGCAGAACTCAAAAATCTCTCAGAGATCATTCCTCATTATGATGGAAATATTAAAATTCTTAATAATTTTATATCAGCTGTAGATGATGTGTATACCACACTAACTAGCATCCAAATAAATGCTATTCAAAAAACATATTTATTTGGATTAATAAAAAATAAACTCACCCACAAAGCTGCTGAATTATTAGCTGAAAATAAATTCGCAGACTGGGAAGAATTAAAAGCGTACTTAACATCAAACTTTTGTGATAAAAGTACAGCAGAAACCATTTTATTAGAAATATTACAAACTAGAAATAAAATTAATTCTGAAAAAACTTTAGAGTCCATTTCACAGAGATTTTCGCAATATAAATCAAAAATACTTTTAACGGAATATAGTCAACTTCAAAAAAATGCGATAATCACGGAAAATCAGAAACTTGTTATTTCACATTTTATTTCATTATTACCAATCACTATACGAGGATCCTTTATTGTAAAGAATCCACAATCGTTAGAACAATGCGAAACTCTCTTGCGAAACGAATTTAATTTTTCACATCAATCACCGATGCTAAAAGAAAAATCAAATTTCTCATTCAACATACCTCCTAAGAAATTCCCAGGTCAACAATTCCCCTCAAAACCCATACAATTAAACAATAATAATAAACAGCCTACACCATTCGCACAGAGACAAAATTTAAAAAATTTCTATGAAACAAAACGTTCCTTTCAACCAAAACCCATGACACAACAGACTCGTTTAACTGATCCTATGTCAACACAAACTATAAAACAAAATTATAATATTGACGAGACAGACGATTCAATTACGATAGAACAATTAATTGACACAGAACGCGAATCCGAAATAGACGAAGACGCTTTTTTAGAGGTAGAAAACGAAGAGGACGAACAAAACACGTAATGTCAAGCATCACGTATAACCTCCCATCTTTACAGATACAAGATTACACTATTCTTTTTGATACAGGCTCTAGTATAAATTTAATAACTCCGGAATTAGTCAAGATTAAAAATATGAAAACTTATAAAGAAAAATGCACCTTTAAAACTGTAAATGGTAAAACTACAATAAACGAATATGTTATATTAAAATTAAACAAAATTCCAGTCAAATGTTATGTTTATAACTTTCACAAAGAATACAACCTACTTTTGGGTATAGAAGCATTCAAAGATTTAAATATACAAATCGATTTCACAAAAAATATTGTTAAAGTACAGGGAAAAGAAAAATCACTACAAGTATATTCAGATACAATAAAACAAAACAATAACATTCAAATTCGAAACGAACACCTAAATAATCTAGAAAACCAAAAATTGAATAAAGTCATCACAGAATACGAAGACTTATTCCCAAAGAAAGACGAAAAATTATCTAGCACTAATATCTGTTCACATAAAATAATAGTTAACGAGGAAACTCCTATACACACAAAAAATTATAGACTTCCACAAATATACGAAAAAGACATCGAAGAACACATTCAAACTTTATTAAAAGAAAATGTAATTCAACCTTCACATTCTCCCTGGAATTCACCTATTTGGATTGTACCAAAAAAATTAGATGCATCTGGCAAACGCAAAACTAGACTAGTTATTGATTTCAGAAAATTAAACAGTAAAACAAAAGACGATAGATTCCCAATCCCTAATATAGATACTCTTTTAGACCATATAGGACCCTCAAAATATTTTACAACACTCGATTTACACTCTGGCTTTCACCAAATATTAATGAATAAAGACGACATTGAAAAAACTGCATTTTCCACAACATCTGGTCATTATGAATTTATTCGCATGCCTTTTGGACTCAAAAACGCACCAGCCACATTTCAAAGAATGATGAATATTGCATTAGGCGACTTAGTAAACAAAATTTGCTTAGTGTATCTCGACGATATAATTATCTTTGGAAAAACATTAGACGAGCATTTAAAAAACATAACTTTAGTTTTCGAAAAACTTAGAAAAGCAAATCTTAAAGTACAAATTGATAAATCCGAATTTTTAAAAAATCAGACTACATATCTCGGTTACATTATTACACAAGACGGTATAAAAACAGACCCATCAAAAGTCGAAAATATAAAAAATTTAAACATTCCAAAAACAAAAAAGGAAATTAAACAATTCCTTGGTACTATCGGATGGTATCGTAAATTCATTCCTGACTTTGCAAAACTCACAAAACCTTTTACACGCTGTTTACGAAATGGTCAAACTATTGATATCTACAATGAACAATACAGAAATTGTTTTAATAAATGTAAAGAAACACTAACCAGTTCACCAATATTACAATATCCCGACTTCAATAAAATTTTTATTCTTACAACCGATGCTTCAGATTTTGCTATAGGATCTGTACTACTTCAAAAAAATGAAAATAATAAAGAAATGCCAATAGCATATTTTTCAAAAACACTAAGTAATGCTGAACAAAATTATAGTACCATAGAAAAAGAATTACTTGCAATAATACAATCCATAAAAAACTTTCGAACTTACATATACGGGAGAAAATTCATTATAAAAACCGATCACAGACCACTTGTATGGCTATTCAACATGAAAAATCCAAATCAAAAACTTATGCGTTGGAAAATAGAATTAAATGAATATAATTTCGAAATAGAATATTTACAAGGAAAAATGAACGTTATCGCCGATAATCTATCACGACAAAGAAACGAAACACATATCATAAAACATATAGGAGACGTAACTAATACAAAAATATTTGCACATTGTATATCAAAAGACTTTAACATGACACAAGGTTTAGCCAAAGATATAGATGATTCATTCCAAAGTAAAGAATACTGTAATAACCAAAAAGACAATAATAAGAACATTATTATACAACACATTAATAACAAAACAATATTTCATTTAATTATAAAAGAAAAATTCAATGACATGCCTACCATTAAAAATTTAGATAAACCTCTTAAAGAATTACGAGATTATATGATATTAAACGAATTACATGAAATTAATATTCCAAAATTAGGATGTGGACTAAACGAATTAAAATGGGAAGACGTTTCAAATAAAATTTTAAAAATATTTGAAGACACAAATATACAAATTAATTTATATACGCCCCCTGAAACAAATCATAACGATCTAATAAATAATATTGATAGCGACAATAATACAATACATTCTGACCCAGAAAACCTTGTAAACGGATTAAGATTTATAAATGATAGACTCAACATAGCAAATAATCAATTAATATTAGAAACACACGACGGAAATACCGAAATTGAAACAAAAAGACTATTTGATCATAATAAAATAAGAATACACTGTAAATTCAATAAACTGAGGTTGGAAGAAGAGATCATAAAATTCTTAAAAGAGTACATTATTTCAAAATTACGCTATTACGCAATAATAGAAAAAGATCTAGACTTAATACTTTCAAAAACTATAAAAAATAATTTTGAATATGATACCATAAAAATAATCGCTTGTAATAAAATCGTAACAGATATAGAAGACGCGGACGAACAAATAGAAACAATTCACAATTTCCACAACGGATTAACAAATCATCGTGGTATCGTAGCAACATTAAATGCATTAAAAGATAAATATTTTTGGCCGAATATGATAAAAAGCATTACCGAATACGTTAATAATTGCGACCACTGTAAATTGAATAAGTATAACAGGAAACCAATACCAGCAACTGATAATCTCACCCCAACACCCTCTAAACCTTTTGAGATAATAAATATGGACTTACTATGTCTAGATAAGAACTACTTCCTAACAATCTATGATCAGTTTTCCAAACAAGGACAAATATATTACCTTGAAAATAAATCCTCAAGAAGTGTCCTGAATCAATTAATAAAATACTTCCAAACATTTACTATACCAAACAAAATTATAATGGATTCCGGTCCTGAATTTAAAGGCAGTCTCATACAAGACCTACTCAGAATACATAATATAGAAAGTCATATTACTTGCGTAAATAATCCAAAAAGTAACGCAATTGAAAGATTGCATTCTACCCTCATAGAACATCTACGTTTAATAGAAAATAACAATAAATTTAATAATAAAACATTGTTAGAAAAATTAGAATTAGTAATATTGGCTTATAATAATACAAAACATTCCATTACAAAATTAACCCCTAATGAAATATTATTTGGTAAAAATAACGAAGTACCTTTTAAAACAGTCCCACTCATAAATGAAGAAGTAATTCAAGAATATAAAGAAGAACAAACCAAACTATTTGACATCATTAAAACAAAAATCGAAACAGAAAAACAACAACGTTATAAAGAAAATAATAATCCTTTACAGATAAAAGATAAAATATTCGCTAAAGAAAACCCTAGACTAATAACAAAATTTAAAAAACCATTATTCAGAAAAATAAAAGTAGAAGAATACGACCCAATATTAGGCAAAGTAAAAGTAAAAGATCAACTAGGTACTAAAAATATTCGAATTAATAGACTAAAACAATGAAATTATCGAAACATATTGTAGAAATGACAATGAACAAATACACTTCATAATAAATATCCCTACATTTACACAAAATTCTTATCCATTATTTCAGTTCACTCCAATCCCTATGTATAAAGATAATACCCTCATTATACTCAATGAGAAACAAAGCATTTATTATGTAGATGATAGAAATAAATATAGCACTTATAACTGTATACAAATAAATAAAATATATTATTGTAATAGTCGATATATTAGTATAAACAAATGTATCACGAATATTGTAAAAGACCAAAAGAACGATGGTTGTTCATATCATAATATAAAATTAGAAAACACATGGGAACAAATTGAGAATACAAATGACTTAATAATAATAAGCCCTAAAGAACAACAAATTCAAATCAATTGTCAAACAAACACATTAAATAAAAATATACAAGGAATATATAAATTCAAGCTAAAGGAAAAATGTAAAATAAATAATTTTAAATTCAACATTATTCAAGAAACACATACAGAAATACAATTTGAAAATTTTAATTCCTTTAATACTTTAAAAATAACAAATCACACCGAATGGAAAGATATAACACCAGTAAATATAAATATGAAAAATGTTCCACAAATAAAAGAATTACAAATAAATAGTAACCATCATTCTTACATCTTGTATTGTATAATTACTATTGTAATAATATTCATGATATGTTATAGATATAAGAATAAGTTTGTGAACCTATGTAAACAAAAGAAATTACAAGGTAATAACCAAATAGATATAGAATTAGAAACAATAAAATAACATTCTATAATTATTGTAAAATTTTGGAAGGGAGGAATTATGTAAGGCCCTATAGATATTTCACAATAATCATATCCTGTTTGTGTAAGTGAGACATCAACCAAGCTTCCCTTGGAAAGTTTCCATCTACCCACACGCATGATAAGAAACAGTTTAAATAGGCTGTAGAATTAGATAAGCTTGTTCAGTTCATTTAAGTCTTTGGGCAGTTATGCTGTTGTATCGTAATTAAATAAATAAAATTTTTTAAACAATTATTAAATCGAGAATTTAATTTATATATATATATATATATATATATATATATATATATATATATATATATATATATATATATATATATATATATATATATATACAGGCTGGTGACTTGAACGACGCAGCATAGGGGTTTCAATGGTAAAATCTTAATGTGCAGTTATTTGCTCCCCTAATTATTTTAGAGCAAAATTGTATTTAGGTTTTTGCTACAGGAAAAATACTGCATCCGAATGATGCCATAAAAAGAAAAGATTTCACACCTACAAAAGCATCAAAAATTTGCAGTGATCATTTGCTTGAAATATTATTTGAAAAGGCCTAGAACATATATAAGAAGAGTAAAATCAGACTCAGCACTTCTGTATTTCCAAATTTTCCACCACATATGCAAAAGGCATCTTTTTAATAAGCAAATATTATTTTCAAATTCACAGTCCTATATAATAACTATAATTTTTAAAGTATACGTAATAAATATAAAAAAATCTGTTACCTAATTCATTCCATTTATAACTTTTTTCTATTACGTAATTTTAAATTTGGCGCGTATTTTGCCTTTTCTGCAAATGGCTGCCTTCCAGTTGCTTGCCTCACAGGTGACTACGTCACAACATACAAGTTAGCAATCCAGTGTATATATTAATATCTTTGGGCGTAGTACATGCGTAGTGCGCCAAAACTGTCGCCATTAATAAATTCTTGTTTTCACTCAAAACTATTGTGATTTTTAAATACTTCTTTAATTAAATAAATAATTATTGCAGATTACGATACAATGCAACCTTGTTTATTAAGCGTTAATGTATGGCACGTTACTTACATAACACCCCGTATATACATAGTTAAATGCTGTACTGTAAATCCCGCCATTTACAGCCCGAGTCACAAAAAAGATTAAGTTTTTTGGATTAGCGAATTTTACTCTAATTTCGACAGTTTATTTCTTAAAATATAGTCTAATCTAATCCAAGTAACTACCTTTTTTTAACCCCCACAACAGGATTCAATCCCAACTACAGATTGGGTTCACATTCACACACATCCATGACTTAGTGGGATTCGAACGCAGAGCCCCGAAGGCACTCATGACATGACGCGTAGCTCTAACCATTGAACCACCGGAACTATAATAAAATGAAGATTAAATTTTAAATACCGGGATATAATAGAATTCACTAATCCAAAAATGAGGATTAGCTTACATATTTTTGCGAATCGTTAATTTTCATTAATCTAAATACATACCTACATATTTACTTATGCTGGAAACTGTATTGAATTCCTTTTCTGTTGTTCTATTTACTTTTTCCTTTTTAAAACGTTACTAATATTATTTTGAAATGATTAGTTCTTTGATAGTGACATTTATGTGTCAGTTACATACATTTGAATAACTGCGTTTTGTTTGTTTAAAGTGGAGGCTCTGGGATTTAAATTATAGATAATTTTATAAATTTATCCATAAAATATATAGAAAAAGTATTAATGCAAATCTATAGAAAATTTAATAATCTTTAATTTTTATAGTAACATTAATCTCGAAAAAATAACATTTAAATGTATTTTTCGAAAAAAAACTATTTTGAGCTTCTAGTAAAGTGCCATTTCCGGTCATCTGATTTTCACCAAAATCTAATGGGCTCTTTCCAATACAGAAAAAGTTCGAAATACAAGATTTCAAAATTTTCAGAATGATAGATAGTATTTGAGTTAGAGTGGAGTATCCACACACACATACATCATCGCGAAAATGTTAAAATTGGATTCTAGGGACCTTAAAACGTGGTCATTTACCAAAATCACGATATGCAATTTTTAGCACGATCCCTATACCTCCCTTACCAAGGGTAGCGGGAGGTAAAAAATTCAGAATCGATATAACAGAGAACATACTTTTGTTTGTTGTACAACAGCTACTCTTGAATTGAGTCTGATTAAATACAACCCTAACAAAGTGTGAAAAGATATCCGTGATCAATCGTCCTATATGATTAGTGATACATGTACCGAATATCCAATGGACAATTGATGGTGGCTGCAATACATCAATGAAACGGGACAAAATAAATAACCGGCTAAATAATGTCAGAAATTAATTAAACCCGAATATCTGTCCATGTGAGGCGATTTATGATGACACATTATACCGCAAATCCCTGATTTACGCATTAATTCTTCCTTTCAAATAATCAAAAGCACTGACGTAGTTCAAAAATAAAATACCACGAGTTTTCATAAATAATTGATTGTATGGCAATATTCATGTCAACCAAGAAATGAGAATAATTTTATTTTATTTTGGAAGGTAGACTTTGTAATATGAAACCATATTGAATAAGTTTTCTATTTTATTGAAATTGAAGGTTCATGTGATGTTTTACAGTGAGTTTTCTTTTTAACATTTTTCCTTCATCTTACCTTTACCTTTTCATTTACGGAAAAAGGTAAGGTACTCATATACAATGATATTTATATTTCAGGCTGTGTTAGTAATATTGGTATTATTATACAGCCTAGAAATTTCCTTTTTTTGAAGGCGAATAAAATAAAAAGTATTGCTTGATAAACAGAATTTAGTAGAACTGCCGTCTGATATATTACTAGCAGGGGCCTGTTTCTCAAAAAATACTAGTTTACAAGTTACAAGTGAAATTTTTAATGGTACTAGTAAATTGTGTTTCTGAAATACGGTTTCTGAAATAGTTATTTATGTAACAAGTGTGTAAAGTAGTACTTATTGGTCGAGTGCGATGTTTTATTGTAGCACGAGACAAAAAATGCTATTTTACACACGTGTTGCGTACAACATTTTTCCTACAACCGAAATGGAATTGATGTTTCTCATAATACTGAGTGTACAGGCATCCAGCAGCTTCAAATACTGTTAGTACTCTTTCTCATAACACTGTACAAAATGTAACTTAAACACTTGGAAGAATCTCAGACAGTTACATAAGTTACAACAATTAAAGATTTAGCCCTAAAATATGTAAACAATTTGCTAATTCTTGTGTTGAAAATAATCTTATATTGAGATATCACCAGAACAGTATTGCCAACTCCTTTTGCCGGCCTAGGTCAGCAACAGCGCATTTCTGGACGATTTTGAGTTCTGTAATACTAATTTTTTTTAAGAATGCAGTACAGGGAAGATAGGGCTTATTTGACCTTGTTCTCTGATTGGCTTAAATCGAGGAGAAGTTTACACCGACGATATTTATTTCTCCCTCTCAATCTTTTCTCTCCTCATCTCTCTCTTTTCACATACATTTGTAGTCATGAGCGTAGAATTTGTTGATATGTAATTAAATGAATATAATACTACGAATAATTTGTAAATATATAATATAATATATTATAATATAAATAAAATAAATATAATAGAACGTTAAATTATAATACGGCTAATATTATTGTTCGTACCGTACGCCAATGCATGTTGAGCTGTCAGCTGTTAATGGCTGCCGTCTCAATTCTGAATTGTCAACTGACCTGTTTGTATCATTTTTATTTTTTTGCGTTTTTCTCCATTTATGTGTTTGCATTTTATTTCTCTTGTTGCCATTTGGTGTATTTAATCTGTATTTTTCAATACAAACAATAGTAGTATTCGTTCTTTCTGGTTTTGTTGTTTTATCTCATTGAAGAAAGTGTGCACTGTCGTATTTTTGATTTTTATACCACTATAACGAGGTTCCCAGTACTTCCAAAGGTATAAAGAAAAATCAGTTATTAGTAAGGATGCAACAAAAACTAAAGCTGTGGCACTCACTGCAGCAGCTGTTGGAATATGTGAAAGATCTATGTTGCGGAAATGGATAAAACAGAACAAGTTTCATTACCAAAGAAGAAAAGAATGTGCGAAGGATGATTTCCAAGTAACAAATTGTTAAAAACTGTTGACAAACAATTTACTGTGTTGTTTTAAGCTTAGCTTTTTTACATTCTCTACTGTTATCACGATAATTATAAATTATTTAAATTAACTTTTGTTAATTTCTTGAAATTTTTTATTATTATTATCTTTGTGAAACTATTACTTTTTTAAATGCAGTTTTATGTAATTAATTTAAATATGTTTTATATTTAAATCTTTGTAACCACAGTAGTTGATGTACCGTTACTCTTAAATATAATATATATATATATATATATATATATATATATATATATATATATATATATATATATATATATATATATATATATATATGTTTTCATTATGCTTTTTAAATAATAATAATTTATGAAACTTCTTATTTTGAATTACTAAATTAAAAAGTAAATTTAGCATTTTTCTTGATTTTGGTGTAATATTTTAAAAATTACCATTACTAAATTTCCAATTTTATATTCAAATGTAATAACATAACTGTTATTATTTCAAGTAACTATATTTGAATTTAGCGCCAAATTTTATAACTAGATTGACCATTTGTCATAGTGTAAGTCAGGTTTCTAGTTACTGCATTCTTAAAAAAATGAACTATAGTCAAAAAGACGGAGGTACGAAAAATTTATTACGTTTCTAAATATCTTTAATATGTAGGTATATGCAGGCAAAATATTACGCACAGGCGTAGTATGATTCTTAATATTTTTGAGGTATACAGAGAAAAGCGAAATAAATTTTCATTTCGCGCATTAGATCTCATAAGCCCAGCTTGGGCTCTCATAAAAAAATCGCTCTGTCACGAGTTCAAAGGGAACGAGCAACGCAGCTGCTCCTTGAAACAATTTATTTGTAAATTATCTCCACTTATAAAAGAGTTAATATATCTTGCGTCCGGTCCCGGCCCACCAAACGCAGAGAGCAAAGTAAGGCATCCTTCCTTTTCTTTGCGCCAAATGGGAAAACGATCCAAGAGCGAAGAGCAGCGCTGCTCAGCTCCGACCTACGTCTCTACCCTGTTTCGTGGAATTAGCCGTGATTTATACTGATAGATCGTTGAAGATTAAACAATCGACCTACTTTTTTATTCTTGAGGGAGCGAACGGAGAATGTTTCGTGAATTTTTGATGTCGTTTAATGTAGACTTTCTTTTGTTTGCTCGTGTTTGATTTTATTAGGGTTTTTCTACCACTTCTTTGAAACTTAATTTAGTTTGGTTTTACACGAATAATCCTATAATGACCTTTTTTATCTCAAGTGAACAGCGGAAATAAAGTAACGTTTATTGTAACGTAGATATATGGGCAATAAAACTTCAATATTATTTGTACTAAGTACATAAGTACTATTTTATTGTAAGAATTATGATACACAATAGGGGATTACAGCTCAATCGAATTAAGAGAAATTAGTAAAAAATAGTGAAAGTATATGCCTAATCTGATAACTATCACTAAATACCTAAAGTAAAGTTGAAAACATGTAAAAATTTAAAGTTTATTTAAAAAAAAATATATAGTTTTTAATAAATTAAGAAAGAAGGTTTTCTTTGACGTCATTATTTTGAACTTCAGAAAGGGATGTATATTTAACAATGTAACCTGTAGATGGTAAGCGAGTGTGAGTTTTAATTTGATTTTGACATTAGTTCATTTTTCTGTCACTGTCTCTCTTCTTTATTATTTACAATTTGCGTAGTTTCTGTTACTTTTATTACGGATTTCGATTTGATAAGCAGGATTTTGAAGAATTTTAATTAAGCTTATACTCGTACAAGATTAAAATGACGAACGAAAATATTAACCTCCAAACTATTATTCAAACGTCAAACAGATGATCTGTCATGTTTAAATTACCCGCACATGCCGTTGCTATTGGACATACCGATGTTATTGCTTTACGGCCATTCATTGGTTCGGCGTAACATTACGTCATACACGGCGGTAATTTAAATATTAAAATTTCATTAATTTTTCTTTCTGGCCAATTAATGAAAATTTTGCTAAAAGAAAAAATATGGGTAGCAAGTTTTTATCGTCTCTTTCTCGTTTTAGCAGCTCGTCACTCATATGTATTCCATATATATTATTTTGATTGGCGACCACCTATAAATATATAACGAATACCGAGTTAAGGGGTGGAGTCTACTACCAATGGAAGTAGACAAATTCAAATAGCGGACAAGTGGCTACCAGTCCAGTACTGCAATTCTCAAACAGTTTTTATTTGAATATAAATTTCTTGCATTTAACTTAATAATTTAGATACACTTGCAATTATAAAGCATGTAGACTTGTACAGTGTTACAATATTAATTTGTTTTTTATAATTATAATTTATAATTATGGTCTCGTGGCCGCGTGCCTGAGTGTCTGGTCGCGAATCTGGGGAACCGGGTTCGATCCCGACCGACGCCAAATATTTCCAATTTTAAATGGCACAAAATTGACCCCTGTGGTGCACTCTCTACGCCAGCAATGAGTGCCCGTGAGGTGACGCCTGGTAAACGCCCGCACGGTACAAATATGTCATCATCATTACCGATAACTGCGAACAAAGCAGATTGGCACACCCAGCAATGGGTAATATGCCGTGATGATATATATATATATTAAACAATTTATTTGAATTTTCGCTTCGTATCTAGTACGCAGGGGTTCCATTCCTCTTAATATTTTCTTTTAAATGATGTAAATTGATGAAATCAAGTAACTTCGGCTGCTAATTTTCTGTATAAACCTCAAACACAACAATTTGTACGAGCCCCAAAATGAAAACATTTAAGAAGACGGATTTTTCAACACAAAATAAATTTTAAAACTCGCAAAAGACTCATGGGGCAAGTCAGAACTAAAACTCGTCATGAAGAAAACAGCAACTAGCTTTATATTAAATATGTGTTCAAGCTTAAGCTATGTTAATTGTGGCAGTAATAAGCAGATTCCTTAAACCACAGTATCGTCCACTCACATTTTTTCCGAAAAATTTGTATTAAAAAGTAAAAAAATCATATATTTTTCAATATAGATGAAAGGTTTAGTCACCTAAGATAATGTTTGCGAAATAAATTACTGTTTAAACAGGGTTTACAAGTTTACGTTCAGGGTTTCTCATAACTTTTCCCAAGAGATGACCTCTCGAAACTCCAAAGATAACCTTCTTAAACCTTTAAATCTTCCATAGATTCTTAATCAAACATAATATACGAGGGGGTGTTGATAAATACTTAGCCTACCATATAAAACGCCACAATAATTCAAAACAAAATTTTATTTATTCAACATAATCTCCTTTAAGACTTACACATTTAACACAACGTTTATAAAATAATTGTAAACCCTCTAAAAAAAATTCTTTGTCTTGGTCTGCAAACCACTCCTCAGCGGCATGTATGGCTTCATCATTTGTGGAAAATCTTTTACCTTTCAAGTGTTTTTTAAGATTTGGGAATAAATAATAATCTGATGGTGCTAAATCCGGAGAATAGGGCGGATGGTCAACCAATTCAAAACCAATTTCATGAATTTTGCGCATTGCAATCAAGGACTTGTGAGCAGGAGCATTGTCTTGCAAAAAGAGAACACCTTTGGTAAGTTTTCCGCGGCGCTTTTCCACAATTTTCTTGCGTAATTTAGATAGCAACTCAGCATAATATGTTCCCGTGATAGTTCTGCCCTGTTCCAAATAATCTGTCAGAATTATCCCATCTTTGTCCCAGAAAACTGAAGCAAGAATCTTACCAGCGGATTTTTGAACACGGAATTTTTTTGGTCGTGGAGAACCGGAATGCTTCCACTCTTTCGATTGCTCTTTAGTCTCTGGGTCATAATGATGAATCCACGTTTCATCCATAGTAACAAGCCGATCCAAAAATGTTGAGGAGTCTGCTTCAAAACGACGGCAAATTTCCTTCGACGTTGTCAAACGAAAACGCTTCTGATCAGCATTCAAGCATCTTGGAATGCATTTGGCCGAAAGTTTTCTCATATCCAAGTCGTGATGAACAATATGAAATACACGTTCATAGGAAATGTTCAATGCTTCCGCTATACGTTTCAGCCCAATTCGTCGATCTGCTAAAATCATATCATGGACAGAATCAATGTTTTCCGAAGTGGTCACAGAAATTGGTCTTCCAGCGCGGTGCTCATCTTTAACATCTGATCTTCCTCTCTTAAATTCCGCAACCCAGTTTTTAATAGTTGCATATGAAGGACACTGATCACCTAAAGTGTCTGTTATATCAGCAAAAATTTCTTTGCCGGATAATCCTTTCAAAAATAAATATTTAATAACTGACCGCAACTCAACTTTTTCAAATTCTAGCTTTTTCGCAAACATGCCGTTTTCAAAAATTCACAGTTTAATCACCGTTCAACTTATAGATGTCAAACTTTGTCAACTTATTTATAAAACATCATAGTTGTAACCATAACAACCATATTCACTTTCAGATATTGGAACCATCCAAGGCTAACTATATATCAATACCCCCTCGTACTGTGTTCCGAAGTTTGCATCCTCAGCTTTCGAACTAAATAAATCTTTTGTTATCCATTCCGACAAAATTTATTACTTCAATTTTAATATTAGGCATGTGTTTTTATCCTGATAAAAGTATAGCAGTTACATGAACACAAATTTTCAAATTTATATATGATATAAATTACATAATTTTTACATTCCGTCACCTTTAAGTAAGGAAGGTATTGTCTTTAGTCAAAAAAATCGATGAGAGTTTTTGAGCAATAAACACGTTTTAGGGTCCCTAGAATACGATTTTACTATTTTTGCGATTGTGTGTGTCAACCGGAAGTAACCTCATTTAAAGATTTTAATAGTTTTTCTTGAAAAAACTATGTTAAATATTATTTTTTACATTTAATGTTATTATAAATATTAAAGAATATTTTATTCCCTATACGATTTGACTGCATTTTATACTTCATATTAAATGAATATAGAATTAAAAAATTATAAAAAAATTAAATTTCATAAAGTAGCCAGCTATGGAAACAGCTACTATATTATTAGTTTGTTCCGTAATACAACCTCAAATTTAGGGTTGATTTAACAGTATCCTACGGGTTAGACGGATACTGCAACGTGCTAGGATTGTTCCTTGGCGTTGTTATATTGAGTATTTAATGAGATATTCATTAGACAATAAACTATACAACTTACAAAAAAATATTAATTAATTTAATGTTACACGCTCAAATTTAGGGTTGATTTAAAAGTGTCCTACCGGTTAGCCGGTTACGGCAACGTGCTAGGATTGTTCCGTGGGGTTGCTATATTGAGTGTTTAATGAGATATTCATTAGAAAATAAACTATACAATTTACAAAAAAATATTAATTAATTTAATGTTACATGCTCAAATTTAGGGTTGATTTAAAACTGGCTTACCGGTTAGCCGGATACGGCAACGCGCTAGGATTGTTCCTTGGGGTTGCTATATTGAGTATTTATTGAGATATTCATTAGACAATAAACTATACAACTTACAAAAAATTATTAATTAATTTTATGTGACAGGATCAAATTTGGGGTTGATTTAAAAGTGTCCTACGGGTTAGCCGGATACGGCAACGTGCTAGGATTGTTCCTTGGGGTTGCTATATTGAGTATTTAATGAGATATTCATTAGACAATAAACTATACAATTTACAAAAAAATATTAATTAATTTAATGTTACACGCTCAAATTTAGGGTTGATTTAAAACTGTCCTACCGGTTAGCCGGATACGGCAACGTTCTAGGATTGTTCCTTGGGGTTGCTATATTGAGTATTTAATGAGATATTCATTAGACAATAAACTATACAACTTACAAAAAATTATTAATTAATTTAATGTGACGCGCTCAAATTTAGTGTTGATTTAGAAGTGTCCTACGGGTTAGCTGGATATATTTTTAAATAATAATAAATATCTCTGAAAAAACTACTATAACATATTTGATATTTATTAATTTTGTTTTTCAAGCGTTATGATAGATGCGTAACTAGGAGATTTACAGATTCGAGTTCAGAATTGCATTTTTTGTAAATTTGTAACACGATCAGTTTCGAGTCAATCGCTAGCTACGACTTTACGTAGTTACGAGTTTACGATCGTTGCGTACAGAATAACAGCATAAATCCAAATTTTAAACTAGTCAAAAGAAATTTATAGAAATTTCTCAGCAACCGGCGGAAAAATTATGAGTTTGGGCTAGTATAAGTTTCAAATAATCAGTTGATATATACTGATATGAATAATTAAATGTGATTTTTTTAAACTTTACTCCATTTATTTGACAAATGATATAATTATAATAACATGTAAAATAAATTCATTTTAATGAAATACGAGTTAATTAATGTAGGTATTAATTATTGCAGTACATGAAGCAAGTTGATAATTTAAATTCTGCGCGCATACAATATTGTTAATAATTAATATTAATAAATGAATAACAAATTAATAATTAATTATGAAATGTCATGTGGTCATAATAGCTTAATAATATTTTTATATCAAAAGATTCCTAATTACTGAAATGAAGTTAACATTATTTCATGTAATTAGATTTTCCTCCGTTGTAATTAAATTTTTATTTTTTATTTTTTCACAGGTATATAATTTTTATGGTTCACAAGCACAACATGTCAGTTTATATTTTCTTAATGTAGTAGATGTTTCCATGTTTATAGCACAGCTGGCTGCTTTGTAAAATTTAATTTCTTTATAATTTTTTAACTCTATATCCATTGAATATGAAGTATAAAATGCAATCAAATATTCTTAAATATTTATAACATTAAATGTGAAAAAGCGATATTTAACAGCATTTTTTCAAGAAAAACTGTTAAAATCTTCAAATTAGGGTACTTCCGGTCGACCAATTACATCCAAAATCTAATCAGCTCTTCATATGGATCTCAAGAAAAGCAAAACGCAAAAATTATAATTTTTGGAAAGGTAGTATTAGAGTTATGCGATCCGAAAGAATCGTTACACACATACATACATACATACATACATACATACATACATACATACACCCATACATACAGACATCATCGTCAAAATAGTAAAATCGTATTCTAGGGACCTTAAAACGTGCTTATTCATTAAAAACTCATCATAGAATTTTTTGACCAAGCACAATAACTTCCTTACCTGAAGGTGTCGGAAGGTAAAAAATTGAAAACTGTAAACAGTAAAAATGAATAATTTGTAAACAAAGTTTGTAATAACAAAATTTTAAAATGACTATTTCACTCATAAATTTATAAACCAATCCAAATTCAGGATTCTACCTAGTTACCAAGTTTCATTTCGACAAAACACAGTCACAAAAAATTTTTCGCACCCTTTAAGCCAATAGATGTCGTATTTTTACAAGTAAGTGAGTTTTGATAAGCGAAAATTTTTGACGTTTTAGAAACATATTGTTTACAAACCTGTCAAAGTGTGTATATTTTCAGTGTATTAGTTTTTATTAAAAACGACTTGATTCGGACAGGAATCTATTTAAAACGTTGAAAAAGGAAACTTAAATATAACACCTCAAAACACAATAAAGATTAGAAGATTTTTGTCAAGACAAAAATATGTAAATGATTACCTGATTTTTATTTGGGAAATAGTCATCCGAATACCATTCGTGGTTAAATTTTATCCTGGAAAAATTTTCCGATTGCTTTACTCGAGCCAGTTGCCATTTTATATCGTGACAATGATCAAAAATCACTCGTTTGACACCTCGTGATTTTTTGCCAATACCAGTCAATAAATTGCTAGGCAACCAGCTCTCGTAACAATCTGAAAATATTTCCGGCAAAAATTTACCACTTATGATACAAGAATTAATTTCCACAACCTAAATTTTAATATAGAACATATTATATTACTCTATTAGCACTAAGTACACAAATTTCGGCTATTTAAAATGATAAATAGATATTTCGGAATTAAAAAGAAGCTTAATACAAGCCGCGGAAACTATTAAAACATTAAATGCTCAAACTACATTTAAGAAATAAAAATAAAGTGTTCCGCAGAGCGAAGTGATAAAAAGCTAAAGCTTGGCGCTCCAATTTATAGGAAGCAGTGGTAAAATAAAACATTGCCGCAGCCATTTGTTCATCCCAAAGACGTTTGCCGCTCGCTGGGAGCTACCATGCATATTTAACGTTGTATGCATCTATATTTTATTTTGAAAAAGGACCGTTTTACGAGAGAAAGAAGTGCATTACAAATTCAGTGAGGCCAAGAGGAAATCGTTCCTTGCTTGACCTAAAGCTCTTGAACAAACTCCACAGTGCCGTACTTGCCCATTTACTATCAAACTTTTACCATTCGTTTCTTTGAAATGCACTCCATTTTACATTATAGATAAATATTGCAAATGTTTTCCCAATATACGTACAATCTAAGAAGCACTTGCGTCACCAAATAGAAAGCTTTTTGAATCCCGTGTCATAAAAAGAATGAGCCGTCTGCCGTCGAAAACCATTTACATACGAATATTCCCACCTATTATTTTCAAAACGTTGCCCTCCCAATCCGTCTGAGTGATCCGAACAAATGGTATGGTATGACTAACGAATGAAAGTTGACGTTTAAATTAGTTTATGGATATGGTTTCTTTTGAACCCCTAGGGAAGAATAGAATTCTACTCACAGTAGGTGGCGAACCCAAGAATTTCAACAGAGCGGCGTTGATATCCAATGTTATAATACAAGTAGTAAGCGGCAATATGCCGCTTTGTCATAATTAGTTTTATTGCTAGACCCGTCAGAGTCAAAAATTTTGAGGTTAGGAAAGCACAGAAATACATTACTATACTCAAAATTTTTGACTCTGTCGGGTCTAGCAATAAAACTAATTATGACAAAGCGGCATATTGCCGCTTACTACTTGTATTATAACATTGGATATCAACGCTGCTCTGTTGAAATTCTTGGGTTCGCCACCTACTGTGAGTCCTAGAGTATAGTAAAATAATCTCACTGTTCCTTGAACATAAATGCTATTTTTGTATGCTGCTATAGTTTTATTACTAGACCCGACAGAGTCAAAAATTTTGAGTATATGAAGAGAAATCTAAGCGACTGGAGTAGTGATGTAGGGTTGAAATTATACAGGAATGCAGTCGGGTTGTAAGTTTATTTAATGAAGTCTAATGTCAACGTTTCGCCTCTATTTGAGGCTTCATCAGGACGAAAGACTAAACAGTAATATGTTTCCATTCAGGAAAATGATTGGGCCAAAATGACCTCGTCATTAAATTATAAAACAATTGTAATACATAAATGTAGCAAGTCATGAAAAATATAAAAAAATTATATAATAAAGATTTAATTATTAAACACAAAAAGTGATGTCATGTCCACTAGATAAAAAAAAATTTATTGAAATTTTTTCTGCAGATGTATAATGTATAATATAGTAGTGTTAACAATTAGACATCTCAGTCGGCTTTTGTTTTGTGCATAAAGATGTTAGAAATATGTCGTGTTTCGTATCAAATGAGAAGTCTAATTAAGGACTGTTAGATACATGTGTCAAATTTCTGACACGTTTGTTGTATGCATAAAGTTAATTCGTTTGAGAGAATTTGAGTATTTGACAAGACTGTTGGCGTTAACAATTTGGTTTAAATTGTGCGTAGACGGATTGGATGTACGTATAGACTATTATAAAACACTACCGCTAGTAATATGCTATAATCTCACAGTACGATGAGAAGTCGGGGCTGTAATGTTGAATGGTAGTCCGAAGTAGTGAGGGCTTATAAAATTGACGTCATGCAACACACTCATCTACTACAAATACAGAAGAAGACAACTAGATCGAAGAGAGAGAGCTAGTTAAGTAGTACCATAGGCATGGCCTCATAAATATATTTGAAACAAAATAAATTTTAGGCGAAATATAATGTTGCACGTTTGTAAATTCTGTGTTTACAGTTACACGTTTTATTAGCTTATATAGGTATACAGGGTGCTGCACGGCAACCTCCCTAGTATTGAAGGTGAATTAAAATATAAATACTCGAGTTAAAAAAAATTCACACTCTGAACTTATCTCAAATTAATATCGGTCAAGGTGTTCCTTCACTTTAACTTTGAATTTATAAGATAATGTCTCGTTATTAAATAAAACTGATTTTTGGACTCCCATTATCTTTATTTAACAAAAACACAAATTTTCACAACGTTTCGGTAGCTAATATCTGCTGCTGTCATCAGGTGTACTGATAATACTAACTATTTCCTAATACTACGAGCTTTATATCTGGTAAAATGAGGGTGGTCAAGCGTGGTTGGGAGTTCAAGTGTGTCTGGTGGTCCATGATTGGTTGTCGTCTCCTGTGTAATGGGCTGTGGCGGTTCTTCAATTGGTGGTTCCCTGGTTGTTATTTTCATTGCTGTGTTCTGAGAAATGATTTTCTTCCAAAGTGGTTTGATTTCTACACTGGCTTGGCTAAAGACCATTTTCGCGGTTTATCATGATGTACGCGGCCTCTTTAAATTTACGTTTGGAAGTGTGATCCTCTTTGGAGATGATTTTCGCGTTGTCCCATAAATTTCTGTGGTGGCATTCCCATGCGTGCAATTCCCGATTTCGATGTTTCTCCTCTTGTTGTATGCCGTTTGTGCTCCTTAATCCTGATGTTTAGTGGCCTCTTAGTTTCGCCTAGGCTCCATTTTACCAGATATAAGGCTCGGAGTATTAGGAAATAGTTAGTATTATCAGTACACCTGATGAGGGCAGCGCAGATATTAGCTACCGAAACGTTGTGAAAATTTGTGTTTTTGTTAAATAAAGATAATGGAAGTCCAAAAATCAGTTTTATTTAATCAGGTGTTCCTTGTTGCAAGCGACTTAAGGAGGTTATATTATATATTATCCAACTATTCTAAAAATTATAAAAAACATTCCACCGATTTTATTGTTTTTATTAATTTAAATATGTATACTGTAGTTTAACAAAGGAATTGAATTATTTTTCTTGCTAATCTACGTGAGTTTTCTTTCTCATAATTCGAATCCTAGTTACGAGACACGAGAGATGATTCGCGGGCCATATTATGCGATTGAATGACCAAGAGGTAAGCGATTAGATTAAAGAAACATGGATTTTACCTGGAGAGAAATAGAACAAGCTGCAATGAACCGAATCAATCCAATGGAGAACTCTAGTCGCCCAATATGCTTCTTAGCATTTATGGAATTTTATTATTATTATTATTATTATTATTATTATTTATATAAACGTATAGTTTTAATATGCAAGCTTTAAGGTCGCCACGCACTTGAGCGACGCGAAGAGCGGCGAAGCGAATCGAAACGAAGAGAAGTTTTTTCATTCAATGCATTCTTCTGTGAATAGTCGCCTCGTTGCTCTGCTCTTCGCTGCTCCAAAGTGCGCCTATACACATAAGAATACACTGAATGAAAAACTTCTCTTCGCCGCGCTTCGCTTCGGTCGCTGAAGTACGCGTTGGCCTTTACATCTTCATTATTCATTACTAATTGTTCCCTGAGTTTATATGATGCATCTTAATTTAGGACAATTACGTAAGCTATGCACTGATTTCCTATATTAAACTCCCTTGGCTAGCTTTGTAATCAACACCTTGTGTATGGCTTCATGTAGGGGAGTAATGATTAAGTTCATGTTTCAATAATTAGTTTCCTATCTGAAACAACTTGCGTCTGACGAGGAATAATATTGTCCGCACTATTAACTTTGATCGGAAGCTCGACTTTCGACGCAGTACTCCTGAAATGACATTGTTAGGACGATATTGCCATGATAATGGCGCATACTTAACCCAAGCGCCAAGCGGTTACACAGCGCCTATATATCATAATAATTGACTGTTAACGAATCCACCCTACGTAGGAGTAGCGTTACAACACTCTGAATTCAATCCAACCAAATTTTGCATTTATTTTACGGTTATTCGGACATTAACCACAAATCATGTTTGGGAGACATGAAATGGCTCGTAAAACCTATAGTCGAAAGATTGGAATTGTAAAATGTAACTACAGTTTTCAGTTCTTATGTGCTAACTGCATGTTTTAAATTTTATACAGGCTGTTATTTAAGTAAGCGTTCAAATCTTAACCGTTGGTAGAACTAACCCCTTAATAAATCTGGCAATAATTTTTGTTTTACATGATTGTCAACACTAACGTGAAACGCTTTTTACCTTCCGTCACCTTTAGGTAAGGAAGGTATTGTCTTTGGTAAAAAAATTCGGTGATGAGTTTCAAGCACGTTTTAGGGTCCCTAGAATACGATTTTACTATTTTTACGATTATGTCTGTATGTGGTGTGTGTGTGTGTGTGTGCGTGTGCGTATGCGTGTTCGTGTGCGTGTGTGTGTGTGTGTGCGCGTGTGCGTGTGCGTGGGCTTGTGCATGTACGTGTGTGTGTGTGTGTATGTAGTGTGTGACAAAATTTTCGCCTGCGATAACTCCAATCCTACAATTCCAAAAATTATAATTCTTTCGTATTCTTCTTCGTTACATCCGTATGAAGAGCTGATTAGATTTTGGTTATAATTGGTAACCGGAAGTACCCTCATTTAAAGATTTTAATAGTTTTTCTTGAAAAAAAAGATGTTAAATATCATTTTTTCACATTTAATGTTATTATAAATATTAAAGAATATTTTATTCTCTATACGATTTGAATGCATTTTATACTTCATATTAAATGGATATAGAGTTAAAAAATCGGTTCTATGTATTTTGTACAAATGTCATACAGGTAGTTTCTTGCAAAAGAATCTATTTCTTCTACACATTACCGCAGTTATGTGTATTTTATACAAATTCCATACAGAAAGTTTCTAGCAAAAGATCCTATATTTCCAGTAAAATTATAAGACAAACATACATGTCAACTATACTTGACACTGACACTTTTCAATCAGAATTTTCTTAATATTGCAGCTGTTTCCAGAGTTGTAGCATAAGTTTAAAATCTTCGACAACTGTACAACTGCAGGCATTTCTCTCTCTGTTTTTTCATTTTCTCCAACTACTCGATGTGCGCCTCCCTTCGAGCCTTTGCCCTAGGTCGGCCTTATGGGTGATCCGGGCCTGATTTTCTGTCAATTGTGTCGTGAAAAATAATGAAAATGGCTGATGTAAATCTGATTATTTGTTGTAGAGTAAATTAAAATTCTGTGTGTGACTTATTTTATTTTTTTATATCACTAGCAAATAAACACTTACTTATCGTTGTTGCTATGGAGTTAATAATGACAGTTTAAAATGTCAAAATTGAATAAAAAATAATTAAATTATAGTATATTAAAGAACGTGTTTTATAAGACATGTTTTTTTCGCACGCGTCAAAATTTACAAGTGCGAAAGAAAGTCTTATAAAATGAGTTCTTTATACTATTTTTTATATTTTGCGCCTTCTACAATAACATTTACTTACTCAATTTGTGATTATATTTGTAACCATTTGTACATTTTCATGTAAATAATCTTCCCTAAATAAATAAAAAAAAAAAAATTTTCGACATTATATTATTAAAATGAATTGTCAATTAACTAAAAATAAATTAGGTAAAAATGGGTTAAAGAAACGTCATCTAGTACCAACCGTCTAAAACAAAAAATTGCGTATCGAAATGAAGGTCATTACGATACGCAATTGCGTATCGTAATGACTTCATTGTGAACGCAAAATATAAAAAAAATATTTTATAATTTTTATCCTTTCACTTTTTCTTTCCTGCCTTAATAAATTTGGGAGGTCATTTACCAAATGACCTAATGGATGAACCGCCACTGTAATTAACTAGGTATTTTAGAATAATCAGTTTATTAATTAAAATTAAATACGGTTCAAAATCTATCCCCAAATTTCTTTGAAAGTAAACCATATTATACCCTCTGATGACTAATCAAATCTGTACCTATTCAGGCTCTGAGTGTCCATCCCCATCCCAAATCGAACAACCGAATATAGAACACGGTCAGAACAGCTGCAGAATGCGAATAAAGATCCAAGTGAGCAAAAACTGACAGCGATATGTGACATGAATTCACGTGTATGCTATACGGCATAGTACGGTACGGACTCTGCTTCGCTATGTGAACGTGCTCAGCAGGCAAGGGGTTCGTCGTGATGCCGCAAGGGGCGTTAGAAGGCGGCAGGGGTGAGAATACACTGCGGTGTGGATAGCCAGGTGCTAAATACACTCAGAGCAGAACACAAAAATGGGGGTGAATGCAAATATTAATGTGTGGGTGTTAATACAATTTTTTGTCCATAAGATTTTTGTTTCGTATAATTTTATATTTTTGCTTGAAAAAAATAATCAAAAATTTATTGATATTTTGAATATTGTATGTTGTTCCGTATTGTACAGTGGTTTATATAGAGTATAACAGACTTTAACAGCTTATTTCTCAGATCATTTTGAGGTAAAAATGACATATAAACATAAAGAACTTATTAATTTTAGTTACCGGAATACAAGATTTTTTTATAAATAACAATTAATTTTCAAATTAAAATCAATATGACAGACGGCGGTTTTCTGGTACCATACCTATTAAGAATTATTAAAGCCGAAAAGGTAATGCTGCCACCAGATTATTTTTAAAAGAAAAATAACCAAATCTAATTTTGAATTTAGATAAAATTATGACTGGAAATAGTATTAAACAAACAGTTTATGATAAATAACCGCGTTCAGCATGGCACAGTACCGAAATTTGCCGAATAGAGTTTCTGGACCAATCGCATTCGTCCATTCATTGCGTTCGGTAAACTTCGGCGCTCAGCGCTGTGCCGTGCTGAACGCGGCCAATGACAGAACGAACAATAATAAAACTAATATTTATGTACAACAAAATAAACACTATTAGAAATTTATTGATATAAGACGACTAGGGTTCTCCACCATAACAGAAAATTGAGTAAAATGTTAGTTGAAAGTAAAAAAGAAAAATCAGGATTGAGACGAAAAAGTTTTAAAAAAAATTAGTGTTTGAAATATTTTCTATTTTAAGCATCTCTACATCTACGTCACAAATATTGTTGTTATCTTTGTTAAGAAGAAGTAACGCCGTACTTGTTGATTGATAAAATAAATAATGGATTTCTCGGCGGTGATTGGCAGGAATTATATTATTAACCCATTTAGTTGTTAATTTTATTTAAAATTTCAATATTTCGTTACTAATTTTGTAACTTCATCACAATACTAAAATGTACATTAATTTTGTATAACTTGTTTGTTACATGTTGAAGTTTTTTAATACTTACAAATATGTTTAACAGTTTAAAATTGGAAAAATCGGACGTAGAAACATCTATCTTCATTAAATTTTTGTTATAAACATGTTATTTTTTAAATTTGGAAAAGTTTTTTTAGTTACATACTTATTACACAGGTTAAACTACACACTTTAAAAGTTATTATACTAATTCTGTTTCTGATTAAAGAAAAATGTTTTTTAAAATTTTGAAACACATGTTGGCCGAAACGTGGAAAAAGTTTTTATTTTCTAGAACTTGTTATCTTTGTCGCGCAGCCTACTATAGAAACTAACATTAACACTATTTATTTATTTAACCAATTAACGCTACTATTTATTTCCACGATATTGCTAAATATTTATTTCCATTATTTGTGTCACTATTTATTTATATCACGTTCAACTGTCCGCCTACCGACCTCCACAGCGTCTATATACTCAACTGACTCAACAGCGTCTGTACATTCAAATACTCGGACAGAAGTCACGCCTTTCACCTCACTGTCTGTCTATTTATGTAACTAACTTTCTCCTTCCACAGCCTCAGTATCACCAACTATCCTACGCCACAATTCTTCAACACCAATGCCGAGTATCCACTCCAACTCACTGTCCTTGTATACCTAGCTTCACAATACTCGTCAACACTACCGAGTATTCACTACCACAGCTATCCCAGTATACCAGTAACTTTCAGACTCGCCGTTACTATCCTCGTACACTATAGCTTCCCAATACTCGTCAGCACTACCGAGTATTCACATCCGCAGCTATCTCAGTTATACCAGTAACTTCCAGGGTACCTACTCCATTCGACACTTTACTGCATACGCTCACTACGATACTGCTGTGCTTCTCAAACTCACTCTATGTGAATATCTCTGTCTCTGAATGTAACTAACTAACTCCCGAGCATAGCTGCGTACATTTTTTACAGCTGCCATTAACTTCCAGAGAGCTCTAGAATGTTCGACCGCAAAATAACAATGAACACAAAAGGTTCAGGCGACCAGAAGTAATTAAACACGTCGGGGCTTGTTTGTTTACGTAGCCAGGCCGCTAGCGCGATTGCGTCATCGCTATACTTAGACGCTTGTTCAGCGTAGCAGTGGGGCTCACAAGTTACAATACTACGAATTGCTTCAAATTAAACGAACTTTCATTTAAAACAATAAAAAAATTGTTACCTATCACAGTATGCCCACCTCTGTAAGTTATAGTTTATTGTTTTCCATACTCGTACTTATTTCATTGTTTGATAGTCTTTGATTTTCGTGGTGCCCATTTTATCTGTTCTCGCGTGAAATTTTTATAATAAGCAACACAAAATACATTTAACAAGCCACTTCTTGTAAATTGTTATTTTTTCTGAAAATCAGTAGCCACTTATCCGCTAATTATAAAATCAGCATTTAAAAACAAGTCTCTTCTGAAAAATAAAATCGGTTGCCTACTCATAAATTTTCAGGCGGGAACAGATAAGATGGATAGCCTGTATATGCATTTTTATTTTAATACAAAAATATGTATTTTATTTAAATAAAGTTTTTCAATAGTCATATTCTTTTATTTTCTGGAAAACGTGTAGGTACAATATATAGTTAAAAACTAAAATCAAATATAACGATATCAAAAGTCGTTATACGAGGATATAAAGGGGTTAGGAATATAAGTAGGTATTTAATACGTAGGAGTAATGAGGGTTAAAGTGTGTGCAATTTCCAGTAACGCCTTTCTAATAATGCTGTGGTTTATGAGGGTTCGGGATCGAATTCCGGACATAGTTAATAAATTCCTTCAAACATTTATATCCTTAGTTTACCTGTAGAGTACTTACAGCGTTGCCCGAACGTTCATCCTCTAAGTGCTTTGGCCGCCAATGTTAATAATGCTTAATTATTGCTGTCATTACCGCACCCCTATGATCCCTTTTGAATTTGAGCATAAACAACATGAACAAATATGACATGAAAACAAAGTAAAAAATCTGATGTGGCCAACACCAAACCTCCCGCCATTTAATTTTTATTAATTTAAATATACACACTTACATATTTAGTTATTGCGGAAACTGTATTAAGGTCCATTCCATATAACTATGGTTCTATTTACTACTTTCTTTTTAAAACGTTACTATTATAAATTTGAAATGATTAATTCTTTGACAGTGACATTTATCTGTCAGTTACATACATTTGAGATATGAACTATGACTGTGTAACCAAGGAGTTTTGCTTATTTAAAGCGTAGGCTCCACTGAAAAAAATAGGTTCACATTTATAGTTAAAAATAATTCCCTAATACTTTTTTATTAAAATCAGATAATAAAATTACTCAAGTACAATTATTTTATTTGCCTCAGTGGATGCAGATTTGTATGAGAACAAATTTTTATTTTTAACGAATAATCTTCTAATTTAGAAAAAAATATATTCCACTTTACTGAATTACAAATATTGATTACTACTTTAAAAAAATTAATTCTCTATTTTAGAATATAAACTTAACAAAATAATTAGAGTATATATTTCTTTAGTTTAGAAAAATTAAAACTACATTTACTGATATTTTTTTTAAGACAGCGAATAAATATTCTATAATAGTAAATATTGCACCCTAAAGCTATGGCGTCGTAAGTCATAAGCAACTTGCGACTCGTTTGTAAACAGTTGAAGTTATTTGTTATAAAAGAAAGATGCTGCCTCTTGTGTACTGTAAGTAATATTAAATACCTATGTATGTAGTATACATTATTTAATATCATATATATACATTTATTGTAGCAGAGGAATTTACTAACAAGGCAACAAGAAAGAAATAGTATAGTTATAAAGTACTTTCCATATAAGGAACATAAACTAACCGATTTTATGCAATACTGGCAAATTTCAGAGAAATTGATGAAAAAAGTGTAGCAGCTATTGTTTTCTGACAACAAAATTGTAAGGGATGAATATTGAAGAAATAATAAAACACTTTGAAGGTTTGTTTATAATTTATTATTGTATTTTTACTCAGATTTGTAACATAATAAACGATGTAGGTTTTTGTTATAAAGAAATAAATTCTTTATTCACTATGAATTTATTTATTTCTCATTCCATATGTATACATCCATAATTAACCATATACAAATTTTCGGTATTAGAAATAAATTTAAACCTAATAATTTGAATAAACTCACTAAAATAGTAAATGTATTTACTATTTTAAGAATAAGTTTTACTTGAATTAGAATTTGTGATATTTATTTCAGTAAAAAAATTCACTGAAATAGCGATTTCTTTCAGTTATATCAGATATTCTTTCAGAAACGTTAGTAAATAATTTTACTAATTAATTAGAAATTTTAGTTTCTGATACAGTTAAAAAATCAATAGAAATAATTTTTTATTTCCTCAGGAAATATTTTCCTTGTCACGATATTAGAGTACCTTTTTCGCTACTAGAAGCAACCTATTTTTTTCAGTGTCCGGGTTTATGATTATAGATATTTTATAAATTTATCTATAAAATATATAGAAAAAGTATTTATACAAATCTGTAGAAATTTTAATAATCTTTAATTTTTATAACAAAAATCTTCAAAAATTAACATTTGAAGGTATTTTTCGAAGAAAATCTATTTTGTGCGTCAAATAAAGTGCCATTTCTGGTTATTTGATATACACAAAAATCTAATGGTCTCTTCCCATATTAGAATAAGGTAGAAATACAAGGTTTTAAAATTTTCTGTATGATAGTATTTGAGTTAGAGTAAAGGATCACACACACACACACACGCACGCACACACACACACACACACACACACACACACACACATCATCGTGAAAATGATAAAATCGGATTCTAGGGACCTTGAAACGTGGTCATTTATCAAAATCTCGATATGCGATTTTTAGCACGATCCCTACCTCCCTTACCAAGGGTAGCGGGAGGTAAAATATGATGTGGCCAACACCAAACCTCCCGCTATTTAATTTTTATTAATTTATATACATATACTCGTACATACTTACATATTTAGTTATGCTGGAAATTGTATTAAGATCCATTCCATATAACTTTGGTTCTATTTACTATTTTCTTTTTAAAACGTTATTATTATTAATTTGAAATGATTAGTTCTTTGACAGTGACATTTATCTGTCAGTTACATACATTTGAGATATGAACTGTGTAACCAAGGAGTTTTTCTTATTAAAATCTTGAAAAAATAACATTTGAAGGTATTTTTCGAAGAAAAACTATTTTGAGTTTCAAGTAAAGTACCATCTGCGGTTATCTGATATACACCAAAATTTAATTGCCTCTTCCCATATTACAATAAGGTTGAAATACAAGGTTTATTTGAGTTAGAGTGGAGGATCCACACACACACAAACACACACACACAACACGCACGCACGCACACACGCACGCACGCAAGAACGCGCGCGCCGCACACGCACACGCACACACACACACACACATATATATATATATATATATATATATATATATATATATACACACACACACACACAGACATAATCGTAAAAATGTTAAGATTGGATTCTAGGGACCTTAAAACGTGGTCATTTACCAAAATCTCGATATGCGATTTTTAGCACGATCCCTATACCTCCTTTACCAAGGGTAGCAGGAGGTAAAATGACTAAATTTTAATAAACGGTAGCAGTTTAGCCGCAACGGGTCGTAGTTTTACTAAATATACTTAACAGTAGCACAAGACACGCCTACTGGAATTCGCCATCAAAAATAATTTAACCATGCGCGGCCTCAGTACACTCAACTAAATGTACTGCATGTCAACCAATGTCAACACATATGTATATGCTTTTGGTTGCTATTGCAATTATTACAAAGACTAAAGATTTGGTGTTTGTGCGTTGGGTGCCGAATAAGATTCTTCAGCTGAAGCAGGATTGTGGGGTAATGTTTGTAAAACTTTGCATTGAGATATCCCCATAAAAAATTATATTGCGTTAGAGTTGTGAGGGCAATGTTACCCTGACGTCTCATCTCGATTCCAGGTGACAACGCGTACAGGCGCCACGTTCGCTCAATCTAACGTCATGTGACTTTTTTATGGGGATATCTCAATGTAGAGATTTACAAACACTGCCCTACAAGCCCTGCTTCAGCTGAAAAATCTAATTCGACAGGAAATAGCCCCAATGTTGAAACGTGTAGAGAGGAGCTTCAGAAATCGGCTGCGTCAGTGCATAAATATATTCTTTCATTATTCAAAAATAATTTTTGTCTATCAACAATACTTTTTATTTTATTCGTTTTCAAAAAAGGAAGTTTTTAGGCTCCACCATATACTAGAGCCCACATATTTATAGCTACGCCACTGGAGACATGTTTCGCTTCCACCGTGACCTAGTCCGGCTTGGAAGCGATGATAGATGAAGATGAGACAGTCGTTTTCTTTATCTTTTTTTTAACGGAGAAAAGATAATAGAGACAAACACAAAAATCTATATCCTGCAAGATACTGTCTGGGACTTTCAGTTCATCAAAGGACAATAAAATAACTTTTGTTGATTTATTGATTTATAAACTTTTAGAAATATCTCTCAACTTTATTTATTTTAAACATACACATTACCTATTTCTGCTTTTATTCGCAAATTACAGTAACGGCGATAATACATATACTGGGTGTAACAGTAAAAAGAGCTAACTCAAATAATTATATTATTAAATATTCAATAAAATACTATAAGACAATATCTTAAAGAAAGCAAGGGGGACATTCGATTAGAGAAGGAGTTAAGTCGAATTTTATCCGGGCCGCCCCCAAAAGTTGTTTTAAATAAATTTAAAAAATTGTGCTGGCAATGATTGATATTTGGCCGTGCCTAAATGCACTTGATTTTTCCCCATTTAAATAACATTGGGTTTTGACACATTTTGGAACACAAACAATAATATTTTGAGGTTACCTAAGTTGGATCCTTAAAAGTTTGAAGAAACGGGAATTGGAACAGCCTTAGGAATCCAAAGTATGAATTTAAAGTTGACAATTATTTGAACAATTTTTTTTTATTTGTCTTGAATCGAACGTTTCGGAGATAAAATTTTCTTCATCTTTAGCTCTTAAATATTTTGTACATTACAATTTAAAACAATATAATATAAAAATAAACCACTCAGCAACATGGTAATACTATTCTTGTCGTACATTATGGATACATAGTTTGAATGTTTAACATGTTATATATAAACAATTATTTTCTAAAGGTAAGTCAGAATATTATTACCATCTTGGTGAGTGGTTTATTTTTATATTTTATTGTTTTAAATTGTAATGTACAAAATATTTAATAGCTGATGATGGAGAAAATTTTATCTCCGAAACGTTCGATTCAAGACAAATAAAAAAAATCTGATGTGGCCAGCACATTACCTTCCGTCAGTTCTATGTATTTAGTACAAATTTCATACGGAAAGTTCCTTGCTAAATTAATTATTCAATTTCTTGTACATTACCTTCCGGCAGCTGCATGTATTTTATGCAAATTTCATACAGAAAATTTATGTCTTAAATTATTATTTTGTGACGTTTTCTATACACAGTGTAATGTATCTGCAGAAATAAAAGATTTATTATTATTATTTCTTGTACATTACCTTAAAGCAGTTGTATGTATTTTATACAAATTTCATACAGAAAGCAAGAGATCCTATATTTCCAATAAAACACTATGTCAATTTCACTTGACACTGACATCTTTCAATCAGAATTTTCTTAATATAGTAGCTGTTTTCATAGCTATAGCTACTGTATGAAATTTAATTTCTTTACAATTTTTTAACTCTATATCCATTTAATATTAAGTATAAAATGCAGTCAAATCGTATAGAGAATAAAATATTCTTTAATATTTATAATAACATTAAATGTGAAAAAATGATATTTAACATAGTTTTTTCAAGAAAAACTGTTAAAATCTTCAAATGATGGTACTTCCGGTTGACCAATTGTAACCAAAATCTAATCAGCTCTTCATATGGATGTAACGAAGAAGTATACGAAAAAATTATAATTTTTGAGATTGTAGTATTAGAGTTATCGCAGACGAAAATTTTGTTACACACACACACACACACACATCCACACACACACACACACACATACAGACATCATCGTAAAAATAGTAAATTCGTATTCTAGGGGCCCTAAAACGTGCTTATTGATTAAAAACTCATCATCGAATTTTTTGACCAAAGACAATACCTTCCTTACCTAAAGGTGACGGAAGGTAAAAAATTGTTCAAATAATTGTGAACTTTAAATTCATACTTTGGATGTTCCAATTCCCGTTTCTTAAAAACAATAATAGGTTTATAAATCCACTCAATATTGGAATATGTACTATAGAGTGATGATAATGATTGGGACTTCAAATTTTGTCCACATATTTTAGGTTTATTCTAGCATATACAGGTGTTTCAAAAATACTGTAAAAAATTTAAGGGCATATAGTACTGACCAAAATGAGTAAAAAATGCGTAATTAACATGTGTCCGATCTTCCATGGTTTCCGAAATTTGAGGCAGTGAAAAATGAGGTTTACGTCTGCTATCTCGAAAACTATAAGACTTTGATTAAATGAGATTTTTTGTTTACCTTTCAGAGGTCACCTTAGATGTGCTTTGGTTTTTTAAAAAAAATCAAATATAATTGTACTATGTTAAATGTTGTGGCGACCTTGGCCAATATATTTAATTTTCAAATAACTTCGTAAATAAAATAAATAAATATATCATCATGGCATATTACCCATTGCTGGGTGTGCCAATCTGCTTTGTACGTAGATATCGGTAATGATGATGACATATTTGTACCGTGAAGGCGTTTACCAAGCGTCGCCTCACGGGCACTCATTGCTGGCGTGGAGAGTGCACCACAGGGGTAATTTTATGCCATTTTAAAATTTGAAATATTTATCGTCGATCGGGATCGAACCCGGTTCCCCAGATTCGCGACCAGACACTCTGACACGCGGCCACGAGACCCCATAAATAACTTCGTAACTATTAGAAATTGAGAAAAATGTTTCATATAAAATTTTATTGTTTTTTTTATAGTCTATTTACTGACATAGACAAAATTTTGTTCGATTACTATCTTTGTCAGTTTTTTCGATTTTTCGCTTTTCTTGGAAACATTTGAAGATCAGTCCTATGTTGATTAAGCTTTTTTACTTATTTTGGTCAGTACTATATGCCCTTAAATTTTTTTACAGTATTTTTGAAACACCCTGTATATTCCAATATTGAGTGGATTTTTTAAACCTCATATTGCCTCGGAAAAAAATTAGTTTCAAAATGTGTCGAAACCTAATGTTATTTAAATTGGAAAAATGAAGTATTTAGGCGAAATCATTGCCAGCATAATTTTTATTTATTTATTTGGAACCATTTTAGGGGCGGGTCGATTAAAATTCGACTTGATCCCTTTTAAGGTCCACTCTTATATATATTTAATTTAAATTTAATTAATAATATAATACACACAGGGTGTTTAGCGTATGTCCGGCACCAAGAATATGTCGTTAATTTTAAAAATAAAGCTAAATTTATGTACGTGTACATTCTGCAAAAAATAGGAAAATACAGTTTCCATATGCTAGATTTAAAAGTGTACCCATTTCCGCTAAAACCGGAAGTGATTAAAAATTCCTACTACGATAATCTTATATGCCACTTTGTCTAGTTTAATTTTGCTTATTTTCTTGTACCTATCTCTCAAAATAAACGAAATATTCTTGGTACCGGATTTAAGCCAAACACCCTGTACATCTGCTGGCCGACATTCGACTAATTCAATTAAAACACAGCCACGCAGCCCAGGGATAATTTATTTTATAATTTTCATTTCTTCTGACAGTCCAAACAAATCTATTATTTTTTCAGAGTGTCTTGGGGGATGTTATTCGTGTAACATTCTATTTTTTATCTTACAATTTTTTACCCTAAAGCATTTTTCTCTTTTGTAAAGATAAATGTGAAACAAACAACATTCACCTCAATTTTGAAAAATCTCAAGTTTATCTTGACAAGTTGTTTGTTACTAGCACCGAACAAACAATGAGTTGCTTGTAAAGTTCTATTTTCTTTCCTGAAATGCATTATAAGCAAAAGCCAGAGAATTTCACATGAAAATATGATTATATTGATTTCTCACAGCACTGAATAATAATTTAAATTGATAGCATATATTTTGTATGACAGATATACAATAAATTTAATTTTAATCGGTTAATTAATGATGGAATTATATATTATATTTCAATTAAAGTCAATTTTCCATTTATAGTATCATAGTAATTTTCCATAAGGCTTGATTTACATTAGCGGTACAATGACGGTACGATGGCGGTATGTAAATCAGTAAATATCAATGGTTCGTCATCGTACCGTCATTGTACCGTGATCGTAGATGTAAATGGGTTCATTAAAATACATTGGAGAAAGAAGTATCCATACCGTCATTGTACCGTCATTGAACCGCTAATGTAAATCAAGCCTTACTGAGTCAAATATGAGTATCTATCTAAAAGGTTAGGGGTATCTGGTACATAAACGAAATATGCTCTCTGACTACACCTATATGAGTCGATTAAAAGATGTAATAAAAATTGGTACAAAGGTACACCTAACAAAAATAGTAAGTGCAAAAAAATAAGTTTCATAATGCAATCTGTTAAAGCACGAGTCAAAGTTTTACAAAGGACGATTGCGACAACAGGGGCCTCTATTCTCGAATCTAAACGTATACGTTTGCGGCGTTCGAAACGTATGAAATGAGATTTTGGTATTCTCCAGCGTCCGTTTCATGACCGTATATGTTTCTAAACGTAAAACTTTCATACGTTTGATAACGGGCGGGGCCTGGGCCTCAATTCTCCAAATCATTCGTTCGCATTCGTATGCGTTCATGAACGTATAGTGTCTAAACGTATACGTTTCAAAAATTCTATTCTCCAATGGTATACGTTTGTCTCGCTTGATTTGCATTCGAATACGTTTGGCTTTCTAAAGGACGGTTCCACTAGACTTTTTCATTTGTGAATGGACCAATCAGACAACAGAACCACGCTCCATGCGTTTGATTAAATACAAAATTTGACATCTTGACATTGATATACACTAAACCTACAATTTTATTTGAACGTGAAAAAATGCAGAAATAAAGTATTTCTTTTCTCTGAAGAGCAAAAAATAATAATTATTAAAATGTGGAAAATTTGATTCGACTTTTACACACAAAAAAGCAATTGAATTTTGGAAAGATTTAATAATAATGTTAAATGTTATCCCTGTATCAAAAAAGACTGGAAAAATTGGAGGAAGATCTATATATAAACATATGAAATGTATTTACTGATTGATTTTAAACTTGGTACGATAAGCTCTGCATGGGTAAAAGACGCCTTCATGCAAAGAAATATAACGTATAAGAAAACTATTTAAGATACTATGTACTTTTTACAATATATATATTTTCCTTTGTGGCCACAGCTTACGGAGGAGCATAGGAAAAGGATCATTTCATGAATTTAAATTTTTTCTATGTACTACAAAAAATTAATCTTAAACACACAATTTGCTTTATTGGATTCATTCTTGTAATCAATACTATTAACTCATTTCTTTTAAAAAAACAAGTTCACAGTTATTATTTCAATTAATAATGACAGAAAAATATACGTTTGGCAGGATATTTCTTCTACTTTTACTTATAATGAGCTCTAATGCAAACGAAAGTTAAATATTAACTTTTTCCTTAGAAATAATAAATTACAGTCGGGTTGAATACTTTTATCATATTTCTATTACATATATATTATACATATTATATAAATAATTTATAATTTATATTTTTCAAAATATACTTGCCTTAATAAATAATAACAGAATTCATCACTAAATAATTTTATACTAGAATTATTCCCCATATAGTATAGTGTTTTTATGTATTGCACTTAGATGTAAACGTATGGAAAATTCATTGAACGAATGGTCAGTCCCCGTCCGTTGTCAAACGTATGAAAGTTGTACGTTTAGAAACATATACGTTCATGAAACGGACGCTGGAGAATACCAAAATCTCATTTCATACGTTTCGAACGCCGCAAACGTATTCGTTTGTGGCGTTCGAAACGTATAAAATGTGATATTGGTATTCTCCAGCGTCCGTTTCATGACCGTATATGTTTCTAAACGTACAACTTTCATACGTTTGATAACGGGCGGGGCCTGGGCCTCTATTTTCGAATCTAAACGTATTCGTTTGTGGCGTTCGAAACGTCTAAAATGTGATTTTGGTATTCTCCAGCGTCCGTTTCATGAACGTATATGTTTCTAAACGTACAACTTTCATACGTTTGACAACGAGCGGGGACTGGCCATTCGTTCAATGAATTTTACATACGTTTACATCTAAATGCAATAGTATTATACATAAAAATACTATACTACGGGGAATAATTCTATTATAAAATTATTTAGTGATGAATTCTGTTTTTAATTTTTAAGGCAAGTGTATTTTGAAAAATATAAATTATAAATTCTTAATATAATAAATGTATAATAGAAATATGATAAAAGTATTCAACCCGACTGTAATTTATTATTCCTAAGGAAAAATTAATATTTAACTTTCGTTTGCATTAGAGCTCTTTATAAGTAAAAGTAAAAGAAATATCCTGCCAAACATATATTTTTCTGGCATTCTTAATTGAAATAATATAACTGTGGACTTGTTTATTACAACAAATGATATTTTGAATACAGTTAAGAATATTGATTACAAGAATGAATCCAATAAAGAAAATTATATGTTTAAGATTATTTTTTTGTAGTTCAATAAAAAAAAAAATATTCATTAAATGATCCTTTTCCGAGGCTCCTCCGGAGGCTGTGATCACAAAGGAAAATATATATTGTAAAAAGTACATAGTGTCTTAAATATTTTTCTTATATGTTATATTTCTTTGCATGAAGGCATCTTTTACTCACAGAGCTTATCCTACTAAGTCTAAAATCAACCAGTAAATACATTTCATATGTTTATATGTAGATCTTCCCTCAGTTTTTCCAGTCTTTTTTGGTACAGGGATAACATTTTACATTTATATTGAATCTTCTCAAAATTCGAATGCTTTTTTGTGTGTAAAAGTCGAATCAAATTTTCCGCCTTCTAATAATAATTATTTTTTGCTCTTCAGAGAAAAGAAATACTTTATTTTGGCATTTTTTTCATGTTCAAATAAAATTGTAGGTTTAGTGTATATCATTGTCAAGATGTCAAATTTTGGCATTTTATGAAACGCATGGAGCGTGGTGCTGTTGTCTGATTGGTCCATTCGCAAATGAAAAGTCTAGTGGAACCGTCCTTTAGAAAGCAAAACATATTCGAATGCAAATCAAGCGAGACAAACGTATACCATTTTTGAAACGTATACGTTTAGACACTACACGTTCATGATCGCATACGAATGCGAACGAATGATTTGGAGAATTGAGCCAGGTCCTGTGAAACATGTTTTTTATACTATTTTTTTTATTGAAGTAGGTAATTTTACAAATAACTTTATAATGGAGAGTTATACAAAGGCATATTTTCGTGCTACCATCTATCGATATTTTCCTAGAAATACATTTGTGACTCAGTTCACTCCGTTGCTATAATACAAACAAATCGCTGTGATGGTGACAGTTGCAAGGTGGTACTAAATATGAAGCGAAGGTATGGTCTTTGTCTTTGCAACAGTGATTCCCGCTATAATTATAAAGAATAGTAAGAATACTGACAAATGTGAAATTCTTTAAGTTTCCACAGCGATCCGAAGACACTGATTTATGTAAAACTCAAGTGACGGAAGATTCCGGATTAGTCCTTATATTTGTGTAAAAACCAGCTTTACGGTTATCATTTTAATTTTTTTTTGTATTCAGCAAAGTTTATTTTAGTCATCAAGGAGAAATTTTTTATTAATTGGCGATTTTCACTCTATGACCTATGATTTTTAATTGTTTATTTATTTATATTTTTAAATGTCCGTCTTTTATGTATCTAGGCTTATCCACATGTGTATATTTTCCTTCAACTGGACCATTCTAGCCCTGGAGAAGGCTATTGTATAGTCGAAACGTCGGCGAGAATAAAATTTTAATATTGACTACTAGTCCGAAATTTTATTAATTCCATCCCTAACACAGTCGAACATCGTTTTTTTTTTTAATACTTATGGGATATGTTTTTATACCATTATTTTATTGAAGTAATTTTATGATTGTATTAGATTTTTAAATAATTCGATTCAACAAAAAGATGTCTTGGTAATTTTATTATCAATTATGTACAATTAAGTTAGTAGCGCTAGCGCTTCTCGCTAAAAATTCAACTCCACATGTGAAAATTCAATGACATCAATTTGAGGTTATATGTCATTTATATGTCAGGTTTAAAAACAGTCATACCATTTCTAGAAAACGAACAGCGCCAAAAACAATGCGTTTATAGATCTTCTTAACGAAGTGTTTTCAGTGCGTTTACAGACTTGTAAAGGCACCGAAATAAAAAAAAAACATATTTGATTCACTTATATGCGTAGATTGCTGTAGAACGAGATTCAGGAAACAAGTTTTAGAACACATTGAACAACTGAATTAAATTTGTTACCTATATCAATAAAAATGAGTATTACTTTTTATTAGTACTTGCTTCGTTGTTTAGAATAATAAATAGTAGAATGATTTTTTTATAGACAATAAAAATAGTTTTTTGCATATGAATTACGTCATATATTTTATAGTCATGTAAAGAACTATAACGTTTTCAATATTTTTGATATTATTCTGAAGTTATAAAAATATTGGAATACCGTAGATATAAAAATGGAAATAAAACAAAGACACAGAATCATATCCTCGAAATTTATTCGTATGAAAAGTTTTAAATTTTGTACAAATGACTTTTAAATTACATTCATACCAGATGACAAGTCGTAAAACGCTTTCAATCAAATATCATAAGTTGGATTTGAAATTCCCTCCATGTTGAGTGGCCGTGACGTCATGCAGCATCTGCAAGTGACAGCTTAGGATGCTAATCCCGAGTCCCAACAGTATGTGACTGCGTGCAAGCGTGTGTGTGAAGACGAACGGGACACTAGCCTTTAATCCTTGTGACAGGACAATCTTCTCCGACGCTGTCGGTAGCGTAGTCCTCTGCTTTACCTGCCTGTGTGCGGCTTACGTCAGTTAGCTTCGGAATTTATAGTAAAGTTTTTTCTGGCGAATCTCGGATTTACTCGTACGAGAAATGGCTTCGTCGATTTACAAGTCGGGAACAGAGAGTTGTTTGGTCTTACTCGTTTTTCGTACGTGATTTTTATGGTGATATTTTTGTGGAATCTCTAAGGAATACATCGTATTGTCTTTTGTAGTTATATATAGGCGGTGTGCACAAAAGTAGTCAGCGCTGACAGCGGACAAAATATAAGGTTTGTTTCAACAGAAAGTTCAGAACCGTTCAGAACTACTTAGAATCCATGCTCGAACTTATAAACTATTATTCACGAAAGATGACTATTCAAAGTCATTTGTAAGCCGTCTGATATAGGCGGTGTGCACAAAGGAAGTCCGCGCCGACAGCGGACAAAAATGATAAAATGGTTACTCATTAGTTACGGTATGATATGGTTAATGGTAGCGCCAAAAATCGTTGGTTCACTTGTTGACACCGTGCTTGGTGGTTATGTATATTCTGCTACATTTAAACTGTCAAAAATAGTGTCTGACAATTAAAATGCATTAACGGAGAAAGATAGTTTTTTCCATATTTGTCCAAAAAAGAGTCAAAGAAAATAATGTCACCCTGTTTGACATAAGCCCATGATTCCGACTGTTTTGACTTTTGACATTTCAAAAAAAGACAAAAAGAGATAGAAATAGTGAACAGAGAGCTGACCCGACTCGCAAACCCGTTCAGCTGTGAACACTGATCCAAGCATACCGGGTATGTTGTTCCTAGCGCCCGATGTGTGAACGTACCTGAACGCAACATACCGCAAGTGAACGGTTGTCGCCCGAAATCGCCCATGGTTAATGGTAGCGCCAAAAATCGTTGGTTCACTTGTTGACACCGTGCTTGGTGGTTATGTATATTCTGTGACATTTAAAACTGTCAAAAATAGTGTCTGACAATTAAAATGCATTAACGGAGAAAGATAGTTTTTTCCATATTTGTCCAAAAAAGAGTCAACGAAAATAATGTCACCCTGTTTGACATAAGCCCATGACTCCGACTGTTTTGACTTTTGACATTTCAAAAAAAGACATAAAAAGAGATAGAAATAGTGAACAGAGAGCTGACCCAACTCGCAAACCCGTTCAGCTGTGATCACTGATCCAAGCATACCGGGTATGTTGTTCTTAGCGCCCGAATGTGTGAACGTACCTGAACGCAACATACCGCAAGTGAACGGTTGTCGCCCGAAATCGCCTATAGCAAGGTTATGTTTTATGTCAGAATAATTTTACAATTTCTATTTTATAAAATATTTGCAATAAATGCGAATGATAGGACGTCAAATATTATGTGATGCAGTGGGGGATGAAATAATTCTTACAAAATTACCGATAGAAGTATCAAATTTTGTAGATAAATTTCCTAGAAGATTATATGAGGAATAGATGTTTAAGAAAATAACTAACATGAAAAATTCTTTTAGGTATACATATTTTCTTATTGTAAAAAATACTTATCGTATGAATAAAATTCCAACAATGGTCGTCTGATTGCAATAATGAATTATATAAAAATGTGTTTCTTAAGTTAATATTTGAACAAGATATAACACAAGAAGCAGAGAATTGTCTTAAAATTGTATAATACTGGCAGTTGTATGAAATAGAAGTCTATTTTTGACATAATTCGTCTATTTATTATAAATTTTGTACATGTAATGTTAATGTTAAAGATAGAAATTAACATGGTTCGTATTTTTCGTGTATTTTCTTTTCCGAACTTGTGCAACTGATTCCACTTAGAGCCTGGTATACTTTCAATGAAGAATCTTCTTCATTTATTGCCAATATAAAAGAAAGATGCTAACATCATCCAGTGATATCGTGATACGAGTATGTAGAAACTTTCTTCTTTCCAATCATTCAAGTTTTCCAACTTTTTTATCTCAATTTCCATGTATTGTGCATCTTGTAACATTTAACTAATATTATAAATTATAATATAAATTTAAATATGATAAAATGGTTTACAGATTTTCTGCCACAGTACCTTCGCTGGTATTTTGACTTTTTTGAATTAGTCACATCACATATATAGCATTTTAAATGTATTCTTTATTCATTTCAATATACTATGATGTATAATATTCATATACAATAGCAACAACTCAAAATAAAATTGTATCACTTTCTCGAAATGTCAAAATGGACCTTTTCAATTTAACGACTATCTCTTTCTGTCGCTGCAAATAGTAAGAAAATGGCGCGAACAACTGCCAGTTGGGCTATCAAACGAAACGTCAAAAATATTGCAGTCTTTAAAATCCCTGTATTGTCAGTAAAAAATTGCATCGTTAGACATTTTACCTTCAATAAAAGCTTTTCTAACTTATTTCGATAAGATTTCTTAAAGTTGTCTGAGATAATCTCACATTTTATGTCTAAATTTTTTAGAAACAAACGCCATAGATCTCAGTTGTTCTTACTATGCGCAGATCTCCAATGCGCATATCTTCTATCTCTTTAAATTGAAAAGGTCTATTGATTCGGTAAGTTCGGTAATCAAAAATGCCAATGTAGTCGTTAGAGGCGCTAACGCTCAAAATGTGCACATCGCCTATTACTTGCAAAGATTAAATGTCAGAACTCAGAGTTCTGGTACTGATTAACCATTTAAATATGAAATAATTTAGAAGGTTTCATGTATTAAGTGTTTAAAATTTTTGTTACTGTAATTTTTAATCTCTTAAAGTCAACTCACGTTTATGAAAAACTTTTATAATTTTATATGGAACTTTAGATTTGAACTTCTTCTGCTGATGCCATAAAATAGACTGTCTGCGTTCTACAAGTCTACGTAACTTATACTTTCATATAAAATATTCAAACTGAAAGTTCACAGAAGAATATTAAGAAAAATTATCTTGAGAAATAATTTAAAGGTACATATTTCATATTGATTCTAAAATATTCCAAAGGAAAGATGAATTATATATCCCAAGTCCCAAGTAAATGAAATGTAAAATTTTGTCGATAATGCTTTAAAATATTGTGGATGAAATTTTCAGCGCAGTTACGAAACTGTATTGTTATGTATGTTATTGTTTCTTGATTAATAGTTTTGCATTTTTATTGTAATAATTTATTTTTACAATTGTTTTCATTTCTAGGTTATATCCTCTGAACATGCAAGTTTTATAATCGATTTATAATAAATAAAATAAAAACAAAAAGTTTAATGTGTTTACCTACATATGCAACAAATATGTATATCAAAAATTTGAAGTGGAAATTGTGCGTTTTATTCGTAAAATTATAAATATGATTCATATACCGGCTGTAAATTCTGCCCTACTAATTTTAGAACAAAGGTGTAAATACACAAAAACTGCTTCTAACAAGTCCAAAATTATTGTTTTTATATTTTGCGTTCATAATGAAGTCAATACGATACGCAATTGCGTATCGTAATGACCTTCATTTCGATACGCAATTTTTTGTTGGTTGGTACTAGATGACGTTTCTTTAACCCATTTTTACCTAATTTATTTTTAGTTAAATGACAATTCATTTTAATAATATAATGTCGAAATTATTATTTAATATTAAGTATAAAATGCAGTCAAATCGTACAGAGAATAAAATATTCTTTAATATTTATAATAACATTAAATGTGAAAAAATGATATTTAACATAGTTTTTTCAAGAAAAACTGTTAAAATGTTCAAATGATGGAACTTCCGGTTGACCAATTGTAACCAAAATCTAATCAGCTCTTCATATGGATGTAATGAAGAAGAATACGAAAAAATTATAATTTTTGAAATTGTAGTATTAGAGTTATCGCAGACGAAATTTTTGTCTCACACACACACACACACACACACACGCGCGCGCGCGCACACACACACACACACACACACACGCACACGCACACGCACACGCACACGCACACACACACACACACACACACATACAGACATTATCGTAAAAATAGTAAATTCGTATTCTAGGGACCCTAAAACGTGCTTATTCATCAAAAACTCACCACCCAATTTTTTGACCAAAGACAATACCTTCCTTACCTAAAGGTGACGGAAGGTAAAAATTGGAACTAAGAAACGTTGTTTGTTTTAACGAGTTTTAGACTAGCTACCGTTTTCGGGTGTAAAGACTTAGTATTAATAGCATGTATATTCAATGGTAACACAAACCGGAAAAAACATTGTGCTCTGTACGCATGCGCAATATGAAACTGAAGTTCAAGAGTTTATATAAGTAGTTTTGAAACTAGATTTTGAGTCAAACATATAAATTTTAGTTTGGATTTGAGATAATTCACTGTTTTGACACTACATATATAGCGTCTACAAAGCTAAAAAGTTTTGAAAACTGTTTGAAAAATGCATGTGAACTCAGTATATAATTTAAAAAAGATTATATAAAGGTTATTTACTTGTTATGGCTTTTGTCAAAGCTTGTTATGGCTATAGGTATCCGATAAGTGCATGAATATGGGATGAAATAATCATGACTTAATCTTGAACCCAATACTTTTTGATCAAAAAACGACATCACTGCTTTCTGCACTGCTTTCAACAGTTTTATTTTATTTATAACTTAGATTTAATATTTCTCTCTTAATTTTAATTTAAAATGAATCTTTTCTACTTCACAGGAAGTGTAGCAATAACCCCTTCGGCCTTTGAAATTTATTAAATAATCTTCAATTACAAGTTATTTACATTTCAATGATTTAATTTATATCAAGAAAATTATTAACACAACAAAACTCTCGAAGTTTGCAAACAAACTTGAACAACTTTTCTAAATTCCAGCCATTATAATTTCGCCATCAACAATTACCGAGTTGGCTGGCTATTCACTAACAAAACGACTCATCTCTAAGTATCCAATTAAATTTAATAGAGCGATTTGATCAAATGGAACTCTGGAAAGAAATGTCTGGAGTTATTTTTCACCAGGGACGTTGAACGAAGAGCGAATCTACGTAATGTGTATTTTAAGATTTGGCTGTTCTTTGGTTTAATTGAATTTTGAATGGAGTTATTAATAAAAGCACCGAAGGTGGAAACGTGAGCACGACATAACCGTAGGTTACTTTGTTACCCACTCTGAGGGATGAATGGTTCTTAGTTTTGTTGGTTACCGTATTATATTCGCGCCCTCCGTATTTTCTAATGAACAAAGGACGAAATGTCAAATAAAAGATCAAACGATGTGATTTATTGTATCTCTTCTTATTACATCTTCAAAATTCATCTTTTATTCATAAAAATGTGGAATGATTTTTGAATTTTTTATGATCCCAATTAAACGTAAATTAGATGAAGAAAAAAAAATCTGATGTGGCCAGCACATTACCTTCCGTCAGTTCTATGTGTTTTGTATAAATGCCATCAAATAGTTCCTTGCAAAAGATTCTATTTCTTGTACATTAACTTAAGGCAGTTGTATGTATTTTATACAAATTCCATACAGAAAGTTTCTAGCAAAAGCAATCCTATATTTCCAGTAAAATTATAACACAAACATACTGTCAACTGCACTTGACACTGACACCTTTCAATCAGCATTTTCTTAATAATAGCAGCTGTTTCCAGAGTTATAGAATAACTGGCTAATATATGATATTGAATTTCTTTATAATTTTTTAATTCTATATCCATTTAATATGAAGTATAAAATGCATTCAAATCGTATAGATAATAAAATGTTCTTTAATATTTATAATAACATTAAATGTGAAAAAATGATAACATCGTTTTTTCAAGAAAAACTGTTAAAATCATCAAATAAGGGTACTTCCGGTTGACCAATTATAACCAAAATCTAATCAGCTCTTCACGTGGATGTAACGAAGAGGAATACGAAAGAATTTAAATTTTTGGAATTGTAGTATTAGAGTTATCGCATTAAAAAAATTTGTCACACACACACACATGCAGACATCATCGTAAAAATAGTAAAATCGTATTCTAGGGACCCTAAAACGTGCTTATTCATCAAAAACTCACCACCGAATTTTTTGACTAAAGACAATGCCTTCCTTACCTAAAGGTGATGGAATGTAAAAGTATTCCCGCTTTAAATATCTAAGTATATATTTTCATAATGACAATAGTTTCTAATGTTTTCCAAAAATATAAACATGTGATGGAAAACAGAAATATATCTATATGATTATTAAGTAGGTACAAATAATTATTTTATGGAAAAGTAAATAGTTCAAAATTATTATTGCCCATTATATATTTTTGATTTAGCAGTGTACAATAATAATGTTATTGATTTTTACAAGTTCATTGTAAAAACCTTACAGAAATATAGCCTAGGTATATTACCATAAAAGTTAATGTTTGAAATAAAATTTTGAAATTGGTACTAGCATATGAGAACAATACAGTTTTCATAAACATTATGCTTTGTCCTAAATAAAAATGAGATAGATAACAAAGTTCATTACGAACATTAATTCCCGGAGCATAAGATAAAACATATGACACTTCAAAAGAAACGAAAAACAACACGTTTTTATTTTAGCAAGGCCCAAACTCGAAAAATATCTCTTAGTCACGTACCGACTACAAAAATTAATTAAACATAAAACCATAAATAGTCGTCATAAAAAATAATAAGTTAACAAAGACTTTGAATTTGGCGCTAAGGATGTAAATGACGTCACATAGTCTCATTAACGGGCTAGTTTAATTAATTAGACGTTAAACAAAGGAAACTTGAAGCCAAAGGCAGGTATTTGTTACGAGATGTCGAGATCAAGATGCTGTGGCTTCAGGAACAATACGATGTTTAATTAGTCAGAAAGAAAAAGGATATTTCTCCAGAATTACCGAGGAAGTGAATCGGAATGTGTTTACACAGTTACATTAGGGCAAATTACATTTTTACTGCATTTTCCGTACACTACACTGTAATATTGTTAAGTACATTCTAATGACGGAATAATAATGTCCTTTGTAACTATTTACAGCAATGTAGAATTTTATTTTTATTTCGACATAATTCATTATAATAAAAAATGTAATAATAAAATTTGTGACATATTTGGTTTTTTGCATATAGTCTCAGTTATAGTTAATATAATTAAGGTTAAGACTACTTTAAGGAATTACTATATACCGGGAAGGTTTTGAAAACGGATCCTGCTTGAAACTGCAAACTCAGGAGTACCTACTCTGAGATATCGATTTGAAATTTTTATCTCTTGCAGAAAAAGGGTGAGAAGTATTCCTACCAAATTTCAAACATTTATATACAAAAACAAATGAATAGTGATTTTCTAAATTTGCCATTCAAATCTACTACTACTACCGCACGTTGATACTTAAAAGTTAAAACATTTAGGCTATTATAGATACAAATTTTAATTGTCAGTGACATTTCGAGTTCATTGTAACATTCTTATAAATTTGCTCTAAATTTTTGTTCAATTATCTCACTTCAGTGAATCTAACTTAGATCATTACAACTTATCAAAAAAAAAAAAAAAAAAATGCGAGAGAATTTCTAGGAAACAGATAGTCAATTTCTAGTAAATATCGTGCTATTAGGCAACTGACAGATATTGGATCAAATTTTAGATTCCTGGAACAGTTCAGGTACTAATTCTGAATTTTCCGTATTTGTAACAGTTATTGTTCCAACTCCCAGGTCTTCTGCAAATCGATCCAGTTTCTATCAATCGCCTAATTACACGATTTGAAAGTGATTAAGTATCTCTTTTCTGGAACTTCTTCCGTGATTTTTTGCTACCATAATTTTTTTTTTGATAAGTTGCAATAATCTCTATGTCAGATTTACAGATTCACGTGAAAAACGTAAAGTCTAATTTTAAGAACTTTAAAATATTCTTCACATTTCAATATAAGACATACTTATACTTCCCTTTTTAGTAAAAATAACTTACTTTACCTATTACTAACAATCGGCCTAATTCTCTAAGCAAAATTGTTAAAATTAACAACCATTTTCAGTTGTTAATTTCAATGTCAGTTGCTAAGTTCAAAATCCCAATTCACTATTACATCAGGTTGCTAAAATTTAACAACTAGTCGTTACGTCGAGTTGTTAATCTAGCAACTGCATTCCTCTCGTTGGTAAATGGATTTTTTTCTTAAATTTTGTGTTAGGAAATAAACTTTTACTGTAAATAGAGGGACGACAGCAAAGGTAAACTATTTATGAACTAATATATATAGACGATGGTCATGCGTCATTCCTGATGATAAGATTCTTGAAATTTCGAAATCGATCGCTTAGAATTGAATAAAAATGTAAACTAAACTAGAGAACTTCATCAAATTCTCCCATCACTTATTTCTACGCCTAGGTATGGGTCTTATAAAGAGATTACAGGGCAAAATTTCAATTTTTTAAGTCAATCAACCTTTTGCAAAATTTTCAATTAGCAGTTATCAGAACTGAAATGCAAAACTAGCTGTGTTATTTAATTAGTCCAAAATTATCATGAAATTTACCATTAGAGAATATTGTTCCGCGGAACATCTTGCACCCCAAATTTTCTTATCACTCATTATTAAAAACTCAAACGCCAAACGAATCAAATTCTGTCACTTTAGGTTGTGAATAGAGTAGAAATATGTACAAATATTGAGAATCGACATGCTTTTTAACTCACTTGTTAATAACTTCACTGCTATATTTAACGATTGTTCAGAACGACCGTTTTCAACAATGTCGTTAATTTTGTAATACCAATTGAATGACAGTCGTTACAAGAGTTGGTAAAAATCGTTGTTAACTAACGACTATGTTAACAACTATTTTAGTGAATTAGGCCGAATGTTACTTTTCAACTTTACGAAGTAAGGCAAGAATATAAATTGTTTCAATGATAAATTTTACTTACATTTTTAATTTCAGCGCCTGCCACCGAAGTGCACAATTGAACAAACAACCATGAAAAATAGGCGCCACTTACCTGAAATAAAAGAAAACAAAGATTAAAATATGAAAATACATTAAAATAATTGAAGCTGTGAGTTGTGCAAGGAAAAGGTTCCGTTAATGGTATTTTGGAGAAATCAATAGAAACTGATTAAAGAGTAAAGTATGCATTTTCATGAAAACTAAAGGTACACTCACAAATGAAAATTGGGTTTATATTTATGGTTTATACATTAGATTTAAAGACCTTGGCCGCCTATTATGTTATGACTCCATTCACATTTACTGTCTCTAAACCCAAACCATAAAGTTAAACATTGCAAGGTCCAAACTTTAGCTTTATGATTTAGTTTGACGTTACTAACTCCACCAATGAGGACGAGTCTAAAACGACATAGAAATATACACCCACCTTTATTTAGTGTTCACTTGGATTCGGCCTTTAAACTGGAGACTGGCAAAAAACAGGAAATTTAATTGCGCAAATATAACCAAAACCAATAATGCCAAGCGAATGACAGTTACGCACGGGAATTTATTAAGTACTGTACTACCGATATTTTAATCTTGTTTTTGAAGCATTTATACAGATGTCAGTACAAACAAAACTAAATTAATGTTAAATTAAACGTGCATTTATGAATGACTTATTTAAATCTAAACAAAAATCATAAACTTAATTTTCATTTGTGAATGCATCTTAAATCCAAATCATAAAGCCAAACATTGCAAGGTCCAAACTTTAGGTTTATGTTTAGTTTGACGTCACAAACTTCACCAATTAGAACGAATATGAAACGATATAGATATATACACCCATCTTTATTTAGTATTCAATTGGTGGAATCAGCTTTTTAAATAAATGCGAGAAGAACATAGAATTGTCAAAACTTAATTGCTGAAATATAATCAATAATGCCAAGTGAATGACAATTCTACAGCGCACGGGTATCTATTAAGTTTTGCTCTACCAATATTTTAATCTTGTTTTTGAAGCATTTATACAGATGTCAGTACAATCAAAACTAAATTAGATATAATTAAACTTCCATTTATGAATGACTTACTTAAATCTATACAAAAACCATAAATATGGAGTAAGATAATTCTGGGATACACTCATGTAATTTTTATTATTTACTTCAACGTTTCGATGCTACCAGGATCATCCTCAGGAAGATATAATTATTTTTTACAATACGGCTGGTAGGATCGAAACGTTGAAGTAAATAATAATAAAAATTACATGACTGCATCCCAGAATTATTTTACTCCATATCCAAATCCAGTCAAGAAATTACTTTTCCACAAAAACCATAAACCTAATTTGCATTTGTGAATGCACCTTTATCATTAACAATTTGTAAATCTAAGTGAGATAAAAACTTCCATACATCGTTTTAGAATTTTAAAAGTACTATACAGAGAATTTATTTTAAAATGCAACATATGATTCAGCACTTCCATGGTTACACACTACTGTAAAAAAATGACAGCTATGTAATATTTGTCCATTTTAAAATGCATCATTATAAATAGTACTGCAGCACAGGAGATGCCTGCAGAATACATCACAAATAGTGTCAATTATTTCTACGACCGAGTGTAAATGGAGTTATTTTTGAACAATTATTATTACATTAAAGTTATGAATTTTTGTAAGCTAAAGTTTGTTAAGATGTGCTACATTAAAGATTTGATTTTTTGTTAATCAAACATAGGCTAATTTATTGAAAATTAATATTGATAATACATAACTACAAATTTTGTATGTTGCATTTTAAAGTGGACAAAAATTACATTGCTGTCATTTTTTGACAGAGATAGTGTGTAACCATGGAAGTGATAGACCATAATATGTTGTAGAGGTGGGCGCGTGAGTAACTTTTTCTTCACCATCACGCACGCTCACGGAACTAAAAATGTAATCACGACCAATCACGCACGACTTTTTATGTTTGATTCACGTTCACTCACGCTCACGATTTTATTTTGGCACTCACGCCCGATCACTCCCGGCGGGTCATGTTCGTGTCACGTAATTGTTTCTATGTACATTTAAGCCTGTTTAAAGGCTTGTGTCCACGATCCTAGAAATCGATCTGAGTTCTCGGATATAGTTCGCAATTCGATATCTCTGGGCGTGGACACTACCAACTCGGACGCAAAAATCGAATAGAAAACTAAAATGGAAAAACGCGTTTTGTCCCATTTTTTCGTACAAATTGCTAATTTCATTTAACTGTTACCAATTTAAAATCTTGACGTTTGTTGTTTGATAAGCTTGAAAATGATAATGTTATAAAATATTACTTAATTTTACTCATTTTTGATATTGATCATAAATAATTATATATAAATAAATTAATATATTCGTTGTAAAAATTTAATTTATTTACTGCCGGGATAATTTTTTATTTTTATTAGTTTTTAGTAGTGGTAGAAATGGCTGAAACTAACTTTATAAATTCGACCAACCTGACATCTGTAGTCATACAAATACAATGTTTATGATCAAAAAATGTGATCGAGAACTCGGAACGATTTCTAGCATCGTGGACACAGGCCGTAACACGGTCATAAGCTGCTATCAAATTTGTTAACAAATTGGTAATAAGTTAGGTAACAGATTGGTTTCAATGTTTATGGACAAATAAGTTGTTCTATTCCATCACAAATATCATTATAAATTTGGTAACAAATTTATTAACAAAATTATGATTGTGTCAAACGGGCTTAACGATTTGTATATCTTTAGTGAAATCGGAGCAACTGTGTATACAATTATGGGTACAACAATAACACTATTTTTATGCAAAAAAAATACTGTTGATGACATATTTGGCCATAATAATAATAACAAGAATGTAAAGTAAAACATGGAAATTGACAATTTTTTAAATAAAAAATAGAAAAAACTTGTACTCACGCTCGATTAAACTTCAATCACGCCTGATCACGCACGATAATTTTTTAGTACCTCACGCTCACATCCAATTACGACGCAAAATTTGAATATATTCGCGATCACGCGGGTCACGTCGACTTAAACAAAGTTGACGGAATCTTTTCCTTTTACATCTCAATCAGGATGATTTTCTCAGACATAAATGTAAGTAGATTGTTGGGATTGTATTTCCTAATAAAGCTTATGAAACAAATTGTTTCTGTTGTCCTTAAACTCTTTGTAAAATTGTAAAAGCACGTATTTTTAGTCACAGAAGAGTCTCGCACCGCAACCACATCCAGTTCCAGTGCCGTACGTGATACAAAATTCCCTAGTGACCGGTCGTTTGTACGCGCGGTCCTCACCGCCTGCTCCCCAGAGCCACACTAGTCACGCAGATAATAGTGCCATTATTTCTTTTTCCGATTTACTTCCACATGAGGTACACGTACCGCAGAGAAATCCTGCTCTATTGGGAAATTCCGCTGCGCTGAGCTGAGCGCTGCTCTTCCTGCCTGTTCCTGCACTAGACGAGGATTGCGGCAGGACACGAGTTTTATGCGTGCACCACAACTTCCATTGGTTATGGTTTTGTTTTTCAAACAAGGATGTTATATGTCCGACCAAAGAATGTTTTCCTCTTTGATATATTGGAGCTTTGATTGAGATTGGTATTTTCAGGTTATGTTTGTTTTGAAAGATTTTAGTGATGTTTGGAAAATTAAATTGAAAAGTCATATTAACAGGGTTATTTTGTAAAAATATCGTTATATAACAACTATCGTTATTTATAAATGTAACGATATGATCCCGAACGGCATTTTGTAAATATCGTTATAAACGTCCTCATACCGTTTGTCAAACCGATATTAGCAATTTTTTTATAGAAAAGATAATTACTACGTTTACATGCAGTTTTGAAAATGGTTTCAGTTTTCAGTCAAAATTATGCAAAACTGTTTACATGCAGTTTTCAAAACAAGTTTAAAAATTGATTTGAAATCAGTTTCGACGCATGCGCATTTAGCTGATATGTGACAGATCCTCTTCACTCCAAATACTTCGTTTTGCTATTATTCCGATTATTTTTATACTTCGTACCACTACGCACTAAAACTAGACAAGTGTGAGTTTATATGACGGTTAGTAACACAAAGCGACAGAAACGCTATGTTCTGTACGCATGCGCAGTATCGAAACTGAATTTTAAGTGTTTTGAAACTAGTTTTCAAGTCCAACCGATGAATTTTAGTTTTGGTTTGAGACAATTCAAAACCGTTTTGGCACTGTATACATGGCGTTTTCAAAACTAAAAACGTTTTAAATTCGGTTTCAAAACTGCATGTAAACTCAGTAAGTAACTACTATTGAAAATTAAATTGTCATTGTAATGTCATTTTGCAAAAAAATATTGACATTATTATTTTAATTATTATTTCTTTATTGAGTAAAGAATATGTATAAAAACGATTATCAAATGGATTATTATTATCCCATATAATGGGTCTCGTGGCCCCGTGTCTGAATGTCTGCTCGCGAATCTGGGGAACCGGGTTCGATCCTGACTGACGCCAAATATTCCAAATTTTAAATGGCACAAAATTGACCCCTGTGGTGAACCCTCCACGCCAGCAATAAGTGCCCGTGAGGTGACGCCTGGTAAACGCCCGCACGGTACAAATATGTCATCATCATTACCGAATTCTGTGTACAAAGCAGATTGGCACACCCAGCAATGGGTGATATGCCGTGATGATATATTTATTTATTTATTTATTATCCCATATAAGATTTTCACGACCACAAACATTTCTTCTAAAATGTAATTATGGTTGTTAATTATATATTTGATGTATGAATAAATATTTAGTTACCTATTTTCAATTTCTTCCTGCACAAATATAAATAATAAATTAACTAACCCTTCCATTTGCTAACATTTGACATTAACGGGACTGAATAACGACAAGTGAATCCTTATCGTTCACGAACTACGTAAAATAACAACAATGCGATTTCAATATAACGACATTGGTTTTAAAGAATACACTTTTTGAAAATTATTGTTATTTAACAACTTTTTTATCATAACGATACGTTATGGTATGACGACATTCTTACAGAATAAGCCAGTTAATGAGTTTAGGGAACAAAATTTAAAAGTTTTTAAAATTAAGTATAGGTACACTAATTTTTTTTTAACTTTTAACTATTACTACACAAAAATATTACCGATTTAAAAATATCTGTCTTAGGTTAGACAAACACATTACATTTTTTTCAGAATATCGTAAAATATTCGCATTAATATAGATATAAAAAAATCTGATGTGGCCAACACATGTCCTCCCGCCAATTCCCTGTTTGAAATAGCAATGAACTTTAAGTAAAGTATCACTTCCGGTTGATCGTTCGTAAACAAAATTTAATTTATTGTTCCAATAAATAAAAAAGTCTGTAATACCAAATTTTGGATTATATTTTATTATGTTTTTCCTCGAAAATTTGTTAAGAGCTCTAAATTAAGTACCACTTACCGGTTTATCATATAGTTTTAGTCAAAATCTAATGTTGTTTCAAATTATACAAGTGTTTTAAATACCAAATTTGAGAAGTTTTGGATCATGTTTTAATATATTTTTTCAAGAATATCTGTTTATAGCTTCCTGTAAAGTAGTTCTTCCGGTTTATCAATTTTAGAAAACATCTAATGTCGTTCTCATTAATGTAAAAGTCTTAAATACAAAATTTCACTTCCGATTTATCAATTATAAAAAAAATTCTAACATGTCATTCTTATTAATATAAAAGTCTTAAATACCGAATTTGAAAAGTTTTCGATTGTATCAATATATTTTTCAAGAAAATCTGTTCAAAGCTTCAAATAAAGTATCACTTCCGGTTTATCAATTGTATCCAAAATCTAATATGTTTTTCCCTTCATATAAAAGTCGTAATCATTACTTTAGAGTAAAATACATTTAGGTACTCCCTAATTTTTTTTTGTTAAACTGCTTTTAATTATAAATTTGTTCTTTACAGCTTTTTCTATAATTATTTAGTAAAATGTTGTATCCCTAAAAAAATTTTCATGACAACTAAATTTGATTTTCTGCATGTTATACATTGTCCATATATTACGAAAACTTGTTTAGCTTCTAATTTTTTTAATGTCAGGTATATCAATTTAGCCGTGTTACCGTAATTGCTCCTGCACATTGTCATTTTAAAACAATTTTTGCAATTTCCTTCAACGAAAAACAATTATAAATTTGACGTTCCGTACTGCGCTGTGCCGTGCGTCCACTCGCGATGACTGCTGTAGCTCGATTATTTTTATAGGACTTAACTAGCGCGCTGGCCTCATAGTATAACGTGATGCATTGAGCAGGGATAAGCATTCAGGCCTGTATTATCGTGTGGCCTCGGTTGGATCCATTCGTGACTAAAGACTAACTTTAAGTACTTGTATCGTAAATAGCTATTATTTACTCTTCTTTAAAATATTTTTTATCTACCTTTGCGGTTAAAGTGCAACTTAAATAAAATAATAAATAAATATTATAATTTTAAAATGTATAAGGGTAAGGAATCAGGCTGCAATCTCTACTAAGCGTGCCCTGCAGTTGCGATGGACAAAGGCAAAGAAGATTAGCATTTTAAAGTTCCATATATTGAGGCCAATTATTGTCGTAAAACTTCCGAAGAAACTTTGGTCTCATATGAATAAAGTTAAGCCTTTGTTCGACAAAATTTCCATACGAATATATAAATAAATTTCATAATTCCAAATAAAATAAATGTGTTCTCATTTAATGTTTTACTCTTCATACAGAAATCTGTTTGCGTTATAAATATTATATATGAAACGAATGTAATCCATCAGAAAGTATATTGAGTAACATAATTGTCATTCAATACAATTGTAGCATTAAAAACAAAAATAATAAATTATTTCGATCATTACTGACAATTTAATATTCATGTGTCCCAAATAACAGATTCAACGCCTACTCGACGATGCAAGGTTGATTAAGTTACAGCGTTTGCCATTTATATACAGCTATCCCCTGAGAAAACTGCAAATTTTAACTATGTATTCTAGGGGTCATTCTAAGTAAAAATGTTCGTATAAATTATGGGTAAATTCTTCTCCGTTTTATTTTTTTTTTATTTGTTTGTTTATTTTATTTTTGTCGTTATCTCTAAAACAGAGAAGAATTAACATAATATAAAAAATCTGATGCGGTCAGCACATTACCTTCCGTCAGTTCTATGTATTTTGTATAAATGCCATACTGAAAGTTCCTTGCAAAAGATTCTATTTCTTGTACATTACCTTAAGGCAGTTGTATGTATTTTATACAAATTTCATACAGAAAGTTTCTAGCAAAAGATCCTATATTTCCAGTAAAATTATGACACATACATACTATCAACTGCACTTGACACTGACACCTTTCAATCAAAATTTTCTTAATATAGTAGCTGTTTCCAGAGTTATAGCATAGCTGGCTAATATATGATATTTAATTTCTTTATAATTTTTTGACTCTATACCCATTTAATATGAAGTATAAAATGCATTCAAATCGTATAGAGAATAAAATATTCTTTAATATTTATATTAACATTAAATGCGAAAAAATGATATTTAACATCGTTTTTTCAAGAAAAACTGTTAAAATATTCAAATGAGGGTACTTCCGGTAGACCAACTATAACCAAAATCTAATCAGCTCTTCACATGGATGTAACGAAATAATTATAATTTTTGGAATTGTAGTATTAGAAACACGCACGCACGCACGCACCCACGCACGCACGCACGCACGCACGCACACACACACGCACGCACGCACACACACGCACGCACGCACGCACGCACGCTCGCACGCACACACACATACACATACACATACACACACACACACGCACACACGCACACACACACACACACACACACACACACACACACACACACACACACACACACACACACACACACACACACACACACACACACACACACACACACACACACACACACACACACACACACACACACACACACACACACACACACACACACACACACACACACACACACACGTACACCCATCATCGTAAAAATAGTAAAATCGTATTCAAGGGACCCTGAAACCCTTCCTTACCTAAAGCTGACGGAAGGTAAAAATTACATTGCTGACGACTGCAATTTAATTGTTCATATTATTATTGTTATTACAACTTTTCTAATTTAGCAGATATAAAATACTAGCGTATTTATAATCGGATCATAAACATTTTTTTAGAACAATTGAGGTTTTTCCTTGTCCTTTACAAAAATATTTTTAAATACAGTAGGGCCAATTTGTTCTTGGAGAATTACAAACGTACATACCATAAACCGCTTCAATAAATGGACTTGCTCGATTTTTAGATGACAAAAATTGTCGATTTTTTTTATAAAATCGTGAAATCCATCTCATTTAATAAATATAGTAATATAAAATAATTTGAAATATGCGACTGTTTATTCATAAATTTTCTAATAAACTTTCGCAGTTGGAAACATGGACTAAATTTGTGACATCACGGCTTCATACTCACACAAAGACATTTCTCTCAGACACGCACACACATTTACGATACACTGGATTTCCGTTTTAACCTTAGAAACACAAAATAGCAATGTAATCTAAAATTCTGGCAGATCGCAACAGAATATATAAGAGAGCAGATTATCATGATTTTGTATTTATTTAAAAGTACTAATACAGTATAAGGTATGTAAATAAAATATTTGAAATTAAAGGCAACTACAAAAATATCATATCTCTGATTCTAAGACGTAGGTACCTGTGTAAAATTTAATTTGAATTATTCTTAAAAAAAAAAAAAATCAGAAAAAATGAAATGATCCCATTATTCCTCTTATTTTATGGAACCCATTCTTATTTTATAAAACCAATAAAATATTTTATGTTATACCAGGCTACGTTATGTTATTTGAACTATAAACCCACAGTAAACCGAAGTATAGGAATGTAATTTTGAGAAGCTTAAAAGATTATCACTGGATATAAACTTGCATAACTAGAAACATATGTACATTACACATGTTAATGCAGCTTGGGATTATAACTGTTAAAACACAACCTTAATTTTCCTAGTCGAAACAAAGAAAATAATCTGATGTGGCCTTCCCCCCATTTGATTTTTATTAATTTAAATATACATACTTATATACTAACTATGCTGGAAACTGTATATAAAAATGAATTGTAGATGGCAGGTCGGACGACGATAAATTCTCCTATTTGGCCGCCATTTTGTCTTGTAAAATAGTGATATTTATTGTTTTTATTTCAAAGTGTAAACATTGAAACGATTTATTATTTATTTTATCAAATTTTAAGAATAGGCAAAACAATACATTTCATAAGGCACTAGGTGAATATTAGTACTTTAAATCGAATAATTACAGTAGGTATAAGAGCAAAACAAAATTTTAAAAACCAAGTCACTTAAGAAATGTATCATAGATTGCCTATTCATGAATTTTCAGGAGGGTCGCGACGTGTTTAATTACTTCCGGTCACCTGAACCTTTTGTGTTCATTGTTATTATGTGTTCGAATATTCTAGAGTAATTCTAGAAAATAATGGCAGCTGTATATACGGGACGTAGCTATGCTCGACAGACACAGTTAGTGACATACAGAGTCTTAGAGACAGACACATGGAGTGTTAGAGAGTAAAGTGTTAGTGAAAATCACAGCAGTATCGTAGTGAGCGTATGCAGTTGGTGTCGAGTAGGTACTCGGGAAGTTACTGGTATATTGGGACAGCTGTGGATGTGAATACTCGGTAGTGTTGACGAGTATTGGGAAGCTATAGTGTGCAAGGACAGTAACGGCGAGTCGGGAAGTTACTAGCATACTGGAATAGTTGTTAAAGAGAATACTCGGTAGTGTTGAAGAGTATTGGAAAGCTAGGTATACGGGGATAGTAATGGCAAGTGGAAGTGAATACTCGGCAGTGGTGTTGAAGAATTGTGGCATACGGAGAGTCGGTGATACTGAGGCTGTGGAAGTTAGACAGAGAGTTACATAAATAGACAGATAGTTTTGTGAAAGAGGTGACTTCTGTCCGAGCAGTTGAATATACAGACGCTGTTGAGTCAGTTGAGTATATAGACGCTATGGAGGTCGGTAGGCGGACAGTTGAACCTAATGTAAGTATATAGTGATATAAATATAGGGATATAAATATCGTGTAAACAGTCTACAAGAGTCTGCAACAGACCGGCAATCTTAGATTGAAACGCGTAGTGAAATAAAAATTAGTAATATCGTGGAAATAAATATTAGTGTTAATTGGTTAAATAAATAAACAGTGTTAGTGTTATCTAGTTAATTATAGTTTTAGTGTTAATTAGTTTTTAATAATTGATCCATATTAGTAATAGTTACTTTCAATATAGTTTAATAAACCTTTATTTTAATTAATAATAATTGTCTAATATTTACACTTCACCCAAATAAATATAAAAACGTTACAATATAAAACCGAAAATAATACTGCCCGATATTAGTGCAAATATTCAGTTTTGTTTGGTTGCCGTCCAATAAACATTCGTTAAAAATTAATTTCAAAACAAACAACTCTGCACGAAGCTCATAAAACACGAATTTTCATAACACAAAAAGTGTTGTGTCATGTAAAAAATAATACACGGCATTATTGACAAACTGTCATAAGCAGTGAAATATTTTGTAGAAGAAAAAAACGAAATTGTTAGTTGAGTAGGTGTTCAGTAATACGCCACAGAAGCACAAATATCATTCTGAGGTGAATAATTCCATGACGTGTCCAAGTGGAACTTTGCTGCACGCAAAGAAAGAATTTTCTCAATTTCCGGGAAAAGTGAGCTTTCTAAACAAAATTCGTTCCGTGTTAGCTCGGATATCCTCGGGCGTCTTCGCACTATGTCCTTGTGCGTTCAATTGACAAAAGTGAAATTCAAAGGCGTCGAAACACAGCAGTTTTTCATGCAAAAGAACAAAAAATATCGTCCGTGTTGCTTGTATAAAGTTTCAAAGACTGCTACGATCCTTTGAAGTTCAATTCTATTGTTTTGTGAGGATGGGAATTTTTACTCATTTTGATTAGTGTCAGTACTAGGCGATGTGCACATTTTGAGCGTCAGCGCCTCTAACGGCTACTTTGGCGTTTTTGGGTACCTAATAAATTTTGACATTTCGAGAAAGTGATACAATTTACAATTTTATTTTGAGTTTTTGCTGTTGTATATGAATATTATACGTCATAATACATTGAAATGAATAAAGAAATTATTTAAAATGTTATGTGAATCAAAAAAGTCAAAATACCAGCGAAGGTACTGTGGCAATAAATATAATTTTTCTCATAACATATGTGATTTCTGTAAACCATGATACTTAGTTTTATATTATAATTTATAATATTAGTTAAATATTATAAAAGTTGGAAAACTTGGATGATTGGAAAGAAGAAAGTTTCTGTATATCACGATATCAATGGATGATGTTAGCATCTTTCTTTTATATTCGCAATAATTGACGAATATTCTTCATTGAAAATATACCAGGCTGTAAGTGGAATCAGTTGCGCAAGCTCGGAAAGGAGAAAACACGAAAAATACGAACCATGTGAATTTTTACTTTTAACATTAACATTTCATGTACAAAATATATAAAAATAGATTAATTATGTCAAAAATAGACTTTCTATATGATACAAGTATTGTACAATTTTAAGATAATTTTCTGCTTCTTTTATTATATTTTGTTCAAATTTTAACTTACACACATTGTTATATAATTCATTATTTCAATCATATGACCATTGTTTGAATTTTATTCATACGATAAGTATCTTTTACAAGGAGAAAATATGTGAACCTAAAAGAATTCTTCATGTAAGTAGAAGATATCTGTTGAAAAGTGTGACAAGGCGAGGGTAAGCGCAATAACAGATAAATAACTTTTTATAAACTCTTCTAAATTATAGTTTCAATATTCATATTTTAACTCTGTTTATCTGTTTAAGTTATAAATGTCAAAATTCAGTTTTGAAATTCTTATCGTATTATGATAGTCACGACATTTATTTGTTGATAATTAAGTCTAGAAATTATTGTGTATGCGTACGTGACTATGGATGCCCTTGCCTATGCACCCCATACCCCTAAGATAATCCTGTCCTGGAGATAGCGTTTTTGTTTTAAACAGTCGGCATTAGTTAGCCATGGGATAAACATGGAGGAGTCGGCATTAGTTAGCCATGAGAGTAACATGGAAGGGTCGACATCAGATAGTCGTGGAGTGAAAATGTAGTGTTTTTAGTTTTCGGGCGCGTGAGCAGAATGCCCGCCCGCAAGGTTACAAAATGTAACAGTTTTGTTAGTTATGTTTAATTAAGTTATATTTAATCATGTAAATAAAGTTTAGTTAGTAAACAACAAGTATTTGTTCATGTCCGTAGTGTTCATCAGTGTAAAGTGTAAAAGTGAAGTGTCTGTGTGTTCTTCCTTCTCACAAGCCGTGGACGCCAGCCATCAAAGCGTCCACCAGTCAGTAAGAGTATCATCGTTGGGCACCATCATCACCAGTCAGCTTCAAAGACCCCCCCTCGTGTTACAGTGGATCAGTCGGTAGAATTGCAATCAGATCAGAGACCCCCCCTCGTGTTACAAAAGTTATTTTCTTACGCATATATTCCTCATATAATATTCTACGAAATTTATAACATTTCATACTTCAATCGGTAATTTTGTTAGAATTATTACATCTTCCACTGCATCACATAATATTTGACATCCTATCATTCGCATTCATTGCAAACATTTTATAAAATAGGTATTTTAAAATAATCTGACATAAAACATAACCTTGTTATGTTTCAATAAGTAACCACTTTTGTCATTTTTGTCCGCTGTCGGCGCTGACTAATTTTGTGCACACCGCCTATAACGTGGCACAAATTTCAACACTTTTTTAACTACGGATTTCTCAATCTAACAATAATGGAAAGAGTCGAGTCAGTTTTGGTAACAATTGGACAACCGGAAGTAGTAGTTACAAGAAAAAAATCATCTAAATATTATTTATCGAAAATTTATGTAAATACTTATATTAAAGAACGTTAAATTCTTTATTCGATAAATATAAATTCATTATTATATCTTCTATAGATTTAGAGATAAAGAAAGGCATATAAAATAATTTGATGTAAAAAATATCAGATCAAACTACTACAAGGCAAGAAATTCAAATGTTTGTAATTGACACATACAGGTCACTGTCAAAAATATTTGTATGCCTCTGTCAAAAATATTTGTACATTATTATGAAGATTATGAAAATAAAAAAAAGTCAACAACGCAAAAGAATATACGTAAAAAAGAATATAAAAGGAATTTGCGAAAAAATGACGAATATAAAGAAAAAGAAAAGGAAAGTAGAAAAAGAAAATGTCAGGATATTGAATATAAAGAAAATGTATGTATTGTACATAATTTATTTTAAAATATCCCATAGATTTTGCAAATATATGTGAGAATTATTTTGTAGTGAGACATGAATATATGTATTTGTATTTAAAAATATTTTTCGTTTTGTGCGTACAACCAGGTAAAATATCTGGCGAGAGGTTATGTGTTGGCCACATCAGATTTTTAAAAAATAAATATGAATTTATAGTTTATTCAAGTAGACCGGAGGCTAGTGCTATGTGAAAAATGTATCATGGTTTTCCAAATACTGACCCTTGGTGCTCACTTTAAACACCATGGCGAACGATTTGCTGTCTTCCCCGACAAAATCGACGATCTATACCCAGCTGTGGGTCATGACCCAAAACTGTTTAAAAAAATCTGATGTGGCCAACATATGACCTCCCGTCAATTTCATGTTTGAAATAGCAATGAACTTTAAGTAAAGTATCACTTCCAGTTGATCATTCGTAAACAAAATCTAATTTGTTGTTCCAATAAGTAGAAAAGTCTGTAATACCAAATTTTACATTATATTTTATGTTTTTCCTCGAATATCTGTTAAGAGTTCCAAATTAAGTACCACTTCCGGTTTATCATATAGGTATAGTCAAAATTTAATTTTAAATTATACACGAGTTTTAAATACCAAAATTTAGAAGTTTTAAATCATGTTTTAATATATTTTTTCAAGAAAATCTGTTTTATAGCTTCCTGTAAAGTAGTACTTCCGGTTTATCAATTTTAGAAAACATCTGGTATGTCGTTCTCATTAATATAAAAGTCTTAAATACCAAATTTGAAAAGTTTTGGATTGTATTAATTTATTTTTCACGAGCATCAAATAAAGTATCACGTCCAGTTTATCAATTTTAGCCAAAATCTAATATGTTGCTTCCCGTTATATAAAAGTCTTAAATACTAAATTTGACAAGTTTTGGAATATATCATAATATATTTTTTACAAAAATCTGTTCAAAGCTTCAAGTAAAGTATCACTTCCGATTTATCAATGTTAGAAAAAATCTAACGTCATTTTTATTAATATAAAAGTCTTAAATACCAAATTTTAAAAGTTTTCGATTGTATCAATATATTTTTCACAAAAATCTGTTCATAGCTTCAAATAAAGTATAACTTTCGGTTTATCAATTGTATCCAAAATCTAATATGTTGTTCCCCTTCATATAAAAGTCGTAAATACTAAGTTTGACAAGTTTTGGAGTATATCATCTGTTCAGGGCTTCAAGTAAAGTATCATTTTTGGTTGATTAATTTTAGTCAAAATCTAATATATTGTTTCCCATGATATACAAGTCTTAAATAGTAAAATTGCAAAGTTTTGGATTATATTTTAATATAGTTTTTCATTAAAAACTGTTATGGGCTTCAAGAAAAGTATCACTTCGATTTATCCAATTTTACCCAAAATCTAATCAACTCGTTATATGAATGCAGGAAGCTTAAATACGGAATATATATATATATATATATATATATATATATATATATATATATATATATATATATATATATATATATATATTTGGAAGTTTGTTATAAGAGCTATCGTGAACGAAAAAACTCGTCACACGCACGCACGCACGCACGCACGCAAGCACACCCAATAATTATCTCATTGAGGCGCTTTTATAAATAGGTAGTAAAAAATGCTATTTCGGTCTTTTAGTTGGCGCCCCTTTAAACTTTAAACCTGAGGCAAGTGCCTCGCTCGCCACACCCTAGATTCGGCCCTGGTATATTAAATGCCATTTTGAAATCCACACAGTAGGTAGATTATCTTATTGTATTCAGCTGATTACTATATTAAAAATTGTTTTTCATATGAATATGACAGATACATATAACAATGACATTATGTAGATAGGAACCATATATGAACGGCGGAACGAGATAAATGGGACTGCGGAACGATCACATATAATTTTACAGAAGTATAGGTTATCGGAAACTCTTGACCCAGAAAACGCATTGCGAATGGTAGACGATTAGGTTCGAGAAGGCCTAACAACAGCTTCTTTTACAAATTTAGAAGATTTACCTAAATTAAAAATTAATATGAAATTTGTAGATTTGCTCGAAATCCGTTACATAGGCATTTAACTTGGGAAAACCGTTTCCTATCCCAAATTATATTGGAAAAAATCTTCAAATAAAAGTTGTAGAACATAAAATTTTGCATTTGAATTAATAAGTAAAATTAATTTTGCATGCTTTGTAACAGCAGAAATTAGGTACGAAAATATCGAAAATCTACTCAAAAAGTAGTGGTAGCCATGAAATAAACAAACAAACGTGTGTTTATCTGTCATAAAATTTAATTGACTTTTTATTATTTAATAAAATTATCACAACGTAAAATTCTTAAGCAGAAAAATAATTTAATTCTTCTATACTGTTCAAATATTAATTTTTCTTGACAAATTTGACATTTAGATCATCACATTTGTTTGTCTTTTTTGTTGTAATTTCATGGCTAGCATTATTAAATTGAAATTTTTATATTCTACAACTTTTATTTAAAGATTTTTTTTCTAAAATAATTTGGGCAGCAACGCGCTAGGAAAAACGGTTTTCCCATGTTAAATGCCTATGTAACGGATATCGAGCGCCACCCGTGTATACATATAGTCGTTTTCAAACTAGGGGATGTAAATTTGAAATATCCCTAGTGCGATCTTTGCTTCCGATTGGCTAGTTTACATCCAAACCATGTTTTAAATGGTTCTAATATTCAATAATTCAAGAATTCTGCTGTCAGTGTTTAGTAAAGATAACAATTTTAAAATTAATAAATGATATAAAATTGACATTTTCTCTTCTTTTTTTATAAATTATCACAACAAAGATAATAAATAATAATATCGTAATAATACATAATTTCCTCTTATAGTCGTACTAGATATTTAATATAATTTAGAATAATATTGAACTTTTTCCTGTTTTTAATTTTGTATTATTTCAAATTAGATATATTGTGAAATTATTTCATCAAATTATTTACATATTCAAGGTTAAATCCTTAATAAAATTTAAGAAAGTACATTAAATAATGATGAATATAGGTTTTCTGTATTTAATTGATAAAAAGGTTACTATGTCAATTGCACTTGACACTGGTATCGTTCCTCCTTGCTGGTATCTTTCAATCAGAAATTCCATAATATAGTAGCTGTTTCCATAGCTGGCTACTTTATGAAATTTAATTTCTTTATATTTTTTACCTTTCGTCACCTTTAGGTAAGGAAGGTATTGTCTTTGGTCAAAAAAATCGGTGGTGAGTTTTTAATGAATAAACACGTTTTAAGGTCCCTAGAATACGATTTTACTATTTTTACGATGATGTGTGTGTATGTGTGTATGTGTGTGTGTGTGTGTGTGTGTGTGTGTGTGTGTGTGTGTGTGTGTGTGCGTGTGTGTCTGTATGTGTGTAAAAAAATTTTCGTCTTCGATAACTCTAATACTACAATTCCAAAAAAACATAATTCTTTCGTATTATTTTTACATCCATATGAAGAGCTGATTAGATTTTGGTTATAATTTGTCAACCGGAAATACCCACATTTGAAGATTTTAACAGTTTTGGATTATATTTTAATATAGTTTTTCATTAAAAACTGTTATGGGCTTCAAGTAAAGTATCACTTCCATTTTCTTGAAAAAACAATGATAAATAACATTTTTTCACATTTAATATTATTATAAATATTAAAGAATATTTTATTCTCTATACGATTTGACTGCATTTTATTGTTCATATTAAATGGATATAAAGTTAAAAATTATAAAGAAATTAAATTTCATAAATTAGCCAGCTATGCTGTAACTATGGAAACAGTTACGATATTAAGAAAATTCTGATTGAAAGATGTCAGTGTCAAGTGCAATTGACAGAGTATGTTTGTTTTATAATTTTACTGGAAATATAGGATCTTTTGCTAGAAACTTTTTGTATGGAATTTGTAAAAAACATACAACTGCCGGCAGATAATGTACAAGAAATAGAATCTTTTGCAAGGAACTTTCTGTACGAAATTTGTACAAAGTACATGGAAATTTTCCAATTGATAAATAACGTACCAAACACAAATAACAATTACTGTTATACAAACGTAAATTCACTTTTAAGTTGATATTTGCAATTGATACCATATCAATTTCAAATGATAGCAACCGAAGTTATAAAATCCCATCCCAAACCAAGCGTCATGTCACTATGAAAAAGTGTCACATTTCTTTTTTGGATTACTCTGAGTCAACGGAGCACTCATAATGAATAGACATGAAACTACTACAAAACAGAGCTTAGGAATGGAACACCACTTTGAACATACAAAGACACTTTGACGTCATGATTAATAACGGCACATTCAGTCATTCTGAACTGCCAACAATCTAATCGAGAAAATAAAAATGTCTCTTTCCTTTTTCACTTCCTCTCGTGTATCAATCAATATTGATAAATTAATAGTAAATTAAATTAAACTAACAAAATTGTAAATTATCACAATATGAAAACGATTTATAATAACTATTTAATAATAATAATAATAATAATAATAATAATAATAATAATAATAATAATAATAATAATAATAATAATAATAATAATAATAATAATAATAATATTAATAATAATAATGTATTTATTCCTTTTGAAAATGTACATACATTTTATCGGAAGCGTCGGAATTTATATTACATTTACATATACATATAAAGTCGTTACATTGTGATAGCGTTAAAATATTCATTCATATCATAGAAACACTGCTCTATAAGAATTTTTTTTAGTTTTTGTTTAAACGTTGTTATGGATTTTGACCCTGTAAGTAATGAGGGCAAATGGTTGTAAATTTTTACTTCTAAAGTATTTCGAGATAAACTACTTATTTTTAATCTATTAGTAGTAGGCGCGTAAGTTCATTTTTCCTCCTTGTATCAAAATTATCTTTTTTTTGAGTAAAATTGTTTTTATTTTGGAATATGTTATCTGCAAGTAATATTATATCAGACGACTTACAAATGACCTTGAATAGTCATCTTTCGCGAATAATAGTTTAACTACTATACTCTATTTTTTGTAAGAATAGTAGTGGGAAGATAGTAGTAGTAGTTTTTAATTGGATAATACCCCGATATTATCCAAACAAACAACAAGATGAGACTGTTCCTATCTTCCCACCACTATATTCTTACAAAAATAGAATATAACTAGTCCCTATTTTACGGTACAAAAATGGGCGCCCGCAGACTTTTTTACAAGATGGGTTGAAATTTTTGTTGTAAGAAAAAAATGCGCCGCAGGCGAATTTTTAATAATTTTCAAGGTCAAACGTGTTTTAATGCAAAGTAAGATAATATAGAGTTCTTTACAATGAAGCAAATTTAACAAATTCTTAAAAAAATTAAAATCAATACTTTATGACGAAAATGCGTATGTACGCTCTAAAAGCGTAGAATTGCCCCTTCTAATAGGCTTTATGATGCGAGATGCGAGCATAAGCATTAACTACAGAAACAGACAATCTGAAAATACAATGTTGCATTAAATTAAAATATATTACTGAGTAACAATATAATTATTCTATTGAACTGCTTAAAATAAGATGTATAATTAAATGTTAATTAAATCGCGCTCCGCACAAAATACGCCAACCCTAATCATACGTAGGTTCTTTTAATATAAATAAATATGTAATGTCTTATTCATTATTTACTTTTCTATTTCTTTATTTCTAAATAACAGTAAAATCGATAATTGTGAAAGTTTTGAGAAGAACGTGATCATAAAATGATTAGAATAAACTACGGCATATTAAAGACAATACAACACCGAAGATAATGTAATATAATAACAGTACATAACATAATTTACTCATTCTGACACTTCAGCTATTTCGTATTTAGTAATAGATAGTATGTAATAAATTTTTGATTAAAATATAAGAAAATATTACCAATAATTATTAAAAATTACAATGATACATTGAAATTAAAAAATAAAATTATTTTTTTTTTAAAAAAATAGATACAGTCCATAAATGAAAGGGGGGGTCAGTCGACCCTTTCGACCCCCTCCCCTGTGGGCGCCTATGGGTAAAAATGCTTATCAATGTCACATTTTTAACGTGCGCTCTTCTTTTGAATTTAGATAAATAAAGGAAAGTAACTGTTTATAAAAAGAATTAAGGAAATTATAAAATAAATACCGCGGGTATATATTCCAATTTCTGCTTTTCTCTCATCAGTATGTATACAAGACAGCAGTATCATTTATTAAAAATTTAGTTAAATAATTTATTAAAATGGGCCTCCTTAAAACTTTGGCTATCTTCATCGTTGCCGAGCAATTTGTAAGTCAATTACTTAAACAATTGTTTTATTGTAATAGTGTAATGCATTATTTAATTATTTGTTGTAGATTATTAGCAATATAGAACTTTACAACACAATTCAGTTTGTTTTGAGATATGGAACTTTGAATGTTGCCGCCGTTTATTGGATACAGTTATTTTCTTCGGTATTACAAATCGCAGCTACAAGTATATTTGCGAAAGGCTTGGAAACAGTAAGTACATTTCATTAATTTACTTTTTATTGGAGCTACTTTAGTATTATTTTTGCGAATATTGCATTTCCCTGACTAGTCACGAAAACGTTTAAGCGTTTTACTTAAAATTTTATTGAATATTAATATCTATATATATATATATATATATATATATATATATATATATATATATATATATATATATATATATATATACATACAGGGTGATTCATCGGTCTGTCCTCTCTTTATAACTCTTTTATTTTAAGTCAGATAAAAAAACTCTTCAAATATAATTTATATGATATTATTATCTATCTACGTGCCATATCCATTTGTATACAGGGTGCTCCATTTAAGCGCAACAATATGTAACTTTATATTTCTTAATGGAACAGCCTATAATTATTTATTTATTTATTTTGATAGTAAATTCGATTCCTTTTAAAAATGTATTAAATAATAAGGGGTCTAAAATTATAAATTAAGAAGTTATTTACCTTTATTCGTTGAATGATATGTTTCTATCATGTTATTATTAACAAAGTAAGCTATGGATAATTTGATCAATTGTTTAAAATTTAAACAAACAAGTTGTCCAAATACTCTTAGTTTATCATTGCTGATGTTGATGTGAAAATGAATAATACAAATTTTAGTAAAGATGACATGGTTAATATAATATTTATAATAGAAAAATTTATTGAAGCTGAAGTACAAGTTTTCGAGCATTTATTATAATTTTGCATTATTCAGTCTGTCACTAAATTTTAATAGCTTCTTTGAAATTAGTGTAATGTTTAAAATAAGTATTAATAAAAAAGGATCAAAATTTTGTATTTTTTCCACTCTGAACTACTATTTTTTATGAACGTAAATAACTTCTTAATTTATAATTTTAGACCCCTTATTACTTAATACTTTTTTAAAGGGAATCTAATTTACTATCAAAATACATAAATAGATATAGGATGTTCCATTAAGAAATTTAAAGTTACATATTGTTGCGCTTAAACGGAGCACCCTGTATACAAATGCATATGGTACGTAGATGGACAATAATATATCATATAAATTATATTTGAAGAGTTTTTCTATTTGACTTAATATAAAAGAGTTATAAAGAGAGGACAGACCGATGAATCACCCTGTATATATATATATATATATATATATATATATATATATATATATATATATATATATATATATATATATGTATATATTTACCAATAGTAACCTTTTTATCAATTAAAAACAGAAAACCTATATTATTCATCATTATTTAATGTACTTTCTTAAATTTTATTAAGGATTTAACCTTGAACATGTAAATAATTTGATGAAATAATTTCACAATATATGTACACATGAATCACCCTGTATATATCATGGCGTATTAGCCATTGCTGGATGTGTCAATCTGCTTTGTACACAGATATCGGTAATGATGAAATATTTGCTCCGTGCGGGTGCTTATCACGCGTCACCTCACGGGCACTCATTGCTGGCGTGGAGAGTGCACCACAGGGGTCAATTTTGTGCCATTCAATATAATATATTAATAATAATATATATACAGAATGTCCGTCTATAAATAAACCAGCAAATATCTCGCTAATTATTACTTTTAGCGATTTCAACTATATAACATAAATTAACGTTAACTCTTCTATAAAATTTCGGAAGTAGATCAATATTATTACTTCCGGTTTTCGAGTAATTGATGGCAACTTTTAATTTTCAAATGGAACACCCTATATATTTTTTCAAATTTGAAAAGTATATGAAATTTGCTATCTTGAATTTGACAGTTGCTTTTCAACGGTCAACCACGATAATTTCAGGTGTTACTTTGGATCGCCCAAAACTATGAGTGGGCATTATTTGGGCTTCTGTTATTCTGTTGATTACATAATAATATGTAGTGCGGCACATTTTAAAATGTTGTTTAAATTGTACGATACTATAACTTCCACATAATTTTCATTTTTGTGAAGTTCACGTCTCTCTGCTATATTATATTATTTTTTAATAATATTTATTAAAAGAATAAACTAATAATCTTTACAATATCCAAACTAATCGTATGTGACAGCCCGTGATAGCAAAACATTCATCCCCACCATTCATCTAAGATTAAAAACTCAACAAGCACAACCTCCAGAGGTGACTAAGAATCGGGAAGGGGGGAGGAAATCTTCTTACTTCGGTCTCACATTATCTCACCAACGTTAGGATAAAAAGAACGGTCAAAATTAGAAAGGCAACTGAGTTGAGCTAAGACAAAATGAGATCTCATGTAAAAAGTGGTAAAAAGAACGCGACTGTTATGTTCATTTTCGATAATTAGCTTATTTTTATTTTATTATAAAATCAAAGCGTGAGAGCTTCTTTTTCTTTTAAAAGAAACGAAGGTTCTTGACATTTATATATTTGACATGTCCTACTGGCCGCCATTAATTTAGTTCCCTAAAATTCCGCTGATGTCGCATTCTATTCTGCGGATCCCCATAGTTATCTATTAATAAATGTCCTAATTATTTATTTTATTTTCAGAGAAAAACCGTTTACTTCTTGTTTTGGTTACTTGTAAATGGTAGTTTTTGCATAGCATTAACTGCTTTATATATACCATCATTACGAGATACATCAATATTCTCCGAGATATTTAAAAATACCGACACCAGTTATGTCACCTCCGCCTGGATATTAGCTCGTACAAGTTAGTATTTTATGTTTTGTTGTATATTGTCTACTAATTATTGAAAGTGTCTACAGTCCCGAACGCAAGATCGTTTGGAAAAAATTAAAATCCCCGAATAGGTGTGGTTTACGCAATTTATAACATTATCTAACCTAACACACAAAATTCATTCTTGGAAAATTAAAATGGTGCTATTCTGTGACTTTTTCATTATTATTAATTTCTATAAATACATCAGATTTACCCATATGTTTATGATTAAATGAAATATATAATTATTGAATCAAAATACGTTATGTTTTAATTTTTGCAGGCAATCAATTTTTGTCATTGTTGTAATCAATGCTTGTCATTGTTAATAATTTTTTTATCTCCTGTGCTTTAATTTTTGAAATTTATTCTCTTCGCTAGTGTGATCTATTAATATTTATTTTGCAGTCATCATTTAATGACTGTTTCAATTATTCTATGAAACTGTGAACAGTTCTCTACCATTAGTCTGTACTCGTACTCGTACAAGTAGGTAGGGTTTTCTTCAAACTATCTTGACTGATGGAAACTGCCCTTGTTTTTAGCTTTGAATCAATAATTATGACAAATTCTTAAGCATAGCTATTTAAAATTATTCAACTTTATATTAAAGAAAAAAAGTCACTTTAATTAAAGTTTTACAATGAGTTTGTTTAAAAATATTTCTTAATTAGTAATGTAATTCATTATCTGGTATACACTGATCTGAATGGATTTTCATAAGTCTGGAAAAATCTTCTCTATTTTCATGCTAAAATATTTTTTTAAACATAAATTTCTATAATAATTTGTAGGAAGTATAATTACCCTCTATGTTTTTCATTTAATAATAGATATAGTAAAAATTGTTAACTTTTGCTTTTAATTTCCATATTTGTTTAAATTTTTTATATAAAATATATATTTGACGTTTAAAATATATTTTTGACGTTTCAATATGCTCTGTAAATACTTTACAGTCAAGATTTTGGCGCTGTAAGATTTATAGAAATTTCTATAACTTTGTAGCGCTTACATTACTGTAACTTGGTTACAGAATAGCAATTTGCTTACATCCTGTAACGTTGGTTACTATATAGCTTATAGAACGGTACAGAATAGCACCATAAGGCCGAGTTTTGTGCGTTAGGTTTAGGTTATTGTTAGTTTTTATAAAGTGTTCGGGATTTTAATTTTTTTAGACGATCCCGCGTTCGTGTCTCTAGCCATTTCCTTAATTATTTAATAATACAATTATTTATTCTTCCAGTTCTGCAATGGATAATTTGCGGGATCGTATATAGGTTTTATAATACTGCATTTAAAAATAAAATTAATGTCTTTACAACCGTGGCCAGTGATCCGAAACCTAAGAATCAGCCTTGTGAGGATGCAAGCAGGGTAAATGTAACCCCCCCTGTTCAATACCAACCACAGGCGTCACCGGAGTCTGTGCCTCTTTATCATCGTTATCCTATACCTACTGCACCTGAAGAATCAGATAACGAGGTGTAACATTCCAAGGCTAAAGGACAACCTATAGTAAAAGACGACTTGGCCTTATACAGTGAGCTTTATACTGCATATACTGGAGTGGACACTATCATAAAACCTTGTCGCCAGGTCTAGTAGTCTACCTTTCTCTCTTTAACCAAAGGTTATTAGCTTGCTTAGAGTTTAGAGTCTCATTCGCATGTAAGCATAGTGGGGATAAGAGAGAGAGAGAGAGAACCATGATAAGTTTGACGTTCCTCGGCGACAAGCTTGGTCCAATGTTGAACAGTGAATTTTTCCACTTAAGCAGTATAGTAGTATAGAGCTCATTGGCTCTGTACAACATAACACCCCTGATTACACATAGTTATGTGATCAGGGATATCACTTACAACTCTACGAAATACGTAAATGATACACTACCTCCTATTTTATGGAGGAATGACAAATAATTATTTGTAAGATTTATGTCTATGATATTGATTTTTGTATTTATTATTGTTTAATAAACATAATAGTTATTTATTATATGAGCGTGGAATGTACTCGGGAATGTATCATATTAGTCACGAAAGAAAAAGTTTAGCCACGTAGCCCGCAGTGTGCCTCGAGTGTAATACAACGTTTTTTTTATCCAACACTTTTTTAAACTTTTTAAATCATTTTCATGTTTTCATTCATCGTTTGACACTGACAAGCCCATTACTGTAGTATTTTAAATTACAAAAGGCGATTTCGGGCGACAACCGTTCACTTGCGGTATGTTGCGTTCAGGTACGTTCATACATTCGGGCGCTAGGAACAACATACCCGGTATGCTTGGATCAGTGCTCACAGTTGAACGGGTTTGCGAGTCGGGTCAGCTCTCTGTTCACTATTTCTATCTTTTTTTATCATGTCTTTTTTTGAAATGTCAAAAGTCAAAACAGTCGGAGTCGTGGTCTTATGTCAAACAAAGTGACATTATTTTCATTGACTCATTTTTGGACAAATATGGAAAAAACTATCTTTCTCCGTTAATGCATTTTAATTGTCAGACACTATTTTTGACAGTTTTAAATGTCGCAGAATATACATAACCCCCAAGCACGGTGTCAACAAATGAACCAACGATTTTTGGCGCCACCATTAACCATATCATGCCGTAACTAACCGTAAGTAATCCGAAGAAGTGAACGGGTATGTCGCCCGAAATCGCCTAAAGTAGCCATTGAATGGTTGTTTTGGTTTTGTTATATTATTATTGAAAAAAATTGCTGTAATAATTATTGTCTGTCACGTTATTTGAGAGATAAATACATTAAAATGAGTGAAAATGAGGACCTTCCTTTAAAACGTATTCACGTAGAAGCACAAGCAGCATCTTTGAATTTAATTCAGAAGCAAGAACCCCTAACTCGTTTCACGTTTTCGTTTCATCAGCCGTACATGACAGCTGTCATTGTGTAATAGTAATTTACATTGCAAGATCGTTACTTAGAGCTTTACGGGCGAGACGGTACTTAACGAGCGAGGGATGCGAGCTTGTTATCCTTGCGAGCACGTAAATTTCGGGTAACGGTTGAGCATTGTACAATGTTTTATGATATACTGAATCGTAAATAACTTGAAGAAATTATTGAAACACCACAATACATTAACCTATTTGATAGAAATAGTCTTTGAAAACATATGGCGAAATAACGAATAAATAAATTCTCTAACGGACGGAGCCCGTAAAAACCTTCCTAACCACTTGAGACAGAGCTCTGTTATGAGGTTTACGATTCAGTATAACGTAAAGATAAGTAACCTATTTTAGCATAAACGTTAATATTAATTTAAATAAATAACGAATTTAACCTTTTTTCTTTCTTAGTATAACGTAAAAAAATATAAATAGGATTTAATTAATATAAGTTTAAAAGATTAAAGCTACACACTGGACAAGTCAATAAACTTATAAGAATAGGTGTACACAGGAATGCAGTCAAGTTTTTTGAAATTTATTTATTGACGAAAATCGACGTTTCGTTGCCAAATGCGACTTCTTCAAGATGGCTACAAAAGTAAGTACAATATAAATTTATTTATTTATCGTAAGCAATTGGATTGCAGTATCTAATCAAATGTTGTATACAGTGTTCCTTGTTGAAACTGCGATATAAACTACATCGGACAAACTAAACGATACCTAAAAGTAAGAGCAGCCGAACATAAACGAAACGTTGAGCGAGGAAACGACACTGGGAAATGTGCTTTAAGAAAACAGCTGGGATTTACAACACAGATTTAATTATGATAATATCAAAATTTTAAACAAAGAATAGAATCTGTCAAAAAGACACTAGAAATGTTATACATTAACTCTGACCAGAAGGCAGTAAACTTCAGGACGGACCTTGAAGATCTTAGCAATATCTACTACAACTGCATTCAGGCTATGCTTGGCAGGTCCGCTTCCGCTACCGTTCCTTGATTAAAGAATCGGCCATTGTTAAACTGTCCGTTGTATTTCGCACAACCCTCACGTGCTAGTTGTTTGATATTTTTCAAAATTAATTTTCCTCAACAAATTTTGATGTATCCACCAACGGCTATTAATTTTTCATTTTATTAACTCATTGACTGTAAGTAAATAGTGTTATTGCTTACGATAAATAAATATATTTATATTGTACTTAATTTTGTAGCCATCCTAAAGAAGTCGCATTTGGCTACGAAACGTCGATGTTCGTCAATAAATAAATAAATTTCAAAAAACCTGACTGCATTCCTGTGTAAATATTCCTTTTTCATATTCCATCATAGAATATCTTGTATTTATTTTTTTCCATAGATGACACATTTGGATGCGATTCAGTAATAGGTACTAACTAAAATATACTAGTATAGAGGTCTGAATAGGCAGTGTATTAATTTTTATTTTAACGCTAATACATGTTTTAACTAAAACAGCCCAATACACAACTTTTGTATCGAGCTGTGAGTAGCACCCATCGCCACTAATCCCTCACGTCGTTCTAACACTTCATTATCAAAAGACTATCATGTACATATAATAGATTGTAAGGCCGCAGGCCAGGAAAATCTGCAATAATAAAAATTATAAAACATTGCACATTGTGTCACCATGGGCGTAGCCAGGCAGTGTCTAGCAGCACAGCTACGTAGGGAATCCAAAAATTCTTCGGAATTGAGATTGCCCTACGTACTGTGTGATCGAACACTGACCTGGTGGATACGCCCATGAGTGCACAATTTATGTATATATGTGTTACAGCTACATCTAGCAACCACATGTTCCATTTTATGAATGTTCGATCAAGTGTTCAGATAACCAGTTGAATGTTGTTAAGTAAACAAATAAAGTGTTTTTCGAGTTTCGTTTTCTTTTTCAAATTCATTTGTGTTTTTATTTAGATTATACAAGTTTAAAGTTTTTACGTTTTTTTTACAAGTGTAGAGTATATTACATATACATTACATATGTAAATCCTTGAATTCAATAAATTTATTCTCTCTCTTTCTCTCTCTCTCTCTCTCTCTCTCTCTCAGCAGTACAAATGTTGAGGATGCAGGTGCAAATCCCGTCGGCTAGCATTCTTTTCACAATTTCTTTGATTCTGATGAAAATCGGTTTTTATTTCCAGAAATAATATTTCTTTTCATATATTTTTGTATTATATGAGTTTCAATATAAATATTAGGTTATGTAAAAAAGAGAAAACGATAAAAAAGTACGTTCAATATAAATATAAATTTCTTATTGGCTTTGATCGTTTCATCATCAGTTGTTTTCCAACGGCAATATTATTTGAATGGACTTTGATTCACAGATATGTGAAATTTTAGTACTAGTATGTTCTTATCAGATTTCTTTATGAGGAAAACACAAGTGATATATTTTTGAGCTGTTTTTTATAAATTTAGATAAATCAAGGAAAGTGACTTTTTTTATTAATAAATTAAGGAAATTATAAAATAAATACCGCATGTATATATTCTAATTTCGTGTAACTTTCATCAGTTTTATTCCGACAGTATCATCCATTACAACAAGAAATTAGATATACTTTATTAAAATGGGTCTTCTAAAAGATTTGTCTACTTTCATCATTGCAGAGCAATTTGTGAGTGCATTACTTGATATTATTATTTTGTAGAAGTGTAACACGTTATTTTGATTTAGATTTTCAGCAACTTAGAACTTTTCAACATAATTCAGTATACTTTGAAGAAAGGATATCTAATTGAGTTCGTGTACTGGATACAGTTATTTTCTGCAATATTACAAATTATCGCTACAAGTTTGTTTGCGAAAGGATTAATTACGGTATGTATATTCCATTAATTTACAGTTTACATTTAATATGTTAGGTATGTAAATATAAATACTCTGCTGCTTTAATTCAATCTGGATATATCTATGATAAAAGTTTCGAAATAATGTAATTTTAAAAGATACAATGGGAGTAGTATTGAAATAAGTTATATGTACACGTATCTATACGGAATACAATGTTATTTTATTATTTGGCGATTATTGCTTTCCTAATTTTTTAAAAAATAAGTACGAGACGAATAAAAGCAGAAAATTCTGCATACAAATCAGTAAACAAAATCCATTTTTATCTTCCGTCATCTTTAGGTAAGGAAGGTATTATGTTTGATCAAAAAATTCGATGATGAGTTTTTATTCAAGAAGCACGTTTTAGGGTCCCTAGAATACGTTTTTACTATTTTTATGATGATGTCTGTATGTATGTGTTTATGTATGTGTAACAAAAATTTCGTCTACGATAATTAATACAATTTCAAAAATTATAATTCTTTCGTATTCTTCTTCGTTACATCCATATGAAGAGCTGATTAGATTTTGGTTACAATTGGTCTACCGGAAGTAACCATGATGTCTGTATGTATGTGTTTATGTATGTGTAACAAAAATTTCGTCTACGATAATTAATACAATTTCAAAAATTATAATTCTTTCGTATTCTTCTTCGTTACATCCATATGAAGAGCTGATTAGATTTTGGTTACAATTGGTCTACCGGAAGTAACCGCATTTGAAGATTTTAACAGTTTTTCTTGAAAAAACTATGTTAAATATAATTTTTTCATATATAATGTTATTATAAATATTAAAGAATATTTTATTCTCTATGAGATTTGACTGCATTTTATACTTCATATGAAATGGATATAGAGTTAAAAAATCTGATGTGGCCAGCAAATTACCTTCCGTCAGTTCTATGTATTTTGTATAAATGTCATACAGATATTTCCTTGAAAAGGATTATATTTCTTGTACATTACCTTAAGGCAGTTGTATGTATTTTATACAAATTCCAAACAGAAAGTTTCTAACAAAAGATCCTATATTTCCAGTAAAATTATAACATAAACATACTGTCAACTGCACTTGACACTGACACCTTTCAATCAGAATTTTCTATTTTCTTAATGTAGCAGCTGTTTCCAGAGTTATAGCAAAGCTGACTAATATACATGATATTTAATGTCTTTATAATTTTTACCTTCCGTCACCTTTAGGTAAGGAAGGTATTGTCTTTGGTCAAAAAATTCGGTGGTGAGTTTTTGATGAATAAGCACGTTTTAGGGTCCCTACAATACGATTTTACTATTTTTACGATGATGTCTGTATGTGTGTGTGTGTGTGTGTATGTATGTGTGTGTGTGTGTGTGTGTGTGTGTGTGTGTGTGTGTGTGTGTGTCTGTGTGTGACAAAATTTTCTAATGCGATAACTCTAATACTACAATTCCAAAAATTATAATTCTTTCGTATTCCTCTTCGTTACAGCCATGTGAAGAGCTGATTAGATTTTGGTTATAATTGGTCAACCGGAAGTACCCTCATTTGAAGATTTTAACAGTTTTTCTTGAAAAAACGATGTTAAATATCATTTTTTCACATTTAATGTTATTATAAATATTAAAGAATTATTTATTCTCTATACAATTTGAATGTATTTTATACTTAATATTAAATGGACATAGAGTTAAAAAATTATAAAGACATTAAATATCATGTATATTAGTCAGCTTTGCTATAACTCTGGAAACAGCTGCTACGTTAAGAAAATAGAAAATTCTGATTGAAAGGTGTCAGTGTCAAGTGCAGTTGACAGTATGTTTATGTTATAATTTTACTGGAAATAAGGGATCTTTTGTTAGAAACTTTCTGTTTGGAATTTGTTTAAAATACATACAACTGCCTTAAGGTAATGTACAAGAAATATAATCTTTTTCAAGGAACTTTCTGTATGACATTTATACAAAATACATAGAACTGACGGAAGGTAATGTGCTGGCCACATCAGATTTTTTAACTCTATGTCCATTTAATATGAAGTATAAAATGCATTCAAATTGTATAGAGAATAAATAATTCTTTAATATTTATAATAACATTAAATGTGAAAAAATGATATTTAACATCGTTTTTTCAAGAAAAACTGTTAAAATCTTAAAATGAGGGTACTTCCGGTTGACCAATTATAACCAAAATCTAATCAGCTCTTCACATGGCTGTAACGAAGAGGAATACGAAAGAATTATAATTTTTGGAATTGTAGTATTAGAGATCGCATTAGAAAATTTTGTCACACACAGACACACACACACACACACACACACACACACACACACACACACACACACACACACACACACACACACACACACACACACACACACATACATACACACACACACATACAGACAGGGACCCTAAAACGTGCTTATTCATCAAAAACTCACCACCGAATTTTTTGACCAAAGACAATACCTTCCTTACCTAAAGGTGACGGAAGGTAAAAATTATAAACAAATTAAATTTTATAAAGTAGCCAGCTATGGAAACAGCTACTATATTCAGAAATTTCTGTTTGAAAGATATCAGTGTCAAGTGCAATTGACATAGTATGTTTGTCTTATAATTATACTGGAAATATAAGATCTTTTGCTATAAATTTTCTGTATGGAACTTGTATAAAATACATGTAACTGCCGGAAGGTAATGTACAAGAAATAGAATCTTTTGTAAGGAGCTCTCTGTATGAAATTTATACGAAATAGAACTGACGGAAGGTAATGTGCTGGCCACAGCTAAGTAACTATATTGTATCTGGTTTAAGATTGCAGTGGTGCGAAGATAGGAGCAGTTTGATCTTGTATTCTGATTGGATAATACCACGAGGTCAAACTCCTTCTATTTTCACACCGCTGCAATCTTAAACCGGATACAGCATAAGTGAACAATCTGTTAGATAAAAGTTATATTATTGCACAATATTAAATCGCATATTATTTCAATTTTTTTTCAATTATTAAATACAGGATGTTATGTAAGTAATGAGCCTTAGTTCATTTGGCAAATTACTGGAATCCGCTTTTAAGAACTCAGATTTCATTTTTAAAATGGTGTATGTAAACAGCCTTCGAAAACCATATGGTTTGGAGGTCAATGCAACCAAATTTACACCAAAACAATATGTTGTGTAAGACCAAAATATTTTTATTTTATGCTTTGAATTACCTTTATTGATATCTTATACATTGTTTCATTAATAATTTTGACTAATTTATTATTGACGACATTTATTCGATAGCATTAAGAAAATAAATTCGGTACTTTAATTTCCCCCTTTAGCTTAGTAAACTGATCTCTCATTCTCCTACGTGACGTCAGAGATATGGTGCCGTTGCATTTTAATTTCAAATACTAATTTCAGTGAAAATATAATATAATATATAGTTTTTATCATTATTATTGGTAGTCACAACGATTATTTTCTTATTTTTATACTTAATTTTCTTCAATTCGATAATGGTCATATAGCCCATTACTCGAAATCATGTAATCTATTAAAAAGGAATGTTTCGTTTATGTTGATTATAACAAAATATTTTGATCTTTAAACTATTTACTTTGGCAATTCTATGAAATAGGATTATTTTTAATTTTTTCTAACAGTAATTCCGGCTCGAGGGATGCTTACACCTGAGACGAACAAACTAGAATTTGCGGTATTAATTTTTTTAAATACATCCCTGAATCCTGTTGCTAAGGTCATTTTAAATGCCTCCTGGTATTGAGTACAATTCTAATCTTCTGTAACGGAATACATAAGGGCCAGTTTCCTTTCAAATCAAATATAGGGAAATGTTTTCAAATGAAACCACATCTATTAAATAATTTAAACGTCAACTTTCATTCGCTAGTCGTACTATACAATTGTGCACCGAAACGTTGAAAGAATAAATGCTGTTTGACTGAGATTTAGAGTAATTGTTAACACCTTATTAAATACCTTTATTAATCAACAAATTAATAACCTTGTTAAAATCAAATATTTTATCATTACCTACATCTGTATACAAAGCAGTTTGGCACACCTAGGAATGGGTAATATGCCGTGATGATATATTTATTGATTTATTTAAAATCAAATTATAATATCGACACAGAGCAGTAGCAATATAAATGTACTAATATTTTTTTTATTTTTCAGAAAAATTCTAGCGGTTTTATATTTTGGATATTTTTAAATGCTGCTATTAGTGTAGGACTAACTGCTATCTATTTGTCATCAATACATGATCCATCATTGTTCTCTCATATATTTGACATTAACAATTCTATTACGCATATGTGGATATTAATGCGTTCAGGTTAGTATTTCATTTATTTACTTTTTTTTAACTATTGTAACGTTTTATTTATATCAAATTGGGTAAACCCCAAATTTATACTTATAGTATCGCTTCCTTATACACGTCTGACGCGCTTACCACACCGATTATTCAGCGTGTCCCGCGACTCAATGGCCATGGCACCGAAGCATCCCGCGCGGTCGAATTCCACGCGGTCGAAATCCCACGCGGTCGAAATGTACTTCCACCATTTTTTTCGTTCTACAGAAATTCAAATATTTCCACGCCGTCGAATCCCACCCGGTCAAAATGTTACACGATACAAATCTCTCGCTCCCGTACCGCTCTCTTTATCGATCGTATTGAATTCTAACAATCTATGCTTCGTGGTAGTTCCGCGTCAAAGATAATATATTACAAAAAAATTAAAACATATTATTATACAACAAACTATTTAATGAATGAAGCAGGAAAATAATTTTAAGTAAAATGATTGATATTTCTGGTCCGCCATTTTATATTAGCTGTCATATTATTAGTAAAATCTCTGTACAAAGCAGATCGGCACACCCAGCAATGGGTAATAAGCCGTGATGATATATTTATTTATTTATTTATCTATGCACGTAACACTGTCATTTATTTTTTAGTTCTACAATGGCTTGTTTGGGGAATCGTTTTAAAGTTCTACAGCACTGCATATCAAGAAGAACTTGTTGCTAAAAGCATGACCTATAATCCGAAAATTACAACTAACCTATCTCATGAAAACAGGGTAACTGCAGAACCCCTCTTGCAGTACAGTGCAAAAGGGCAACCATTCTATCATGTTTATCCCACACTTTCTGCACATGGGGATTCGGACAGCGAGGTGGAAGTTTTCAATGGTACAGGACAATTCAACCCAAAACTTTTCTCTATATAACTTGATACCGACCAGTGGCAGGTTGTGCCCTAAAATTCGGTTATGCAATATTTCGTTGCAAAATTGAGGATTGCAGCCCTACTCAGATGTTTCACTACATACTCGAATGAAGGAAAGGCTAATTTTCTTGCAAGAACTTCTCTGTTTAAATTTTTAATTTATAATTGATTAATTAACTTTAAAACTGCCGGAGACCCTTTACTTTTGGCGCAATGAAAAACAACTTAGTAAAAACCAGTGCATACAGTAAAACTCATCTTGCAAGACATATGGGACAATAATCTCTGAAATGTACAGGGCTTAGGGATACAATGCCTAAAAGAATTAAAGCTGATATTACTGAAGGCGATGTAACCCAATATCAAATGGTGGAATATTTGGATAACATAGTTTTTGTAAGTTTAAAATCCATATTTTAAACAAGTTGAAAGAAATTTGTACTAGACATTTCTCACCATTTGCGTAGGTTTTATAATTTGTTATTTGTACTACTAGTTACTTATTAAAAAAAGTTGGTATTAATTATTAATGATAAATAAAGCACGCTTATACAGCAGTATTTCGTAGAAAAAATATGAATTAAAATTTTTCTTATTTGATTTATATATTTACTCTTCTATAAAGAGAATGTAAATATCTTACAAGAACTATAATATCAAAATCTTTTATTATGTATGTATAATAATTTATAAAAAAATATACTGTTTAATAAAAGTAATTTGTATATACAAAGGTATAGTTTTATTTAAATTTTCCTCTTTATATTTTGCTTTCTGAATATTCTCAATAGTAGGACTATATTTATCTTTATTTGTAAGTGCTTAGCAAATTTATTATACAGGCTGTTAAAAAAGGGTAAAATTTTTAAGGACATAATACTGACCAAATGAGGTGGTTGCACATTTTTACCTTCCGTCACCTTTAGGTAAGGAAGGTATTGTCTTTGGTCAATAAATGGTGGTGAGTTTTTGATGAATAAGCACGTTTTAGGGTCCCTAGAATACGATTTTACTATTTTTACGATGTATGTATGTATGTATGTATATATATGTGTGTGTGTGTGTGTGTGTGTGTGTGTGTGTGTGTATGGGTGTGTGTGTGAGACAAATTTTTTTAATGCGATAACTCTAATACTACAATTCCAAAAATTATAATTCTTTCGTATTCCTCTTCGTTACATCCATGTGAAGAGCTAATTAGATTTTGGTTATAATTGGTCAACCGGAAGTACCCTCATTTGAAGATTTTAACAGTTTTTCTTGAAAAAACGATGTAAAATATCATTTCTTCATATTTAATGTTATTATAAATATTAAACAATATTTTATTCTCTATACGATTTGAATACATTTTATACTTCATATTAAATGGACATAAAGTTAAAAAATTATAAAGAAATTAAATATCATATTGAATTTGATCGATGATCGACTGAAGAATGGATGATGGGTCCCAGGGGAAAAATCATTTTTCCCTTGGAACCCATTAAATATCATATATTAGCCATCTATGCTATAACTCTGGAAACAGCTGCTATATTAAGAAAATTCTGATTGAAAGGTGTCAGTGTCAAGTGCAGTTGACAGTAAGTTTGTTATAATTTTACTGGAAATATAGGATCTTTTGCTATAAACTTTCTGTGTGGAATTTGTATAAAATACATACAACTACCTTAAGGTAATGTACAAGAAATATAATATTTTGCAAAGAACTTTCTGTATGACATTTATACAAAATACATAGAAGTGGCGGAAGGTAATGTGCTGGCCACATCAGATTTTTTTTTATAGTCTATGTAATGACAAAATTTTGTTCGATTATTATTTTTGTCAATTTTTCTTCGATTACAGGTACAAAATGGTTTATTTTTCGGAAACAGTTGAAGATCAGACCTACGTTGATTTTTTTCTTCATTTTGGTCAGTACATACTATAATACCATTTACACCGATTTCAGCAAAGCATTTGACAAAATTCCTCATGATATATTAATAAATAGGTTGGCTGAGGTCGGTGTAGCTGGTAATTTGCTGAAATGGTTTATTTCATACTTGACTGATAGAACACAACGTGTAGTACTAAATGGCTTCACATCTGATGAGGTAACTGTTACTTCTGGCGTACCACAAGGTTCTCATTTGGGTCCACTTCTTTTCAATATTTTTATTAATGATATATCTATATGTTTTAAATTTACTAAATTTCGATTATATGTGGATGATCTTAAAATATATCATACTATCGAATCACTCAATGACTGTCACCATTTCCAACAAGACATAAATAATTTAGTAACGTACACGAAAAAAATGAAATTGACGCTAAACATTGACAAATGTTTTTATATAAAATTCACAAGAAATAGAAATGCTTTTAGGTGCGAATACAAAATAGACAATATTGTTATTAATAAAACTGATAATGTGAAGGATTTAGGTGTGACACTTGATACTAAATTAATATTTGATATTCACATTGTATTGTTCAAAAAGCATACAAAATGTTAGGTTTCTTAATTCGAGCAAGCTCTAATTTTAAACATCCCTTCACTTTAATTAAATTATATAATTCTCTCGTTAGGAGTCAATTGGAGTTTGCATCTGTATGTTGGAACCCACGCTATGCTGTTTACATAAATCGCATTAAATCTATTCAACGAAAATTCTTAAAAAAATTTAGTCGGAAGTTTCCAACATACAGGCCTAAACTATTATCGTTAGAAAACAGAAGAAAATTAAGTGACCTCACATTTTTACATAAACTTTTAATAACACCGTCGATTCACCAATTTTACTATCGTCTTTTGCTTTAGAGTACCTACTTACGGTACTAGAATAAATAGCTTTTTTACTTACTGTCATTATCGCACAAATTCTATCCTAAATTCTCCTGTTATAAGATTGTACTTGTACAACGGCAACAATATGCCAGATCTGTTCTGTACTAGTTTACCGCAGTTTAAGCGCCTTCTTAGATTTTCTTAAACTAATATGTTTGTATTTATATATGTATTTACTATCACTATACTATTTATTTTCTACAAAAATCTTATAATCACGGTACTGTTATTGTTTATTTCCTATAATTGATTTTTTTCTGTAATTTTTTTTTGTATATAATGCTACAGCTTCTTTATTATTGGGATTTATTCCTGTTAAGAAGCCAAACTTCAAATAAATAAATAAATAAATAAATACCCTCTAAATTTTTTACCCTTTTTTTAACATCCTGTATAAAATGTATATAAAAGAACAAGAATTTATAATGCTTCGGACAAAACCTATTTATTTTCTAAAAGACGTAATAACAGGTTATTTATTTGCAACTCAAATGTTAAAACAGCAAGTGAACATATGAGCTGCATAAACTTTTATACGGGTAGAAAGAAGTAAAATTTCGTAAAACAAGCTAAAGTTATATGCGTCGTAGAGAAATCCATACACAACCGCACTTCTAAACATTTCCGAGATATAAAGTAAAAAAAATGTGTTCTTTTTATCCTGAAATACGAAATTTGTTTTTATTTTTTACCGTTCTGCTTTGGCATTTAACGCTCAGCAGGGATTCGTGCACGAAATGCGTGTTCACGAACAAATGAATATTTTATTACACCATTTCGTCGATAATTTCGTGTGCATTCACAAACACTATTAATTGTTAAAAATGTTTTAGTATTAATAGAATGAAAACATTTTAAATATTTAATTATCGTTACGATGTTGGTTTACATTTTATTATCGGTGAAATATATTGTGTTTCCTCTAGCTATCACAAACCGAGATAGGTGAAACTTAGCTTTAACTATTATAATAATCTGCTACGTTTTGTTGTAATATTTTGTTTTCACGAATAAACTATAACAAATAGTTAAAAATAGCTATTTGTGTATTAAGAGCGCAAAATGGGACATTGTCGATTGAGAGGTTGTTGCCGCGCGACGCAGGAGCGAGGCATTCTCTCGAAATCGACAATGTCCATTTGCGCTCGAAACACACACAAGATTTTTTCTACAGTCGCCACAATGGGGACCTCCACCATAACAAAAATTTATTTTTTATTTATTTTTACTTATCGGTATTTTCCATTCTTCTTGAGCTACTGCTTCAATCTAATCTAAGCATTTTATACTTTCGTTTTTGTAAATGAATGCCCTATTTTATTTTCACAGCAGTGCGGCATTTTGTTTGGTTATGTAAGTGGGTAATGTGTAACTACAGTGTCAATAATTCCTGACTAAACGTTTCCATTCACAATGTAACCAAGTAACATTTCTCAACATTGTATAGTTAGAAATTTGAGGAGCGAGCGTTTTTTCTACTTTGTCGCTCTAGAGCGGCAAAGTGACATTTTGCGTTGACAAAAGAGAGCGCAAATGGCTACTTTGTATATGGACTGTAGAAAAAAAAGTTTTATGCAACATATAATATACTTGTTACTATGGTTATTTGAAATCACTAATGTACAACATTAGTCACTCCGTGAGAGAATATTTTAGAAGTCACTGGTTTTTATGTTTTTTTTTTAAATATAAACAAAAAGCAATTTTACAAAATGCGTTTTAAAGGACGAACCTCATTTCACCCATTTAATTGTATTTTTCTTTCAAATAATTCCCAATGACAGACAATAATTATTACAGCAAATTTTTTTCAATAACAATATAACAAAACCATAACAACCTTTCAGTGGCTACTTCGTAATTTAAAATACTACATCAATTGACTTGTTAGTGTCAAACGATGAATGAAAACATAAAAATCTGATGTGGCCAGCACATAACCTCTCGCCAGATATTTTACCTGATTGTACGCATGCCTCACTACAAAATAATTTTAATATAAATTATGTACAATACATACATTTTCTTCATAGTCAATATCCTGAAAACGTGCTTATTCACTAAAATCTGGATATGCGATTTTTAGCATGAATACAATACCTCTCTTAGCGAGAGGTAAAAATGATTTAAAACAGTTTTAAAACAGTGTTGGATAAAACGTTGTATTACACTCGTGTGGAATGTACTCGTATATTAGTGACTAAAGAAAATTTGTCACTCGCCCTGCGGGCTGCGTGGCTAAACTTTTTCTTTCGTGACTAATTTGATACATTCCACACTCATATACTAAATAACTATTCTACCATTTATGTTCACTCTTTATAAACATTGATGATTAAATAATGGAAGTATTATTAGTATTTATGACAAAAAAAAACAAATACATTGTTTTTTGTCATAAATCCATGATTGCTTAGACAAAAAACTCATAAAAACTGTAACTTTGTAATTAATTTTTACGTTTATATTAAGAGATAAAATAATCGTTTCACATGATTTAGATGCTGCATTTAAATTTCTATAAATTTATTTGAAGTATTTTGCATAAAATAATTAGGTAACGTTTGCGCAAAGAAAAATTGATTTCCCATGTTAAACTCCTTTTCACTTTTCGATTTACAGCCTGTACATAATGTACTTACATATTTGTTTTATTTAAATATTGGTACAAAACTTGCTGTGTTTTATTTAATTCGCATATTTTTACATCCCAATAATTATGTAACCTGTATATCCCATTCTTATATCAACATTTTTTCAAATATTCAGTACTTCGGACAAATCGATCATTCAGACGCACTCGTGCATTTAATTATCCGGATTAAAAAGGTCGTACTGTATTTGTGATTCCATATTAAACGTAGAAATATACTATTTAGGCCTTAAGGATAAAGGATAAATTAGATAAACAACAAAGAAAGAATTTGTGAAAAATTAATAGACCCCGCAGATATAATACAAATACAAGTAAATGAACATGAGAAAAAAAATATAGTTAACATGTTATTGTACAACAAACACATTACGTAAATAGGTGACTTAACTAAAATACTAGAATGACACAATGGCAAATAAAAGGTCTTATGTGTACGAGATGTTGATCTGGGGACGTGGAACAATAATTTACATAATAAATACGGACAGTCTATCTTATTCTCCATAATGTTATTTAAAGTAGATAACGCGATACTAGTATGTCTGCTATCAATTGACTCTACAGAGAACATCTCTAACAGAATGTGTTGGTCACATCCTCTCTGAGGGTATATACCAAATCAAAATGGCATATTCTAACTTTGAGCGTACGAAAGCATAATACAAAATTTTTAAAGTCTATATTAAAAAAAATCCTAGAATTACGTATAATAAAACCAAGAGTTTTATTACATGCTAACACCATTTGAGTGACACCCTAATCTTTTTTATGTACACATTTATCTAAAAATACTCTCTCGATTTTATAAATAAATGAAATTGGATTTTTTTTACGAGTAAAAGTCATAAATGAGCATTTCTGTATGTTTAGAGGTAGATTATATCTTTCGCACCAGGAGTGAATACAATTTAGATTATTTTGTAATTCATTACAGTTCGGTATGTTTCGAATTTCTTTATAAATCTTAATATCATCTGCGTATAATAGAATATCACATTCAACGTGTCTACAAATATCGTTAATGTACAGTAGAAACAGGAAAGGTCCAAGATATGAGAAGGTCCGGAGTTCAAGTCCCTGCGGGGTCTATGAATTCTTCACAATTTTTTTTTTCGTTTTTTACCTAATTTTCCTTGATCCAAATAGTCTATTTCTACGTTTAATACTTATATGGCATCACAATCAGTTCCTTTTCAATAATACTTAATTTGGTTAAATATTGTTATAAGTTTATTGTTACAATTTACGAAAGCGGAAGTAATACTCGTAGATGTACAATATCAAAGAATGAGTACAGTAATTAGATTCCGCGTTTGGAAGAACCACTTCGTTGAACAAAAACCTAAAATGATTTTCCACATAAAAGGACTACGCTTCAACATCGTGCATCCTATAAAAGGTTTCGTTTCGAATTCACAACACAAAGCAAACTACAATACCGACTACTCACTCTTCAAACACTCGACTTAGTTGGCAAACATTAAAAAATACGTTTTAGGTTTTGTTGAGCGAGAGAAGAGAGTCAAAGCAGAGAATTCTGCTCAGTGGCGGCTTCTCAGGGTTGGCAGAAGAAATAACTCAGAATATCATTGTTGTAATAAATTAATAATTTTAATAATAAGCTGTAAATAATGTAAAGTACTTTGTAAATTAAATTTCAACTTATTCCGTTAAGCTCGAGCCACACTATTTGCAGGGGCGCGCCGTACCATATAGTCGCCCGTGTGCCAATGCTCATCTTGATGCCCAACCCCCCCCCCCCACCTTCAACACATAAAAAATAAGCATCGCCATTCGAAATAATATAAAAAAGTGGCATAAAAAGGTGCAAACTAAAATGTAGTATTATTTCACATTTGGAAAGAAAAAAAACTGAAAAATTTACATTTTTGCATATATCTAGTGACCTACGGATTTTTTTCTCAAATAACGACACCACTAAAATGGTCTTCTAATGGGGCAACAATTATGTGAGCACGTTAACTTGGACAGCTTGTGTACTTTTTCATAATTAGTATATGTTTCAAATAAACCACAATAATTGTTTTTAACCTATAAAATTAATAATTTTTGCAATTTCTGTTTGAAACATAGATACATCGTTGGAAAGCTAAAATAAACTCTCTTTCAATGGTATAATTTTGCCACTATAGAAATTATAAATTGGACCCATTACTTGAAATCTTATAGTGATAATCTGAGCTTCGTCGTTTTAAGGAAAATAAAAAAGGGTCCTTAAAGACGTGCAAACCAAAATTCCATATAATTTCATATTTGGAAGTTATTTGTGAATATAAAAGGAAGTGGATAGAGTACCCAACGCGGGACCGTAATCAAAAAATTAAGATCTCAAATTGACATGATTTTCGCAATTTCTCTAAATATACACCAACATTACACCAACTCAGGCTTCGAAAACGCGGGCCAAGTATTATGCGTTCGTTAGGTGAGTTTATTGTTGTTCTCTTTAGAGCAAAATACACGCAACCTTGGTAAGCTATTCAACAACGGTCCCGCGTTCGTGTCGAGTTTTGAATTTTTAACAATGGTCCCGAACGTTAAGACACATCTCTTCGACGTTTTTAGAACTAAACGAGGTACTAAATCACGCCATTTACAGTTTTGTACAGTAACCATTTGTCAGTGGCGTAACTAAGGGGCCCGCAGGGCCCGCATTGCGAGCGGGCCCCCGGTTCTAGAGAGGCCCCAATTTACATGATTTATAATTTTGTTACTATTGCGAAATTTTGAATTTAATCATTTTTTTTGTAGCATCATACAAGTTTATTTAGTCCTTTATTTTTTTAAATGTCAATTTCTAAAAACAATATTGGCTAAGGGGCCCCTTATCCGCTATGTAAAATCAAGCTCTTTATTTTCCATTACATTTCGGCCTGTAGAATTTCGATTTCTTGGCAAATATTTTCCTGTAGCTGATCCAGAGTTTTCCTTTAAAATAACCCCATAAAAAGAAGTTTGGGGCTGTCAAATCAAGACACCTGGCGGCCAATGTGTATTACCAAAACGTGGAATTAAATAATGATAAGAGAATGATTTTAGCAAAATTGCTATTATTTAGACTGTATGATACTGATCCATCTTGCTAATACCATATTTTGTCGCATCCAAGTTCTTTCATTTGGGATACCAAAAATGTATGAATCAATTCCCTGTAACTTTCACTAGTGGACTTTGTCACAAATTTCATTTTCAAAAAAAAAAAAAAAAAAAAAAAAAATACGGGCCAATCACATTTTCATAGTAAATGCCACAACATACAATGACTTTGGTGGGATGTAAAAGTGCCTAATCTTGGATTTTCAGGCCTCCAATATTGGTTATTTTGCTTCTTAACATATCAACTCAGATGAAAGTAAGCCTAGTCACAATTTTCACAAGTTCTTGTGGTATGTAGTTCTTCATGATAAACGCTAAAATTAAAAACGGGCCCCAAAAAATTTTTTGCGGGCGGGCCCCCGAACTCTTAGTTACGCCACTGCCATTTGTACGCATTTTTCGGGAAAAACAAAAACATCTTTAAAATAGTCTACTAATGGGGCAACTTTGCCCTAATTTAATCGACTTCGTATCTCTTATAGTTACGAGATCCCAATGTGAGCCCCGAAAAATGGGCATATTGTATTAAAAACTTGTTACAATTTAGCTCGCCGTGTCGCCCCTGACCAACGCACACATCGCACCCTGTGACGGAGCGCTCCTGACTATTCGTTTTGGCGGGATCGGCTTAACGGGAAGAAAACAACTTATTGTTTTAGTTGCGGTCTAGTTGCCAGATACTACCGCCCCATGTTGCCGTTTAATGGGAAGGTCAATTTGCCGAATGTCAACTACAACATATTGAAGATAATGCGGGCGTTCACAAATGTCCAATTTGGTTTTTACTCTTGGTAAGGGAGTATAGGGATTGTGTTAAACGCATATCGAGATTTTGGTAAATCACCACGTTCTAAGGTCCCTAGAATCCAATTTTAACATTTTCACGATGATATCTGTGTGTATGTGAGTATGTCTGGATCCTCTAATTCAAATACTGTCATTCAGAAAATTTTGAAAGCTTGTATGTCGAACTTTTTCTATAATGGAAAGAGCCCATTAGATTTTGGTGTAAATCGGATAACCGGACTTTACTAGAAGCTCAAAATAGTTTTTCTTCGAAAAATACCTTTAAATGTTATTTTTCGACATTAATGTTATTATAAAAAATAAAGATTATTAAATTTTCTACAGATTTGAATTAATACTTTTTCTACATATTTTATGGATAAATTTATAAAATTATCTATAATTTAAATACCGGAGCCTACGCTTTAAACAAACAAAACTCCTTGGTTGCGCAGTAATTCACATTTATGTAACTGACAGATAAATGTCACTGTCAAAGAACTAATCATTTCAAATTAATAATAGTATCGATTAATAATATCCTCAGCAGTTATACGACGTTAAACGTGAAAGATTGTTCAGGCATCGAGAGGAGAGCAGCCAATAGCTTAGTTGGTTAGAGAAGAAATTATTTTGAATGCTTCTGCATACTTTGAGGAAGAGAAACGCATAAATGTTCCCCTAATTATTCCATTCTCCTCTGTAGAAGATGTAAGTATTATATTTTGTTTGAGGTTCGTTTTGACATGACATATCTGTTCTTTATTTCTTAGGCACTTATTTCTGAATATTATTACATTTTACAGTTTGTACTACTTTGGATACTCGTAACATCAAAGATGAATTCAAACGTGGATAAATAACGCCCCCAAAAAATTAGTGATCCATCATCCATCAAAAATAAATGCCAAACATTGCAGTTCTGTTTTCTTATATTAATTGTTGAAATGAATTAATGTGTTAATTGTTGTAATCAATCCTTATTATTGTAATGAATTATAATTAAAAAGAAAATAATTTTCATTATATATCGTTCATATTATTTCTAATTTAAAGTCCCTAAGCGATGATCGGGTTATAATGAGGGCATAATGAATCATTAGGCCCCTATATAATGCCCCGGTTGTTATAGATATGCTTATACACCGTATCCTAGAAATAAACAGTTCATAATACTTTAGTGAGACATAAAATACTAAGCACTAAGATAATTTATTTAAACAATATTTATCTCACTTATTTCTCACTATTCGTCGGCTGCTTGTTTACGTCAAAACAAATATAATGGCTTCCGCTGGGAGCTCTAATTTAAAAGATAACATCAATTTCGGGGACAAGGTAAGGAAGATATTGTTGATTTTTTAATTAACAAATATCAATTATGAAGACAAACTGTTTATAGGAATATAGAATTTTTTTAAATCAATCTACTGGCTTAATAGAGCTATATTTATAGCACTAAATTTTCTTATGAAGTGTTGCGTCACCAAAGTTTTGGCGCACCAACCGCCACTGTTTCTTCTGCACTCCCGCCGCTGGACAGTCAAAGGAAACCAACTCCAATTACAGGTGGAGGACTATACACGCTAAAACCCGCTGGACCAAGTTTCACCTTCCGCCGGAAACAACTCATGAATAACGACAAGAACGCCTTGCTTTCAACTCACGTTTCTTTTCGAGTTTCTGACAAGCTGCTATTTCGAACGAGGTTCCAGCGCCGTTATTAGCGAGAGAAAGACTTGCCTGCTTTAATTTTTAAAACAGGCCAACACAAACTACAGCTTTGTACTTGAAGCTGAATTTTATGTTTGGAAGTTTGTTGTTGGGAATAGAACGTAAACTTTTGTACTTCGGTTTATGTTATGTACATATGTTGTAAGATGCCTAAATTTTTATTAGCTTTGGAAGGTTCTGTAAAGATGAAACGTGTGTTTCGAATATCGCAAATATTTTTACATGTATCGATGTATTAAATAAACAAGGATTATTCTTAATCTATCATCACTCGCATTGTTAGATTTAGAGTTTAACGAATGTTTTCAAATTTTCCTCTTTTAAGTAGGGATGTGTGGGTGTTAGTAGCTGACGTGGAATTAGCTGTTACTATCTGCTTAGTTGTACCATAAGTAATATTGTTCAGATTAGTCAATATTGGGTAAATTGTACCAAGCGAATGATTTAAAAATTTCGTACGAAAAGGAGCAATAACGCCTCCTGCCTTTGTGGAAAAAAATTAAACACTGTTTAATTTTGAAAGTAAAAAATCAGAAGAAGATATTACATCAGAACATAGCCTATACAGGCTGTCTCACAACACGCGCCCCAGAGCGAATGAGGAAACACGAGACTGCACTCGGATGTGTAATTTCGAAGAAAAAAAAATCTAGCTTAAAAGATATTCGAGAAAAGACGTCTTAAAATTGACCAATCAGAGACCTACACCTTTAACGTGTGTTTGCCGTAATTTTACGTTACCAGGTTTTTATACAAATCAAATCTTCTTTAAAATGCGTGGGCGACTGTAGTTTTCGAAAAATGTCAGTGTCAAATTAAATTTGACAAGGTGAATAAAAAAGGCAAATTCTTACCATGTATTCAGCCGCTGATTTTTTAATCTCAAAGAATTCAAATGACAACAATATTTTCGTTTAACACATTTTACACAGCTGCTACAACACGTTGCACTGTACGATATAAATGGTGATCTCGGATGACACCTTCGCTAACCTAAATTTGTTGACAGTGAAAAGTCAACTCTAAAGTGTCAAAATTACAGTAAGTCAAACAAATTTTGTAACTCACTAGTAGTATTTTTAAAACCTAGCAACCAGTTTTATTTTGTAATAATATCATCACACCTCAAGATATCCTTCCGGGATTGGTGGATTAAAAAACATTTTAAATATTATAAGCCAAACTCACAACCGTTTACTAAATATTAGTAGCGCTACTAATGATTGCAAGTACTTACTATTAAATTATTTGCGCTCATAAAGTAAAACTAGTGCAAGTATAACTTAGTACTACCTAATAAAAGAGAGATTTAATAGTGACAATTAGTAGTACCAAAGGATATTTTAAGTACTATTATCTGTCAATGGAAAGATTGTCGTGATAATATTTTTAAAAATAAATGGATAGAGATATACGTGAATTAAGAGAAAATCACTTGGCAAAGAAAATAATAGAAAGAAGAAAAATCCATTAGAAAAACAATTTCATTAATATTTCAATACTAGCATTTAGCATAGAATAAAAAATAAGGCATATGCATTAATCATTACTGTAACATATTTTATTTTACTCTACAGCTAAAAAACACAAAATTTTAAATAAATATACCTCAAATGTCAATCTCAAAAATCAAATTCACATATATTTAAAAAAGTTTTATCAAATATTTCATGTTTTCTTTGGTTAATTTGTCAGTTATATTACTTTTTATCATTTTAATCTATTTTTAATAGTGTTTGAAGAAGAAAATATTGTATGATATTCGTGTTAAAGTGATTTTATTCGAAGGATTGGAACACTCAGCTGCGTTTCGTGTTACAAACTTTCTTCTCTCAAAATAAAATCACACTTCTAACTCTAATATCATAAATAGCTATTTGACGTACCTAAATTACACTAGTGTTAAAAGTAACAATGATCTGTTAGTTTTTAACACTGGTGTCATAAAATGACATTTTTAACCCTAAAAACGAACATAAAAAGCCTACTGTTAATATATTTGTAGAATAGTATATTCTATAACTAGTATGGTATAGATAATTTCCGCGCGAGCGAAAAGTTTGTAGGTCGAGCCGTAGGCGAGGTCTACGGTTTCGCGAGTGGCGGAAATACTACTCCATACTAGTTTTATACTATACTTTCTCTAACACTATTTAAAAAATATATTTAGCTTATCAATTGACATTTTTGCGAAAAAAAAAATATTGGTATGTTATAAAAGCAATAATTTTTATTTAACTTACCATGTAAAAGTTTCAAAACGGGTAAAACAAGGCATATAATTAGATTTTGTAATCTTTTCTTTTATAATTTCACAGTTAAGGTAGTTGAGGTAACAAAATCAAAGAAACAAAGCGCCAAGAAAAGCCGGCTTGATTTTGAAAACAATTGTGTTTTCCCATGTATTTTAAATGGGTGAATTGAAAAACTATACCGTATTTCAAATAAGAATAGACTTGGTGGCGCTGCTGCGCCAGCCTGTTTTACACACATAAAACTTATGAATTAGTTTTGTTTCGTGTATGACATAGTTGACAGCTCGAAACGTCAAAATATGATAATTTTTAATCCGTAATACTAAAAGATTAGATTCACTATATATATTTTCTTTAATCAAAAAGCCGATCGCCATCCTTTGAACACCTCTACAGCCTGAATGGTACGACCGATTTTCGTGAAATTTGCATCAAGTTGTAGGATTTGATTGTCTCGAGTGCCCTCGTAATAACACAAATTTCTGTAGGATGCACAGTTTTCGAGTAAAAAATTATTAAAGATTGAAAATTGGGATAGAAACAATAGGTCGCAGTAACGATCACAGTTTTCATTGAAAAATTTAAGAAGATAAACGCTGTCATGTCATATGGTATGTCAGTGTCAATGACTACAAATTATAGGTTTTCATACTTTTTAATGCAAAGAAATGTTTCAATAATATGTAATATTAAAGAAAAGATGATAAAATTAACGAGGTAGGTATATACAATGATTTTAAGCCATGTTTTATATTAATGTATTATATATTTTATTTTGTAAATAGAATATTGGAAAATGAATAACGAAACACGTCGAAAAGGATCAGAAAGGCAGAATTATTATGACAATCGATCGGAGTACATATACAAAATTAAAAAGATAAACATTGTCATCCGTCATATTGGATGTACGTATAGTCTATCATAAAACACTATCGGCGGAGCCCTAGGCTGAACTCGGCGAAGCCGAGTTTAGGCTAGTTATTTACTAAATAAACAGTTAATCGTGCCCGTATGCACCAACAGAGAATAAATCTTGGAATAGTTATTGGATCCATATGATTTATTCATTCAACAACATAAAATGCAATTCATCACATGGATTTATGAAGTCGTTAAGTATTGATTTATTTATTCATTCAATACTAATTTGTAATCAGTTTTGGTAATGTTGGTAACAAAACAAAACCATAAATTGATTTTCAAAACGTCAAACGACCGTCAAACACACGTCAAACTGCGTCAAACACAATAAAATTAACCTCACTTAATTTGAATTTGCTTGTCGCCGGTACGTGAAGTAATAATGGAAGTCAATGAAAACAATATTTTTTTCCTTAAATAATAGTTCAAACTATTTATGAAATTTAATAATTGCAGATTAATATGGAATCTAAAAAAGATGTCGATCTAAAAACTTCACAGAAAGGGAAAAAGAGGAGTTGTGATACTGTGCAAAATTATTCTTCAATTATAGAAAATAAAAAACGGATAATGTATCCGTAAAAAAAAAAAGAAAACTTGGGAAATTATTAAATATGAATTCAATGCAATACAAATTAGAAGTGGAACGCAATATCAAACATTTGCATGATGAGTGCAAAAGGCGCCAGAAATGTATTAAGCTGAAGTCTACGGAGGCAAAATATTAAGGGCAGCAAATTTTTCTGATAATAATTTTAAGAAAAAGTGATCTCAAAATTTAAATAAAACAAAATTGCCGCTTGTATATTTTATTAATATAAATTTCAGTTTATTTATATCCTTTCAGGAATTATTTTTAAAAAATGGTTTTTAATTGTAACAAAAATTTCGTTGATTACAACAATAAAAATCTGATGTGGCCAGCACATTACCTTCCGTCAGCTCTATGTATTTTGTACAAATTTCACACGGAAGGTTCCTTGCTAAATTAAATATTCTATTTCTTGTACATTACCTTCCGGCAGTTGCATGTATTTTATGCAAATTTCATACAGAAAATTATTATTTTGTGACGTTTTCTATATACAGTGTAATGTATCTGCAGAAATAAAAGATTTATTATTATTATTATTATTATTATTATTATTATTATTATTATTATTATTATTATTATTATTTCTTGTACATTACCTTAAAGCAGTTGTATGTATTTTATACAAATTCCATACAGAAAGCAAAAGATCCTATATTTCCAGTAAAAATTATAAGACAAACACACATGTCAATTTCACTTGACACTGACATCTTTCAATCAGAATTTTCTTAATATAGTAGCTGTTTTCATAGCTGTGGCTACTTTATGAAATTTAATTTCTTTATAATTTTTTAACTATATATCCATTTAATATTAAGTATAAAATGCAGTCAAATCGTATAGAGAATAAAATATTCTTTAATATTTATAATAACGTCAAATGTGAAAAAATTATATTTAACATAGTTTTCTCTAGAAAAACTGTTAAAATCTTCAAATGATGGTACTTCCGGTTGACCAATTGTACCCAAAATCTAATCAGCTCTTCATATGGATGTAACGAAGAAGTACACGAAAAAAATATAATTTTTGTAATTGTAGTATTAGAGTTATCGCAGACGAAAATTTTGTTACACACACACACACACACACACACACACACACACACACACACACACACACACACACACACACACATCCACACACACACACATCCACACACACACACATCCACACACACACACACATACAGACATCATCGTAAAAATAGTAAATTCGTATTCTAGGGACCCTAAAACGTGCTTATTGATTAATAACTCATCATCGATTTTTTTGACCAAAGACAATACCTTCCTTACCTAAAGGTGACGGAAGGTAAAAATGTGATTCCAACAAAGAAAATAACCAATTACTTAAAAAAATTATTATAATACTTGCTTTGTATATATTTATTCTGATTACAACAAAGAAATTTTTGATTACAATAAAGAAAATTTGATTGCAATAATAAATATCAGTAATTACATAAAAATAAATTGATTATAATAGTTGTTGCAAAATCGTATATCTTTTGACACATATATATTGAATCCGTAACCCTGTTATGGAACTGAATTTGTTTCCATAAGTTATTTTCTGGTTTATTAAATCAATAGCCGTAAATAATGTTGGTGAATTACAAACCATTCCATAACTTAAGTTATTGAATCCATAAGTCTTATGGAGTATTGGTGCATACGGGGGTTAAAGTTATTAAATGGATTATAAAGACAAAATGGAATAAATAATATACCTGCTTTACATATTGCTATTGTAAACTTGGCTTGCGTTTAGACCAATCCGAAAGCTGAAATCGTAAGCCCTATCTTACTCCTAAGTCTATTCTTATCTGAAATAAAATGGTCTGTGACTGCCTATTACGGAATAGTCGTAACAGTTTTCAGATAAAGAATGTATGAATTCCATAGCAGTGTTTGAAAAAAAAAATTTTAATAATGTAGTAATGTAGGAGTAATAATATTTTTAACTAAATTTACAATACATTAAATTGAAAATGCACGGAATTATAAATATTTATGTTCTCATCAACATTAACTGGAAGTACAAATGTCGTTGCATTTTAATTACGATAATGGCAGATGATTCTGACATTTTCAATTTAAATCAATGTGATAAATATAAATTATCTTTTCAATTTTCATTATCTATGATTCTGTCATAAATAGCATAATGAAAACCGTCAATATATTTTAAATACTAATTTTTGCTCACATTTCATTTTTATTATCGTCCACTAATGAAAAGTATTCTTTCTGTACAAAAAACATAAAAACTTTTAGAAAAATGCACTTAACACTTAAAACTAATTCGGAAGTAGACAATTAAAACTTACTTCATCAGTTCCTCCCGTAGAATGCTCGCTTGTGTTTAGGTGTATTCATAAAATATAATTTTTAATGTTTAGCACTTAAAAATTAGTGGCGAAGTTGAAAGTACCTATACGTCTCGTCAAAGCAAATAACACGGAACTTGGGAGCAAAGTTGCAAAGTTCAGGGAGTGTTTTGGCTGGAGTGTTGCTGTGATAGCATGGTAAACACAGTTCACCTATGTTTCTCCTAATGGGTTGAGAAATTACAGAGATGCTATTGTATCCAGATGTTTGTGTTTATTTATTTACACGAAGAAGCAATCTGTAAGTGCAAGAGCAAATATAATTAAATTTGCAATTTGGTATAAGATTATTCTAATAGTTTCTACGAACATATTTTACTTGTATTTAGTGGTGTGATTGACCGACAGCTTATAGCGATTATGTAGCCAGTGGCGGCTCGTGGGTTGGTAAATATTTGCAATTCCTCACGTCCATCCTTCGTCGTCTGTTTTAATTTGAGATCTGGCTCCAGGCGACCTTTTGTCTTTATTTCTAAACATTTTTCATAATTTAAAGCAATCTTTTTTTTGTTGAATTCCCATCATAAAATACACAACCGAACTTACACTGTCAATATCTGCTACTAGACTGATGCCTTGAATGCCTTGGTCATTGACCGTATGTAAGCGAATAGGGTGATGGTTGTCTTCGTCTAACGCAAGCAAAGTTACAATTCATCTGCCTTTGTCTGACGCATGGGCTTGTATACGCAGCATATAACACAACGTGGTCACAAGTTTGATGTGACCCAACTAGCACGGTTCACTCGCGCCATTCGTTGTATTGCTTCAACACAGTGGTGTTGTGTGCAAGCAACGCTAACTGACTTTATTAAAAATTATTAAATTTAAAATATTTTATTCTTTCGCTTTTTCATTTCCGCTATGATAAATTCGGGAGGTCATTGACCAAATAACCCAATGAATAGCAAATAAATTAATTTGTACCTAATAGGGCTGTTGCAAGAATTTTTATATGTCTTCTAAGTATTATATTTAAAAAGGTATTATTATTTAAATAGCCTCAAATTTGAAAATATCACCAAATATTCATTAGATATTTTACAATTAATTTTTGAAATTTGGATATTTTGAAAAAGTCACGTGATCTGAAACAGAATGTGACGTCACCACACATACATCGCCATCGGCTCCAATTGGTCCCTTATAGTGTCAATTCTTTCTGTTTTGTTACAAGTGTTATGATAAATACATTGTCAAAGTTGTCAAACAAGTGTCAAATTTTTGAGTTTGGTTCGTGTTAGATAATACAAAATTCAATATAAAATGAGTAATTTACAGTATCGTATTGTGCCTACTTGCAAAAAAGCGCTAGGAACAAACCTACTATTGAATTTATAAATATGCCCAGAGATGCGAAGAAAATTGTGGCTGGAAGCAGTAGGTCGAAGAACTGATGGTTGGGTTTTTACATTTTATTTTTCCTTAACTGTTTAACACACCTTATTTCGGCAACAGTAAAACAGTCGTTTTCTGATAAAATGCAGCCATCATCCAGCTTTTATTAGCCATTATTACTCATTTATAATGGAAAATGTCAGCGTCAAATGTGAAATTACAAGTATGTTACTAACATGTGACAGACTATCGCTTACGTTTATTTATCTAAATAACAAAAATAAATGTAGGTGATGGAAAAACTGTTTTCTATTGGCTGTGAATGACGTAATGTATGTGCTTCTACGACACAAGAGTGGAGGGTTGTTTTTATGACTATTTTTGCTGGGAATATATTTATTTAATTATTTACGAAAATAACAACTAATTATTAAAAAATAATTATTAATAAGAAAAATATTCGTATAAACTTTTATTTAAAATACTTTTTGAAGAATGTGAAACGGGCTAATTTTTTTATAAAAAATTTCTAACGTCACAGGAGTGGGGGTTGTTTTCATGACTATCTATGGCGCCATTCTTTTTATTTAATTATTTACGAAAATAACAAAAATTATTTTTTATATTACTAAGAAAAATATTGCATATTAAAAATACTTTTAAAAAAATGTGAAACCGGCTTATTAAGTATATCAAATTTGATTGTTATAAAATTATTTATTATTATTTTTATCTACAATCATATAGAATACTCGTCGTTTATTCTTTTAAATATACCCATACTAAATCTACTTTTACTAGGTATTTAAATATAGTTTACTCATGTACCACAAACGTAAATTTTAGCAACCATAAATTTAGATTTTTTTCTCTAAATCTCTACGTGGTGGTTGATGGAAACTGGCTACCATGGTTTAAGCAAGTTAGGTGTCTTCAATCAAAGTTGCAAAACTTAATTACACTTGTTATATCTACAACCAGATATACCCAGATATTTATTCAGGAAAGAGATATTTATGCAGTTGTAAAGTCTGAAATAACTGAAAAAGTTTTAATTTTATTTGCATTTTGTGGTTTTTATTCCGCAGAATATTATATTTTTCATAAATATTCAGATATTAATTTATGTTGCCTGAATTCCACGTTGCCTTGTTTAGTTTTAAAAGCTAAACCGTCTAAAGAACTGAATAACTATATTTAAAAAAACGCACTTGCAATACAAATAGTTGCAAAAAGCGAGTTGATGGTAACTTGCAACTAAAGCTGAATATTGTGTAACTTTGGTTGATATGGTTGCCGGTTTACTTTCAATTGGCATCTACTATATTACATTAGTCAACCTTGGTTGACACAACTGAAGTTGTCGGTTGCCATCAACCATAGTTGACTAATGTAACATCGCATGGAAAAAATAATGAAAACATAACCTGAGAATATATGGTTGATGATTGATGTAATGCTATTTTAATTCTTATTTATTATGAAAGTTCGTATATTAATCATTATTGCGTGTACTTTGTACTTACTACACCACTGTATTTTTCTTTGTTTTTATCTTCAGTAGCCAAAGTTACTGCGCATGTCAAATACTGAAAACACTGAAAATATAACATAACCTAAAAATATTTGATTATTTTGATAATATTGGTATGTATTTATTTATTATTAATGTTAGCATATTAATATTTATTATATCTGCAATGAGACGTACAATATTTGATATTAATGGATGTAAATTTTTAATTGATTTTAATTTTATTATAATTACAATATATTCATATTCTATATTTTCAGGTGTCATTTATTGTAAATGACAAGTTGACAAGTGTCGAGATAGAATTGTATGTTGAGAAATATTTTATTTATGTCAGTGTTATAGTTTGTGTGTTAAGTAGTGGTTTTCAGTTTATTTTGAGATTCCATTTTTGGTAAGTCATATTTTTTTATCGGTATTTTATATTTATTATACCTACTCTTTGGTAGCACTATTTTTTTTTTGTTTTATCGTCATCATCTTCATCATTATCATCATCACGAATTTCAATTATTATATTAAAACAGAACAAAATATCGACTGTGGCAAATACATAAATAAATATAACATGACGGTATATTACCCATTGCTGGGTGTGGCAATCTGCTTTATACGCAGATATCGGTAATCACAGTCACATATGCACTCAATAACACTAAAATTACTTATCATACCAGTGGCCCAAAACTGTTCAATTAAAAAACAGCGATATAAAATTTTCAATTTTTGAAAAAATATTCTTCTATACAGGCTGTTCGTTTTAAAAGGGTCACCATTGCTTTCTCGAGAACTAACTATACTATTCTAACCTAACTGTGTTAAAATGAGAACATATATTTTTTAGCAGCTCATTCGTTAGAATTTAATTCAGAATCAGTGATATAATATTGTTATACCTTTAGATAACGAATTTTTAGAGAAAAGTGCGTATAAAGTCCCACACTTATTTGATTAAAATATGGTCATAATAAGAGTGTCACAAATGGAAAAAAATGAAAACATATTATTTAAAAAAAATCTGGTGTGGCCAACACAATACCTCCCGCCATGTACAGCCCGAGTCACAAAAAATATTAAGCTAATCCTTATTTTTGGATTAGCGAATTTTACTTTAATTTTAACAGGTTATTTCTCAAAATATAGTCTAATCTAATCCAAGTAACTACCTTTTTTGATAATAAAATGAATATTAAATTTTAAATACCGGGATAGAATAGAATTCACTAATCCAAAAATGAGGATTAGCTTAAACTTTTTTGCGAATCGTTAATTTTTATTAATCTAAATACATGCCTATATATTTACTTATGCTGGATGGGCACACCCAGCAATGGGTAATATGCCGTGATGATATATTTATTTATTTTATTTATTTATTTTATAAATTTATCAATAAAATATGTAGAAAAGTATTAATCGTTATATAAGGGTATAAAAATATATCATTGAATTCAGAATTAATTCTCTAACGAATGAGCAAATAAAAAGTAAGTTATCATTTAAAATAAAAATAACTGATGTGGCCAACACCAAACCTCCCGCTATTTAATTTTTATTACTTTAAATATATACATACTTAAATTTTAGTTATTGCGGAAACTGTATTAAGAACAATTCCATATAACTATGGTTCTATTTACTATTTTCTTTTTAAAACGTTACTATTATTATTTTGAAATGATTAGTTCTTTGTCAGTGACATTTACCTGGCAGTTACATACATTTGAGATATGAACCGTGTAACCAAGGAGTTGTGCTTGTTTAAAGCGCCGGCTTCGGGATTTAAATTATAGACAATTTTATAAATTTATCCATAAAATATATAGAAAAAGTACTTTTGCAAATATGTAGAAAATGTAATAATCTTCCAATTTTAGAATAAGGTAGAAATACAAGGTTTAAAAATTTCTGAATTATAGTATTTGAGTTAGAGTATAGGATCCACACAAACACACACATATACGCTCGCACATACACACAGACATCATCGTGAAAATGTTAAAATTGCATTCTAGGGATCTTAAAACGTGGTCATTTACCAAAATCTCGATATGCGATTTTTAGCACGAACTCTATACCTCCCTTACTAAGGGAAGCGAGAGGTAAAAATAGGGTTACGGCTTTACGGGTAGCAGAGAGTTATGAATAACGAATAAATTTCCAAGTGTTCAAACTAAAATAAATATATAGGAATAAATAACCTTATATTATCCTCGGTATTATCTGGTTTTCGTTTTTAAAAATGTATAATATTCAAAATAACCGAAAATTGCAATTAATAATACTCTCGAACATGAAAATTTGCATAATAAAATCTGGCAACTTACGAAACGCAAAACGTGGTCATTCATTCTGTCAGCACAATGGGAAACAATGAATTATTCGACAAACTATTTCTATTTCGTGTACAAACAAAATATTTATCAACGGAAAACGAAACGTAATGCGGCGAGACGTAATAGTGCATTACAACAGTGATTTCTACAATATCAACGTGAAGTTCAAATTAGCTGCTGAGCACTTACATGGTTTGCAATTCACTCAAGTATTACCATTACCTAGAAGTTTATTTGCTTATTTTGTCACAACTGTTTAGTGTTTACCATACAATTGCCGAAGCAAAATATTGGTGACAGCATTGTGAAATTGGCGTTGGCGTTGAGGTGAAAATTTAATTTTTGTGCGTTCTAAAAAACGAGAAAAGTTTGGCGTATGAAGTTTGTTTATGAATTTTTTGTTTGGAAAAGTTGAAGCCTGACATGAATGACAGAAACGAGCGTTTTGTTTGTTCTTTATAAATATTGATTTACATCACATTAATTTAATTATATTTTTTTGTTTCATCTTCATAAACATGTTAAATCCTTTTTTGCATGATCGGTTTTTTTAATGTTTACCGATAAGATATCCTCAATCTCAACCGGTAGGTAGCACATGTTGACTTTAATACTTAAATAACTATAAATTATAGATAAACGATAAATAAGGGATTACAGGTCAATCGAATTAAGAGAAATTAGTAGAGTCCGTGCGATTAGAGAAAAAACCGGCGCACAGGCCAAAATTCATTCGGGCGGGTCCAACTTGTGAAAGTAGGGATAGAACGATATTGTGACAGGTAGCAGCTATTTGTTGCGTATAGGCGATGTGCACATTTTAAGCGTCAGCGCCTCTAGCGGCTACATTGGCATTTTTGGTTACCGAATCAACTTTGACATTTCGAGAAAGTGATACAATTTACAATTTTATTTTGAATTGTTGCTATTGTGTATAAATATTATACATCATAGTATATTGAAATGAATAAAGAAAATATTTAAAATGCTATATATGTGATGTGACAATCAAAAAAGTCAAAACACCAGCGAAGGTACTGTGGCAGAAAATATAATTTTTCTTATAATATGTGTGATTTCTGTAAACCATTTTATCATATTTAAATTTATATTATAATTTATAATATTAGTTAAATGTTACAAGATGCACAATACATGGAAATTGAGATTAAAAAGTTGGAAAACTTTAATGATTTGAAAGAAGAAAATTTCTACATATCACGATATCAGTGTATGATGTTAGCATCTTTCTTTTATTTTCGCAATAAATGAAGAAGATTTTTCATTGAAAATATACCAGGCTCTAAGTGGAATCATTTGCACAAGCTCGGAAAAGAAAATACACGAAAAATACGAACCATGTGAATTTGTATCTTTAATATTTACATTACATGTAAAAAATCTATAATAAATAGTCGGATTATGTCAAATATAGACTTCTATTTCATAGAACTGCAAGTATTATACAATTTTAAGACAATTTTCTGCTTCTTGTATTATATCTTGTTCAAATATTAACTTAAGAAACACACTTTTATATAATTTATTATTGCAATCAGACGACCATTGTTGGAATTTTATTCATACGACAATTATCTTTTACAATGAGAAAATTTGTATATCTAAAAGAATTTTTTATATTAGTAGAAGATAGCTGATGAAAAGTTATTTTCTTATACATCTGTTCCTCATATAATCTTCTAGGAAATTTATAAAATTTGATACTTCAATCGGTAATTTTGTAAGAATTATTACATCCCCCACTGCATCACATAATATTTGACGTCCTATCATTCGCATTCATTGCAACATAACACATAACCTTGCTATGTTTCAATGATTAACCATTTTTTTCATTTTTGTCCGCTGTCGGCGCTGACTACTTTTGTGCACACTGCCTATAGGTTATAGATATAAATATGGAAAAAGATATTCAATTAAATGTCTTTTGTGCAAGTAATAATTATATGTATATTTGTTTATGAATTTTGTGTATCGTGAATGATAATAATATTAAAATTAATACCATTTAAATATTATTCAGTTAAATGTTTTTTGAGTGAGTACTAATAGCCAACATTTGTAGGTTGGGTAATACAACTTCTACTGCGCCGATTTGTTTTTTCTCTAAACGCACGGACTCTAAAAAACAGTGAAAGTATATGCTTAATAAAGAATATCAATAAAAAAATAAAATGATGGAATTGAAATACTTCGGAAATAAGGGGGTTGTCGTTTTAGCAGTTCGTCATATATATTATTTCAAAGATCACCTATAAATAAATAACGAACACCGAGTTAGGGGGAGGAGTTTACAACCAATGGAAGTAGACAAATTCAAATATCGGATACATGGCTACTAGTCCAGTATTGCAGTTCTCAAAGAGTTTTTATTTGAATATAAATTTCTTGCATTACACTTAATGATTTAGATACACTTGCAATTATTATAAAGCATGTAAGTAGACTTTTACAGTGTTATGGTATTAATTTTTTTTTTTTTTTATAAATATAATTTAGAAATAGCATATATTTGAAAAACATTTAGACCCACGAAGAAAACAGTTTTATATAAAAACTTATATTCGTGACGTCATATCTATATTTTCAAACTTCGGGGGACCATAAAATGCTTATTAATAGGAATTTTTCACCGGATTTTCACCAATAGTCTTAGTTTTACTTATACTTTCTGATGAAATCTGGTGTGGCCAACACAATACCTTCCGCCATTTGCAGCCCGAGTCAAAAGAGATTAAGTTAATTCTTATTTTTGGATTAGCAAATTTTACTCTAATTTTGACAGTTTATTTCTTAAAATTTAAAATAGAGTCTAATCTAATCCAAGTAACTACCTTTTTTTAAACCCCTCAACAGGATTAAATCCCAATTACTGAGTGGGTTCACATTCACAGACATGCATGCCTTAGTGGGATTCGAACCCAGAGCCCCGTGAGCACTTATAACATAAGGCGTTGCTCTAACCATTGAGCCACCGGAGCTATAATAAAATGAAGATTAAATCTTAAATACCGGGATAGAATAGAATTCACTAATCCAAAAATGAGGATTAGCTTAAACATTTTTGTGAATTGTTAATTTTTATTAATCTAAATACATACCTACGTATTTACTTACGCTGGAAACTTTTCGTTTACGCCCTTGACGTTAGTAAGAACTAGGCATGCTCTTCATTATTTTATACCTAATCAATATAGAGATTTTAGGTAAGGTCTGATGTTTCTTGTTCATCAAAGAAGAAAATAATTTAATTTAATACTATTAACACCTATTGCCGTGGAACGAATTAAATACGTTCTGACAAAATGAGCTAAATCCAGTAGGCTTAAAAATTCATATCTCGTTTTAAATTTGATAACAGATTCCAACATAATGCCGACGTTTTCGCATGTTGGTTAACGAACCGAAACGAACCGATATTCCCGAACCGGTAATCGAATACCGTGCGTACGGAAGCGGAACTGCGCGAACTGGAACGGGGAACGAGATCGGTTGACGCGGTCGCGGCAGTCAACGGTAATGACGTATAATAACGCCAACGGCCACACCGGTAAATACATTCGCCAAGCCGTATTAAAACCCTGAAACTCAGCGGTTATGTGGTCAGGGCATAACGTCTAGTGTTGCAAAATTGTCGCCGGTAGCGGTGAAGTTTTTCCACCGCTGCGGTAACAGCGGCAACTAGATCTGTCAGTCGGAGTATCGTATTGGTTCAGATTGATGCTGATGTTTTTAGACCGGTAATGCATACCGGAAGTCGCATAAATGCAGTACATTGCACACATTAATGTACATTGGCGCAATTTGGATCTACATACGAGTATATCATGTTTCATAATAATTTGTTTACATGTCTGCATTGTTCAATTGTTCATTAATGTAAAATCACAACCGGACACAACGTGGACACAACCTGCAATAAGTGATGATTTTCTATCGAATCAGTGGTTATTCGATTCACAATGAAGCGAGTGACCTCATGCATTTTAATAAAAATATTTATTCTTTATATTTTTACTAATATTTGCTTAAAATATAATTAATAGAATATTTCGAAATTGAACCAGTGTAACTTCGGTTAGATTTTCAGCGCAATCGGGCTATATTCTCAGTTACGACTATATGACTACTTTTTTCTTCCATTTTATGATTCTTTACAAAAAATAAAAATACCCATATTTTTTTAAATCGTTTAATTCTTGATAATTTAGGAGGAAAACAATAATATAGTTTTGGAGAGGGGATATGTGACGTCACGTAGGAGAGTTAGAATTCATTCGATAAAAATAATCAGAAGTAATACCACGAGTTCCGTATCATAATATGCAACCATAAATTTGGTTTATTTTGACACTTAAAATTTCACATGGTACAAACAATATTATTCTTATTTAGAAACAAAAAAAAAAAACTTTCTACATTACCTTTTCCCCACTCCCAATGTCGTAAGAAGGCTATTAGGACATTGTTTGTAAGGATGTGTGTATTTACTCTCAAGGTATCGGTTTCTATTAGCGACATGTATGGATTGTCCTTACTTCCCTAGTTCCCTATAGCTGAACTTACCTCCTTCTCAGTGGCGTAGTGAGCATAATTGGCGCCTGGGGTATAATACTTTTTGGGCGCCCCTTTAAATGTCATTTTAGGGCATTTTACTACAGATATTTGACCAAAAAACGGGTATATAAATACAAATATATTTCATGTTCATAGACATTTTAAAGAAATATTAATTTCTTACTCCAACATTTAGAAAAAAGTTTTTAGTTTTATTAATTTTATTTCGATAACAGAGTGCAATACCTACTTAAAATACTGTATAATATATTATGAATAGTCACTATCTAAGTGCGCGTCAACAACAGACAAGTTCAAGCTAGACTTTAAATTTGAGAAAAAAAAATCGCGTTAAAAAATAAAGAAGAGGATTGTAATCGGAACTGCATCTGTGACTGTGTTGGAGAAAATATCAGACATAGTAGTGATGCACGCGAGGCGAGACGAGACGAGAAATATAAAATATCGATCTCGTCTCGTTTTCGGATCTGTAATCTCGCTCTCGTTCTCGCACATTTTTTTGGGTCTCATCTCGTTCTCGCACGAGAGTGCATGCGCACTACGTATTTACGTAACTGTTTAACTACAAGAGACAATTTCGCACCAATAGCACCGTCTTCCATGTATTTGCAATCATATAACTATAATAAAGAGACGAAACACTAAATTCTGGTCACCAAATTATTTCAATAGTAACATAATGTTTATTCATTTACGGTCACCACAAAATGTGATAAGTTAGTAAATAATTTAATTTACTTCTAAAATATCCAATTTATCATCAAATTGTGATCTCTAAACTATTTCAATACGAACATCTGTAAACACATTCTGTCTGTCATCAGTAAAACGAATTAAACATTAAAATATTATTTTTTTGTAACTAAAAGTACCTACACTTTTTCATTATATATATGCCACTATTTAAGTAAGATTAAGTCATAAAAAACCGCTACACTGGTAACCCGCCGGCAACCAATCACTCCGCTTCTCTCCCTGCTGGCTCCCATCGACGCTTAGTATAACATCCTTTACTTTTCAGAGGCGACAATAGTTTTATTAACCGTGGTTTTAACTGGGGTGAATTAGGGAATGAAATATTAGAGAAAACTAGTTTCATTGGATGCAATACCGATTTTGTCTTTATTTTTGCATTTCCTCGCTCTGGGAACGATACGAATCGAATCGACAATAGATAGACTCAAAAAGTATAGTGAATTCATATAATTTTCACATTTGCGTGTTCTATGCATGACTTAACGTTGACACTACTCGTACGGTGCATTTTTCATTTAATTTATGAATCAAAGCTATAAAGTTACAAATACTTTTTATTGCGAGACTCTCGCGAGATTTCTCGCTTCTCGCAGTTATTATATCGATCTCGCCTCGAATTTTAAACTGCAATCTCGCTCTCGTTCTCGTCTCGCATAATGCAACGAGACGAGACGAGATGCGAGAGTACTCTCGCCTCGTCGTGCATCACTAAGACATAGTCTAGTAGAATCAGTCACTGAATGCAATGTGTCAATTTGTAGTTGGAAGTAGTGTCTGGTGGTTGCCGCAGCGGAACAGCTGAGGTCATATGCGCAGTAACATCTTTTCACCATTGGCATAGCAACCGCCCTGGAATGGCCGGTTGTTTACAGTTGAAGGAAGGCAGTGTCGTTCCCGAAACTCAAATATTATTTCCCCAAAAACGTATCAAAATAAAAATTGCAATTTTCCGGAAAATGTTGTTTGTCCTGAGGACAGTTTGGCGACCCTGCGAGTGGCGCCTGGGGCGTAATAGCCCCCTTTTCCCCCCTCTCACTACGCCACTGCCCTTCTTTGTGAATTACCAACAGTTAGATATTTTAAACTTATGTCAAATATTTGCTACTTTTTAACTCTCGCTAAGAGAAGTATTGGATTCATGCGAAAAATCGCATATTCAGATTTTAGTGAATATGCACGTTTTAAGGTCTCTAGAATCCGATTATAACATTTTTACGATGATATCCGTATGTGTGTGTGGATGTTGGATCCACGATTTTTCAAATACTATAAGACGCAAGACATTTTTAACTACGGATTCCTCAATCTAACAATAATGGGAAGAGTTGATTAAGTTTTGGTAACAATAGGGTATTCTCTCATATTTTTTTTATTTTTTTTTCTTAAAGAACAGTTATATCTAAGAGTACCTGTGAAAACCCGAGTTAAAAATTCCCTTTTATAAGCGAGATATTAATTTTTAAAATTTGATTTTGTTGTGTCACGTGATAGTGACGTACTAGTTGTACAGTACCAGCGGTGTACTATTAGTGGTTCATGCGGCGTCTTATCACATTCGAACATGGAGTAGGGATTTCAACTGGTCTCCCATTGGAAGGTCATCTAGTACATCAGCAAAATTTAAATGCTTTATATCTTTTCTAACAATCAATTTATAATATGATTTTTTGTTTTTTCCCTGTTGTTTATCTATCAACACTAATATTTTAAATAAATTTTTAATATTGGTAGTCCTCAGAGAATACCCTATTGGACAACCGGAAGTAGTAGTTACAAGAAAAAAATCATCTAAATATTATTTATCAAAAATTTATGTAAATACTTATATTAAAGAACGTTAAATTCTTTATTCGATAAATATAAATTCATTATTATATCTTCTATAGATTTAGAGATAAAGAAAGGCATATAAAATAATTTGATGTAAAAATTCTCAGATCAAACTACTTCAAGGCAAGAAATTCAAATGTTTGTAATTGACACATAAATGTCACTGTCAAAAATATTTGTATGCCACTGTCAAAAATATTTGTACATCATTATGAAGATTATGAAAATAAATAAAAAGTCAACAACGCAAAAGAATATACGTAAAAAAGAATATAAAAGGAATTTGCGAAAAAATGACGAATAAAAGAAAAAGAAAAGTAAAGTAGAAAAAAAATCAGGATATTGAATATAAAGAAAATGTATGTATTGTACATAATTTATATAACAATAATTATTTTGTTGTGAGATATGAATACATGTATTTGTATTTAAAAATATTTTTCGTTTTATGTGTACAACCAGGTAAAATACCTGGCGAGAGGTTATGTGCTGGCTACATCAGATTTTTATAATTTAGGACTTTGAATTTAATTTCTATCAAATTGTCCAAATTTCATAAATATTTTCATTTAAAAGTTACCATTGACATGTCAAATGTGACAGATGACAGCGTTTTTCTTCTTAAATTTTTCAAGGAATACTAAGTTTCTATTTTTAATGTATCAATACCATTGACGTATTATATAAATGGACGCAACGTAGGTACTGCTTTACTGTATAAGCATTGACGCACACCTTAGAAAAGGATAGAGCTAAGTTAGGGGCAAAGTCAAAAGATGAAAAATAACACAGAGTGCTTAGGAATATTCATCTCATTCATAATAAATGACAATGTAGAATATAGTTCATATTCAATTTAACATAAAATATTTCATTCGTGTATTAAATTATTTGTAAAAATAACAAATATAGAAAAGTACTTTTCCTTTAGCTAATATTATTTATTTAAAACTATTTTTATATACATTTTAGGTATAGTCCGTCGATTGAAAATGATTTGTGCATCACAGAATGTTTGGATGGCTTGAAATTGTGTCTTCAAACTACAATAAGTCAGTCGGTTCACAATTCATGATAACGAACTGTGCATCCATTTGCACTGCATGGCATTACCATTTTAAAAGAATTCTGAAATATAAATGAAATCATACTTATATGCATAGAATGAATGACAGAACATAACCTGAATTACCAGCAAACTACATTCAAATTATTTCTATTTCACATTAAATCAAAGTTACTCACTTTGTATTGTAACTAACTCTTAGTTAGAGATATGAATATTATTTTTACTAATATTCTGAGGAAATATATTGCACTTTTACTAGCTGTCCCTACTGTCAGACCAGCAAACAAAACAACAATGTTCTTGTTTGACGTTGCCCCGCTTATCTATCTTTCCTTTTCTAAGGTGAGCGTCAATTCCTCTCTCTCTACGTTGGGTCCATTTATGTAATATGTCAATGATCAATACAAAATTAAAAATAAATTGATTTGAAAATTTATTTTTACACATTAAAAAGTTTTAGTTGACGTTTTTAAAGTAAGCTTTTATCGTTTCGGTTCCTGATTGGTGAGTGATTCGCATCACTTACCGATCAGTAATTTGTGAATGAAGCCTACTGCCTTGGAAACCCTATCGGTAAACATTTAAAAATCCCAATCGTGCAAAAATAATATTTGATATGCTTTGAAAATTCAATTTAAATTTGTCGATGATATATCGAGCATCATAATAAGTTTAATAACAAACGTGTTCGAAAATTACCCCCTCAAGATAGTATTGCAGCGAACCAGCAAGGCTTAAATAATTTAACTTCGTAGATTGAATTAAATTCCTCATCGCCGTATCTAGCTAATATCAAAGATTTAATCTGACTAGACTGGTAAATCTAATAGTGAAAAATGCGACAAGATCAAACACATTTCCTCGAGGAGAGGGTTCGAGCTGGAACTGAAGCTGAAGCAGGCTCTTAAATAAGATTCCGGTAGCCTAAGGGATTTCCGATGCCAACTTGTCGCACGACTGACTCTCGCAGACGCTGCCACGATCTTAACGACACGTATGTGATACAGCCGAAAGATGGGACTACGGCTCTGGCTGAATGTTACCCTCTATTTACAAATAAATTGAAAAAACTTTTCTCTGTTTAGCTGGATCACGTATATCTTTTATGTAAACTAATACGGAGATAGAGATGTTATGTCAAAATCCTAAATAACATTTTCAATCTTACTCTCTTATTCTATTTTTTCACATATGGAATCTTGTCCAAGAAACTTTTGGAATGGAATTTGTACAAAATATATGGATCTGACGGAAGGTAATGTGCTGGCCATATCAGATTTTTTAAATGTAATTCTCATGACACTAAAGCCTCATTTCCACCGATTGTCTTAATTCTTAATGAATAAGAGCTATAATTAATAACTAAGCGCAAGCCGCAAAAATGTTTATCATATAACAATGGTTACTACCATTTCCAGCTATGCATAAAGCTTAATGTTTTAGAAGTAAGAGCAATGCGTAAGAACAAAAGTTTGCAAACTCCAAGGTATAAAGCGTAATGCCTAAGCGTAATTGTGAGATGGACATCCTTCATCTGTCTTTCTTTATTTTATAATCTGAACTGTCAATTGTCAGTCTATTTTATAATTATTAATTTTTTTACATTTCTACCTCCCGTTACCCTTGGTAAGGGAGGTATAGGGATCGTGCTAAAAATCGCATATCAAGATTTTGGTAAATGACCACGTGTTAAGGTCCCTAGAATCCAATTTTAACATTTTCACGATGATGTCTGTGTGTATGTGTGTGTGGATCCTCCACTCAAACTCAAATACTATTATTCAGAAAATTTTGAAACCTTGTATTTCGAACTTTTTCTGTAATGGAAAAAGTCCATTATATTTTGGTGAAAATCGGATAACCGGAAATGGCACTTTACTAGAAGCTCAAAATAGTTTTTCTTCGAAAAATACCTTTAAATGTTATTTTTTCGAGATTAATGTTAAAATTATATGTTCTATATAATTGCATTAATACTTTTTCTATATATTTTATGGATAAATTTATAAAATTATCTGTAATGTAAATCCCAGAACCTACATTTTAAACAAACAAAACGCAGTTATTCAAATGTAGGTAACTGACAGATAAATGTCACTATCAAAGAACTAATCATTTCAAAATAATATTGGTTTTAAAAAGAAAAAAGTAAATTGAACAATAGAATTCAATACAGTTCCCAGCATATATATATATATATATATATATATATATATATATATATATATATATATATATATATATATATATATATATATATATATATATATATATGGTATATGTATTTAGATTAATAAAAATTAACGATTCACAAAAATGTTTAAGCTAATCCTCATTTTTGAATTAGTATTTAAAATTTAATCCTCATGAGTGCGCTCGGGGCTCTGGGTTCGAATCTCACTAAGCCATGGATGTGTGTAAATGTGAAACTACTGTGTAATTGGGATTTAATCCTGTTGAGGGGTTTGAAAAAAGGTAGTTACTTGGATTAGATTAGACTATATTTTAAGAAATAAACTGTCAAAATTAGAGTAAAATTCACTAATCTAAAAATAAGAATTAACTTAATCTTTTTTGTTACTCGGGCTGTAAATCGCGGGAGGTACCTATTGTGTTGGCCACACCAGATTTTTACATATCGATATAGATGCAAAAAATGTATATGACATGTAAAAAAAGTAGAATTACTGCTGCAATGACAGTCTGCTAGAGTTAAAAATAAAAAGGATAAAAAATATGACATTTCTGTCGAATTAGTCACTAAACAAAGTAAGTGAGAATGGTATCCTTGTAAATTGTTATAATGCATTAAGCCTTACGCACAAATCATTATGCATTAAACATTAAAACAATCGGTGGAAATGAGGCTTAACATTTCCAACTCTTTTTCCTTTACGTAGAAGAAATAATTTTTTTTAGAATTCCTTTATCTTGCTAAAATCTGATCTTATGGCACTAGTCCACAGAACTGTTGCGCACTTATTATGAAAGTTGAATTATGCAAATATGTATACGAATTTACATATTTTTATAACATGAAATGAAAATTTACGAAGGAAAATTTAAATTTCATTCAATTGCAATTTTCTGCAGTAACACTTTTTGACATAAATTAATATCTGGTCATAAAAACTTCCTTCGCGTTACATCTCATTTTGAGTGCACTTTTTATTTCTTTTAGGTTTTGAGTTATGGAAGCTTTTACATCAAACAAACTTTTCACTTTAAAAAATTACCAGTGCGAGCGAAGTAAAGCCAATGTCCTACCTGGAACGTACATGTCATAATATAATGTAGATGGGGGTCATATACATTTCACCTGTCATCAGTTAAGCCTCATTCGTAATATGAAATTAGAAGTTAGTATTAGTAGTTACGGTAAGAGCAGAAAGCTTGATGTATGCGTTTGTACTAGACCAGGGATGGCGAACCAATGGCACGCGACACAATATTTTGGGCACATCACTGATCACAAACTTCATTATGATGCACTACGAAAAAAAGTGTGTAGGTATTATATGACGAGCGAATGCGAGCGATCCCTACGCTACGGAATGTTCGGGTGCGGTGCGCGGGTTGCGATTTGAAAAAATATATCAACGATTTAGAAATACATGAAAAACCAGACGAAGACCAAGTTACTGAAGAATTTATTTCTGGGATTGATTCTTCAATCAAGGAATTTTCAGCGAGATTTTCTCAGTTCAAAGAATTATCGGAAATACTTAAGTTTATTATGTACCCTGATGTGACGTCATTTGATAAACTGAATTTGTCCCAATTCGATTGGTTGGAAATTGAAGAATTTGTAATGCAGCTGATTGATTTCCAGTCTAGTTCAATATGGATTCAAAAATTTATTGAAACAAGGAAAGAGTTAGAATTAATTGAAACAGAAAGATTGACAATATAAGTGAAAATGCTAATAACAAAATTTTGGAAACATGGAATGCGTTACCAGACATATTTAATTGTTTGAAGAAGCTGGCTCATGCTCTTTTAACAATATTTTCATCAACCTATGCCTGCGAGTCATTATTTTCACAGATGAATAACATTAAAGACTCGGTTCGAAACCGTTTGACAGATGACTCCAGCATGCATTCTGCTAAAAGTAACATCTTACAACCCTAACATATGTTATTTGTCATCTAATCTGCAACAACAGAAGTCACACTAATTTTACTTTAATTTAAATTACGCGTATAATTGAAACATTGCAAAATGTTCCTATTTTTTTGTAGTAAATAAAGAGTTTTGAGTTGATAGTATTTATTATTATTATTTTCCCAATAATCACAAAGTCAAAATTATTTGATGGCGCGTCTATGACCTCATTAAACATTTCTTTAGAAAAATGGCACGTTGATACTTAAAGGTTCGCCATCCCTGTACTAGACTGTAGCGTAGTGTTCACATTTACAACAACGAAATTGACCTAGCTCTAGTCTGCACTAACCACGATTAGCGCAAAGTTTGTAAACTCCAAACTTATGGCTAGTGGTTAACAGAAATAGCCAATCAGTTTGTACATTGGATTGAGATGCATGAATTGTAGAAATAGAAATATACGAGCCCAAATTCATATTAGTTAGGACGGTTAACATTTTCAACAAACAAATTATAAAACCTACAAATGGTGAGAAATTTCTAGAAATTTCTTTCGTCTAGTTTAAAATATAGATTTTAAACTTAAAAACTGAATTTGTTATTCAAGTACTCCGTCATTTAATATTGGGTTACAACGCTTTTATTAGTCATACCAGCTTTAATTTTTTAGGCATTGAGTCCTGCACATTTTCCTGTGATTATTGTCCCGTAAGTCTTGCAAGGTAGATTTTACTGTACGCACTGTATTTTTACGAAATTGCTTTTCATTGTGCCAAAAGTACAGGGTTGCGGTAAAAGCTAAATCCGTCAGTTCTATGTATTTTGTACAAATTCCACACAGAAAGTTTTTTTTTTGCAAATGATTCCATATGTCCAGTATATTACCTTCAGTCAGTTCTACGTATTTTGTACAAATTCCATACAGAAAGTTTCTTGTAGGGTTCTATATGTTTCCAGTAAAATTATAATTCAAACATATTATGTAAATTGCACTTTGACACTGACATTTGTCAATCAGAATTGTCTTAATATAGTAGATGTTTGCATGTTTATAGCACAGCTGGCTGCTTTGTGAAATTTAATTTCTTTATAATTGTTTAACTCTATGGGCCAGTTGCATAAAACGTTGTTAGCTGATCATGTGTTTAACTACACATTGTAACCATGGATACGTATCAAAAATACATTGGAAAAGAAGCCTTGTCAAAGTTAACAACGTGATTAAAGTTAACAATGCTTTATGCAACTGGGCCTATATCCATTGAATATGAAGTAATCAAATTGTATAAAGAATAAAATATTTTTAAATATTTATAATTACATTAAATGTGAAAAAATGATATTTAACAGCATTTTTTCAAGAAAAACTGTTAAAGTCTTCAAATTAGGGTACTTCCGGTCGACCAATTATAACCAAAATCTAATCAGCTCTTCATATGGATCAAAAGAAAAGGAATACGAAACTCAGTTTTATATGTAATGTTGATATGTACGCACGTTTTTTATTATTTATTTTAATTTTGACGAAAGTTTCGATATTAAAAACTTTTTCATTTTCATGTTTTTCTAAATTTATTCTTAAATGTTACCCTGATGATGATCAAAGTGTGATCGAAACGTTGGTATATGTTTAATTTTCAATAAAATTTCAACAAGAAGTGACTGCAGCTCCGTTATTACAATTTTAATCTTCTATAACGGAATACATAAGGATCAGTGTCCTTTCAAATCAAATATAGGGAAAATGTTTTCAAAAGAAACCACATCTATTATATAATCCAACGTCAACTTTCATTCGCTAGTCATACTATACTAACCCAGCAAATCTGCTGGGTGAGTTGGGTTAGTTCAGGATCAGTTTTGGGTTACTTAAATTATGGCAATAAAACAGAACAAACCTATCAAGTTTCTCGAAAAGTCACAAATAAATACGGCCAATGTGTCGCGACGCCAAATATCTTGTATATCAATAGGCTACTTGCGTGCTACTGAAAATCTGATATCTATTACTAAATACCTAAAGTAAAGTTGAAAAGTATGTAAGAATATAAATTTTATTAAAAAAAATTATTTGTTTTTTAATAAATTAACAAAGAAGATTTTCTTTGACGTCATTATTTTGAACTGGAGAAAGAGATGCACATTTAAGAATATAAGCTGTAGATGGCGAGCGAGTGCGAGTTTTAATTTGATTTTGACATTAGTTTATTTTTCTGTCACTTTCTCTCTTCTTTATTATTTACAGTTTGCGTGGGTTCGGTTACTTTTATTACATATTTCGATTTGTTAAGTAGCATTTTGAAGGATTTTTACTTAGCTTATACTCGTACAAGATTAAAATGACAAACGAAATTATTAACCTCCAAACTATTATTCAAACGTCAAACAGATGATCTGCCATGTTTAAATTACCCGCACATGCCGTTGCTATTGGACGTACCGATGTTATTGCTTTACGGCCATTCATTGGTTCGGCGTAATTCTACATGGCGGTAATTTAAATATTAAAATTTCTTTAATATTTTTCTGGCCAATTAAAGAAAATTTTGCCAAAAGAAAAAATATGGGTAGCAAGTTTTTATCGTCTCTTCAAAAATATTAAATAAAAAAATGTCACGCATGTTGCCCATTGTGATTGTGATAAGAGTGTCATTTTTTTCCAAAGAACACAAAAATTTTAACTATGACGTAGTTGCTCAGTTTTTATAGAAAGCATGTAAAGTAAAAATTATTGCTAGATTTACTATCTTTGAAGTTAGTCGGTTAACCGTTGTACGCTTACTTAAATATCACCCTGTAGTTATAAATGTTCTAGGATATACACATTTATTTTCATAATGATGTTATTCGTGTAATACTCAAACATTTATATAATAACCTCAATTCGGAAAATTTAATTTAGCAATAAATTAATTGTTATACGTTTCCAAATTTGAAGTTTATTAATTATGCAACCGCTATCGCAAAATAACTCAAATTCAATTAACACAATAAGTGTAACTCAAATAATCAGACCAATGCAATATACATTTATCGGTTTGATATGACGATAACAATTTAGTTACCAATTCCTGGAATGGTTATATGGATTATTAGATAAAGTAACTTGTTATAAACGCATTATACATATATCACCCCAGATAATATGCCACAGTATAATACTGTTTATTGGTAATAATATTATGGGGAACAATTATATTGACTTGCTTCAAATTGATGTACATTTCTATCGAACTAATTACATAGAATTACAATGAAACTACAGGCAAATACATAAGTTATTTTTATTAAATCACTTTATTGGTTTATCTAAAATGAAGAGGAATATGAGAACATACAATTGCGTGCAAAAGTATTGAGCCAAACTTATTTTATTTCTTTAATAGAATATTACTTATATATACTTAGACTTGCGGACCCCTTAGATTTAGGGGTCCGTGGACCACCGGTTGAAAAACACTGTATTAGAATAAGTATTAACTAAACTATTATTCACGAAAGATGACTATTCAAGGTCATTTGTGAGCCGTCTAATATAATTTTACTTGCAGATAACTTCATTGAATTTCTTATACATAGGCGTGCAACATGAAATATTTATGGACACATTTTAACTAAAAAAATAAGAATAATTCATTTGAAAATTATGTTTCTTTCTAAATAATACCTTTCTGAAAGATTTATGTTCTTCACTTATGTTTTTGCAAAATACAAAAATATAGACTTAACTTATAAACCACAGAATAATAATTTGATTTAAACGTCAACGTCACTGGGTAAATATTAGCACAGAGGGCAGTGTAGTAGATAATTATGTATCTGTAATTCTACGACATACGTCAATATTATTTATAGTGTGTTAGAAAGTAATGCCACTATTTACGTATATCTGTCACACTACATAAATTAAATAGACATAGGTCAAATAATCTTTCTCTTTCTAATACCAAATGTTGCTAAGCTACTGCTATAAAGTGATGTGTATTCTTTCATCGAACAAATGACCTTGAATAGTCATCTTTCCTGAATAATAGTGTACTTATCTAATATTGTTCTTTTAATATTTTTTTTTTATAAATTGTCATTCTGGTTATCTATTTTTAACATACCTATTTGAGAGATCATCCTAGGTAAAAAATTAAAGAACTCTTTTTGTACAAAAATTTACGATCTTTAATTTTGTATTCTTGTAAAATTTTGATACGGGCTACTGTTTTTGAGAAAATAGTCAAAAACCCAAAAATTAAATTTTTGCACTTTTGATCCAAGATGGCGGCTAGCGCCAAGCCCAAAGTCAAGAACTTGAATTTTTATCCATGTCTCGACCTAAGCAACATATTGTAACGTGTGATCCCCGCTGCTACGCCGAAAAAGCGTCTAAGTATAGCGATGACGCAATCGCGCTAGCAGCCTGGCTACGTAAACAAACAAGTCGCGACGTACTTAATTACTTCCGGTCGCCTGAACCTTGTGTGTTTATTGTTATTATGCGGTCGAACATTCTAGAGCTCTCTGGAAGTTAATAGCAGCTATATAAAAGGGACGCAGCTATACTCGAGAATAAGTTAGTTAGTTACATGGAGAGACATATAGAGATTCACAAAGAATGTTAGTGAAGCACAGCAGTATCGTGGTCAGCGTATGCAGTATAGTGTCGAGTGGAGGACTCGGGAAGTTACTGGTTAACTGGGATAGCTGTGGATGTGAATACTCGGTAGTGTTGACGAGTATTGGGAAGCTTTAGTGTACAAGGACAGTAACGGCGAGTCGGGAAGTTACTGGTATACCGGGATAACTGTGGAAGTGAATACTCTGTAGTGTTGAAGAATATTGGGAAGCTAGGTATACGGGGACAATAACGGCGAGTGAAAGTGGATACTCGGCAGTGGTGTTGAAAAATTGTGGCATACAGACAGTCGGTGATACTGAGCCTGTGGAAGTGACAGAGTTACATAAATAGACAGAGAGTGAGGCGAAAAATGTGACTTCTGTCCAAGCAGTTGAATATTCAGACGCTGTTGAGTCAGTTGAGTATATAGACGCTGTGGTGAACAGTTGAACGTGATATAAATAAATATAAATAAATGGTGACATAAATAGTCCAAATAAATAATCAGTAAGATCGTATAAATAAATAGAACTGTTAATTAGTTAAATAAATAAATTGTATTAGTGTTATCTAGTTAATTATAGTTTTAGTCTTAATTAGTTTTTTAATAATTATTTAATATTAATAATAGTCATTTTCATTATAGTTTAATAAACACTTATTTTAATTAATAATAATTATCTAAGTTACACTTCACCCAAATAAATAAAAAACGTTACAATATATTAAAATAGTTTCTAGCCCACCTTTTGTAGGATAAAAGCCTCTATTGACTGGACTAATAATATACTCGCAGGATTTCTTATCGAATTTGCTGAATTTAAGACAATAATTTGAGCTAACATTATTGCAAAAAAATCTGATGTGGCCAGCACATTACCTTCCGTCAGCTCTATGTATTTTGTGCAAATTTCATACGGAAAGTTCCTTGTTAAATTAAATATTCTATTTCTTCTACATTACCTTCCGGCAGTTGCATGTATTTTATGCAAATTTCATACAGAAAATTATTATTTTGTGACGTTTTCTACATACAGTGTAATATATCTGCAGAAATAAAAGATTTATTATTATTATTATTATTATTATTATTATTATTTCTTGTACATTACCTTAAAGCAGTTGTATGTATTTTATACAAATTGCATACAGAAAGCAAAAGATCCTATATTTCCAGTAAAATTATAAGAGAAACACACTATGTCAATTTCACTTGACACTGACATCTTTCAATCAGAATTTTCTTAATATAGTAACTGTTTCCATAGCTATGGCTACTTTATGAAATTTAATTTCTTTATAATTTTTTAACTCTATATCCATTTAATATTAAGTATAAAATGCAGTCAAATCGTATAGAGAATAAAATATTCTTTAATATTTATAATAACATCAAATGTGAAAAAATTATATTTAACATAGTTTTTTCAGGAAAAACTGTTAAAATCTTCAAATTATGGTACTTCCGGTTGACCAATTGTAACCAAAATCTAATCAGCTCTTCATATGGATGTAACGAAGACGTGTACGAAAAAGTTATAATTTTTGTAACTGTAGTATTAGAGTTATCGCAGACGAAAATTTTGTTACACACACACACACATCCACACACACACACATCCACACACACACACGCACACACACACATACAGACATCATCGTAAAAATAGTAAATTCGTATTGTAGGGACCCTAAAACATGCTTATTGATTAAAAACTCATCATCGAATTTTTTAACCAAAGACAATACCTTCCTTACCTAAAGGTGACGGAAGGTAAAAAATTATGTTGTCATACACTTGCATCACCAACACAAAGGCCCGTATTATGAGCGCACTTTTATAAATTAATGAAGCCCACTCCTCATAAGAATATAATGTAAAAGCGCGCTCCATAAAACCGCTTTTATTATAAAAGTGCGCTTGTAATATGGGCCAAATAATTCATTATTGTTTTGTAAACATGTTGGCGTTCCATAGTTAATCTGAGCACATATCAAATACATAAATTAAAATAGAACTTGTACGGCAATTCATGTTGTAAAGGTTTTAAAGTTACGATCATGTCAAAGTAATTTGAACTTTAAATTATTTCTCATTCAGAACATATTAAAACAAAATAGCCGTGATGAAAATTTACAGTTCATCAAATTTTATCGTCGAATAAACTCTTGTCAATTTGCTAATGAGCAATAAAATAACCGTTCCGTAACGATCAACCGGTAATTACTTCTTAAAACGATTTGGTAATACATTGATTACCGGACGTCAGCAATAGCTACGAATCAGCAATCGGTAATCTAGTGGAACTTACCGGTAACTAGGTTTCCGTGATGGAATTGACAAACTGCGTCCGCTTCATACCATGAAATGCGGTCCCGGAAGTAGCGGTAAAATACCGGAAATCCCTCTTCCGGTAACACCCAAGTGTTGCTGATATTTACCTGAAAGAAAAAAACTGATTTCATTTTCAGATAAAACAAAGTTCACCGATATGGAAATACCACGGAAAACATAAACGTAGATAATTATCATTACTTCGATTTTAGGAGAAATACTGGATTGAATGACATATAAGAACTTCGTTACACACCTTGGACCACTTTATATTCATTTATCGTGAGTTAAATAATAGAATTCGTAATATGTATGTATTATATTTCGGGATTTCAACCTCTGAGTTATATCCTTAGGGTGGCTTTCACACACAACATTTATTTGTTGATTTTGACAGAATAAATTTATATTTGTTTTTCAATTCAAATTTGACAATGATTCAAATTTGAAATTTTCATCATACATAAAATTATTTATTATTCTCACCCTCGTTTTACAGTTTACACGCTCCATATCTACTTGCACCGTATGAAATTTGATATAGGTATATGTCTATAAAATGATCAACAATAATATTGCAGATTTCTATTAATGATATGATTATTAATAATTGACTTAATACCACATATGAATCCTTTTCTACTGATATCCTTGCTACTTATTTCTGATAGCTTCCATGAGCAAAAAAATACAAAGCTGCCATCATCTGAATTGAAAACAAAATATTTATGTGCATTCATATGTAATGTAATACGCATAAATAATAATTTATAAATAGTCTAGAATTTTTTGGCAAACCATCACTTCAACGATTTCCCCATATATGGTGATATATGCGTAAATAAATCTCTACATGCTTCTTTACTCATCAAAAAAAAAACTCAAATTTTCCTCCGGTACAGTAAAAGGACGATTATATAAAATGTCATATTAAAAAATGTAATAATATAGAAATAATAATATCTTGCTCAGCTACAATTAATACAATATCTTCTTCAGCCATTTTTAATTTGGTTTTCAAAATATATCTAACTTTACGACTTCAACGAGGCCTGTGAACTTGTCGTTCATAAACGACATAAAATAACGATAAGTAACGATAAATAAATTTGTAGAATAAGGTTTTGGCAAAAATCGTCGCCTGGTAACGACTCGTAACGATACATATTTTTTTTTAGTAGAATAGGCCTGTTAGACTGCAACAAAATATTAGTGTCGTTTGCCGGATACCCATCCTTGTTTATATGATAGTTCTCTGTTTCACAGTTTTGTTTTTGTTTTGTTGATTTCGTTTGTTTCATAGCTAGGCTAGGTGGATTTTTTTTATAAATTTACCTCTTATTATAGTGACCGATTTTCGGTAGCAAAATACCGCATTCCGACCACAATAATTATCTTTTGTAACACGAGGGGGGTGCCGAATAGAATGATGCTACTACTATTTACTGTTTACTGCTTCTTCTGCTATTAATTACTCCCAACGATGATACACTTTTCACTTACTGGTGGACGCCTCTGATGGTTGGCGTCCAACACTTCGTGCCGAAGGCTTCTTGAGAAGGAAGAGCACACTTACATACACTAACACTTTGCACTGATGAACACTACGGACATGAACAAATACTTGTTACTTAAAAACTAATTTTTATATACATTTAAACTAATACAACTAAGCCATTACTAATAAGTTACATTCCGTAACCTAGCGGGCGAGCGTCGCTCCAAAACTAAAAACTATATGTTCAAAACAAGACACGTCTGCCCGACGCGACAAACTAATTTCAACTATCTTTAAAAACATAAAGCTATCTTCAGGACAGGATTATCTTAGGGGTACGGGGTGCATAGGCTAGGGCTCTAAAAGTCACGTATACACAATAATTTCTAAACTTAATGATCAACAAATAAACGTCGTAACTATCATAATATGATAAGAATTTCTAAACTGTATTTTGACATTTATAACTTAAACAGATAAACAGAGTTAAAATATGATTATCGAAACTATAATTTAGAAGAGTTTATAAAAAGTTATAAACATGGGATGCCCGCCGTCGCCGCCACTGTAAGCTAGTGTCTATTTATAGCGGTGACGTAATCGCGCTAGTAGCCGGCCGATGTAAATAGACTGGTCGCGACGTGTTTAATTACTTCCGGTCGCCTGAACCTTTTGTGTTCATTGTTATTACGAGTTCGAATATTCTAGACTGTTCTAGAAAATAATGGGAGCTGTATATAAGGGACGTAGCTATGCTCGAGAGTTAGTTAGTTACAAACAGAGTCATAGAGACATTGACATGGAGTGTTAGAGAGAGTAGTGTTAGTGAAAAGCACAGCAGTATCGTAGTGAGCGTATGCAGTTGGTGTCGAGTAGGTACTCGGAAGTTACTGTTATATTGGGATAGCTGTGGATGTAAATACTCGGTAGAGTTGACGAGTATTGGGAAGCTATAGTGTGCAAGGACAGTAACGGCGAGTCGGGAAGTTACTGGTATACTGGAATAGCTGTTAAAGAGAATACTCGGTAGTGTTGAAGAGTATTGGGAAGCTAGGTATACGGGGACAGTAACGACAAGTGGTAGTGAATATTCGGCAGTGGTGTTGAAGAATTGTGGCATACGGAGAGTCGGTGATACTGAGGCTGTGGAAGTTAGACAGAGAGTTACATAAATAGACAGATAGTGTTGTGAAAGAGGTGACTTCTGTCCGAACAGTTGAATATACAGACGCTGTTGAGTCAGTTGAGTATACAGACGCTGTGGAGGTCGGTAGGCGGACAGTTGAACGTTATAAGTATATAGTGATATAAATATCGCGTAAACAGTCTACAAGAGTCTGCAACAGACCGGCAGTCTAAGATTGGAACGTGAACGTGAAATAAATAATTAGTAATATAGTGGAAATAAATAGTAGTGTTAATTGGTTAAATAAATAGTGTTAGTGTTATCTAGTTAATTATAGTTTTAGTCTTAATTAGTTTTTAATAATTGTTTAATATTAGTAATAGTAATATTTAATTATAGTTTAATAAACACTTAATTTTAATTAATAATAATAGTCTAATATTTACACTTCACCTAGATAAATAAAAACGTTACATTATTTATCTGTTATTGCGCTTACCCTCGTCTTATTACACTTTCGCCACACATTTATATCTAAGTCTAAGCACACTTTTTTGCCACGGCTGTATTTAAAATTGCATTCATACATGATTATCTTCTAATTACCATCCTTGGATATAATAACGTGCTCTTGTAAATTTCGCTTACATGTTCTTAATTTTGCCAGTACAGTAAATGTTTGCTTAGTGTACTTCATTTTAATATAAAGTCAAGACTGTTTTGCCCCCGTGCCCTTATGGTATGAAAGGGATGCTGAGTAGCCGTGTTGACATTCTCAGCTCGCTTCTAAATTAATTGCCATCTAGACAGAGTGTACATTCTATACTCCTAACTTCATCTATCAAACTCAATTAATAATGATCTTATAACCGAGAACACGGTAAATTCTAAAAAATATTGATAAAATTTATTATTAAATTAAATTATTTTTCTTCAGACATATTACATAATGGGGTATTCTACTGTATTTTTACCTTCCGCTAACCTTAGTAAGGGAGGTATAGGGATCATACTAAAAATCGCATATCGAGATTTTGGTAAATGAGCACGTTTTAAGATCTCTAGAATACAATTTTAACATATTCACGATGATGTCTGTGTGCATATGTGTATGTGTGTTTGTGTATGTATGTGCGGATCCTCCACTCTAACTCAAATATCATTCAGGAAAAAAAAGAAGAAAAATTCTCGGAAATGCAGTCAAGATTAAATGTTTGTTTGATTATGCCGACGTTTCGATCATACTATGATCATCCTCAGGGTTAAATCAAGTCAGGTGAAACTAGGAAATATTTGTACACAATATTAACCATTTGTGAATTAATGTGAAAATACACTCGTTATAATTGTAATAAAGAACAATATGTAGTGATGTCTGTCATCAGTGTTAGATCATTTTCTTTATCGAGTCATTGGAATATTGGAAACTACTTTTTTCGGTCAACTGACTATAAAAAAGTTCCGCAGCAATAAACCTGTATGTGTGTTAGATAGCGAAGAACCGATCACCCAGTATTTGGAGATGATTACGGCTCTTTTATCAAAGCATGAATAAAATATTAACTACAAAACTTCGTGCAGAGTAATGATGTTAAAGTTAAATTGCAAAATATACCGTCGCTATATCTTTATTTGGTTGACCTGTCGTATTATATTAAACGATGTATTCTCGCAGAACAGCAGCCTGATAGTAGATATGTCCCGTGTTATAACAGAATATAATTCTAGTTCTGTATGGAGCTATTTCGCATTAAGAGTTGCGCATATATTTGATAATATCTTAGTAATATATAGCTTATTATTTTCATAGGGAATATGCTACATATATTTTCATTTTATTTCCAAAAGCTCTAATATTGAAACACCTATATTAAATATGAAATATGTGGAATAATACTCTTTGTTAATACAATAGAGACCCTTTAATCAGTACCCACGTTAATTCGAACTTCCAGTAATCCGAATATCGAGTAGAAGTAGAAGAAAGGTAATCCGAACAAGGACTATGATGACTGTAGAGGTAACCACATCTAGCTCATCCTAGTCAATGCCTCTTATAGGCTTCAGTTTATCACACTGATGAGCTCTAATAAGAACAAAACGTGTCTGTGGTTCTGCTTGAGTGAATCTCTGAGAAATGACAAGGCGTTGATTCAAAGACTGAAATCTTGTGAAACTTGTGAAGTATCAATAATATCATTTTTTCTTCACAATTAAATATATTTTTACTTATATTATAAATTTCAATTTTCTATAAGCACATACGATTATATGCATACGATTAAACGTTAAATTAAGTAAGACGCTTGTATAATAGTTTCTTTCAAACCATTTCTACAGTTACATACAAACCGCTAGATGGAAATTGAAAATAAATGGTTGGGGACGAAATATGTTGTGCAATAAACCCTCAAAATAAAAATATTTCATAACGTGTAATCATTAATTGTAGCGTATAGTTTAAATTTGGAATATTTGCATTTATTGATATGAAGGAAAATTAAACGTGAAATTGATATTGAAGCCAAATTCAATATTGCCATATACAAGTACATTCGAATAATTCAATAAACTACTAATTAAAATTTACTGCAATAAATTATATTATCAACTTCAATTATGTCATGTAATATAATAAAATATCTACATATAATTTGAAAATACAAAGATCTCAATAGTTTGGTACCCAAATTTTTGAATTTACGCCATTGGTGGCCAAGTAAACTTAAATAAAAAATCTGGTGTGGCCAACCTCCCGCCATTTACCGGCCTAGTCACAAAAAAGATAATCCTTATTTCTTCTACTTTTGGCAGTTTATTTCTTAAAATATAGTCTAATCTAATCCAAATAACTACCTTTTTACTTCTCGCTAAGAGAGGTATTGTATTCATGCTAAAAATCGCATATCCAGATTTTAATGAATAAGCACGTTTTAAGGTCCCTAGTATCCGATTATAACATTTTTACGATGATGTCCGTATGTGTGTGTGGATGTGTGTGTGTGTGTGTGTGTGTGTGTGTGTGTGTGTGTGTGTGTGTGTGTGTGTGTGTGTGTGTGTGTGTGTGGATGTTGGATTCACTATATCTCAAATACTATGAGAGTTAAGACATTTTTAACTACCGATTCCTCAATCTAACAATAATGGGAAGAGTACAGTCAGTTTTGGTAACAATTGGACAACCGGAAGTAGTAGTTACAAGAAAAAAATCGTCTAAATATTATTTATCGAAAATTTATGTAAATACTTATATTAAAGAACGTTAAATTCTTTATTCGATAAATATAAATTCATTATTATATCTTCTATAGATTTAGAGATAAAGAAAGGCATATAAAATAATTTGATGTAAAAAATCTCAGATCAAACTACTACAAGGCAAGAAATTCAAATGTTTGTAATTGACACATAAATGTCACTGTCAAAAATATTTGTATGCCTCTGTCAAAAATATATGTATATTATTATGAAGATTTTGAAAATAAAAAAAAGTCAACAACGCAAAAGAATATACGTAAAAAAGAATATAAAAGGAATTTGCGAAAAAATGACGAATATAAAGAAAAAGAAAATTTCAGGATATTAAATATAAAGAAAATGTAAGTATTGTACATAATTTATTTTAAAATATCCCATAGATATTGCATATATATGTGAGAATTATTTTGTAGTGAGACATGAATATCTACATGTATTTGAATTTAAAAATATTTTTCGTTTTATGCGTACAACCAGGTAAAATATCTGGCGAGAGGTTATGTGTTGGCCACATCAGATTTTTTGATAGTAAAATAAAGATTAAATTTTAAATACCGGGATAGAATAGAATTTACTAATCCAAAAATGAGAATTAGCTTAAACTTTTTTGCGAATCATTAATTTTTATTAATCTAAATACATACCTACATATTTACTTATGCTGGAAACTATTGATTTCCTTTCCTATTGTTCTATTTACTATTTACCTCCCGCTACCCTTGGTAAGGGAAGTATTGGGATCTTGTTAAAAATCGCATATCAAGATTTTGGTAAATGAGCACGTTTTAAGGTCCCTAGAATCCAATTTTAACATTTTCACGATGATGTCTGTGTGTATGTGTAGATTCTCCACTCTAACTCAAATACTATCATTCAGAAAATTTTGAAACCCGGGACTTCGAACATTTTCTGTAATGGAAAGAACCCATTAGATTTTGTTGTAAATTGCACAATCGGAAATGGCAATTTACTAGAAGCACAAAATAGTTTCTCTTCGAAAAATGTTATTATAAAAATTAAATATTTTCTACAGATTTGCGTTAATACTTTTTCTATATATTTTATGAATAAATTTATAAAATTATCTATAATTTAAATCCCGGAGCCTTCGCTTTAAACAAACAAAACTTTTTGGTTGCGCAGTTATTCAAATGTATGTAACTGACAGATAAATGTCACTGTCAATGAACAAATCATTTCAAATTAATAATAGTAACGTTTAAAAAAAAGTAAATAGAACAATAGGATAGAAAATCAATACAGTTTCCAGCATATGTAAATATGTAATTATGTATATAGATTAATAAAAATTAACGATTCGCAAAAAAGATTAAGCTAATTCTCATTTTTGGATTAGTGAATTATATTTGATCCCAGTATTTAAAATTTAATATTCATTTTATTATCAAAAAATCTGATGTGGCCAACACATAACCTCTCGCCAGATATTTTACCTGGTTGTACGCCTAAAACGAAAAATATGTTTAAATACAAATACATATATTCATGTCTGACTACAAAATAATTATTTTAATATAAATTATGTACAATACATACATTTTCTTTATATTCAATATCCTGAAATTTTCTTTTTCTACTTTCCTTTTCTTTTTCTTTATATTCGTCATTTTTTCGCAAATTCCTTTTATATTCTTTTTTACGTATATTCTTTTGCGTTGTTGACTTTTTTTTATTTTCATAATCTTCATAATAATGTACAAATATTTTTGACAGAGGCATACAAATATTTTTGACAGTGACATTTATGTGTCAATTACAAACATTTGAATTTCTTGCCTTGTAGTAGTTTGATCTGAGATTTTTTACATCAAATTATTTTATATGCCTTTTTTTATCTCTAAATCTATAAAAGATATAATAATGAATTTATATTTATCGAATAAAGAATTTAACGTTCTTTAATATAAGTATTTACATAAATTTTCGATAAATAATATTTAGATAACTTTTTTCTTGTAACTACTACGAGTACTTCCGGTTGTCCAATTGTTACCAAAACTGACTGGACTCTTCCGATTATTGTTAGATTGAGGAATCCGTAGTTAAAAATGTCTTAAGTCTTATAATATTTGAGATAAAGTGAATCCAACATCCACACACACATACGGACATTATCGTAAAAATGTTATAATCGGATTCTAGGGACCTTAAAACGTGCTTATTCATTAAAATCTGGATATGCGATTTTTAGCATGAATACAATACCACTCTTAGCGAGAGGTAAAAAGGTAGATACTTGGATTAGATTAGACTATACTTTAAGAAATAAACTGCCAAAATTAAAGTAAAATTCGCTAATCCAAAAATAAGAATTAGTTTAATCTTTTTTGTGACTCGGGCGGTACATGGCGGGAGGTATTGTGTTGGCCACGCCAGATTTTTTCTTTTTAAAACGTATTATTAATTTGAAATGATTAGTTCTTTGACAGTGACATTTATCCGTCAGTTACATACGTTTAAATAACTGCGTAACAAGGAGTTTAATATGTGCTAATATGAATATTTCGATATACGACTTTTAGTATGATTCCTATATTTCCCCGATAGTCGGTGGCTGGAAGTAAAAAACATTGTTAATCCGTTGAATTACCTTCCAAAAAGTATACGAGTATTCCCAGCAGTTTTTAGAAATTATTATGCTGAGTAAGAGCACTTTTTAATCCCAATTCAGTTTACAGCTAATAAAAACAAAAACCCTCGAGCTCCAGGTGATTTCTACCCTTGGACTCCCGTAACTTTGATCGTTTTATCGGCGATTCCACTCACATTTAACAAAACGGTGCCGTGTCTTCATTGCGTTTTCGTTTATCTAGTGTCTGGCTCTCGTGTCGGATCGGTTACATCAAATAGCGTGAAGCAGTCATCTTACCAACGCTATTTATCTTCCACTGAAGTTTCGCGCTCCTGGCGAGGAATGAAGGACTTTAGGGAATGCGAGCACTTGCTACGAAGGATTCTGCAAGGTACAGGACGGAGCCCGTGAAATACTACAGAGTTTAAAGGTGTTTGAATCTGGCAATAAAAGAGATAAAAGTAATTTGAGATTTATGTTTTTACGTGTTTTTCTCGGCCTATTAAGGGAGTTAGAGATATCTTCCTGGAATTTAGGTTGTAAAAATGGTATTAAATTTTATAGCGACATCGTACATTTTAGTTGTTTCTTAAAAAAATACCTCCCGCCATTAACCGCTCGAGTCACAAAAAATATTAAGCTAATCCTTATTTTTGGATTAGCGAATTTTACACTAATTTTGGCAGTTTTCTTAAAAAAGAGTCTAATCTAATCCAATTAACTACCTTTTTTGATAATAATATGCGGATTAAATTTTAAATACCGGGATAGAATAGAATTCACTAATCCAATAATGAGAATTAACTTAAACTTTTTGGCGGTTCGTTAATTTTTATTAATCTAAATACATACCTACATATTGTTCTATTTACTTTTTTCTTTTTAAAACGTTACTATTATTAATTTGAAATGATTAGTTCTTTGATAGTGACATTTATCTGTCAGTTACATACATTTGAATAACTGCATAAGGAGTTTTGTTTGTTTAAAGCCAGAGCCTACCTCTGGAATTTAAATTATAGATAATTTTATAACTTTATCCATAATTATGTAGAGAAGTATTAATGCAAATCTGTAGAAAATTTAATAATCTTTAAAGGTATTTTTCGAAGAAAAACTATTTTGTGTTTCTAGTAAATTGCCATTTCCGGTTATCCGATTTACACCAAAATCTAATGGGCTCTTTCCATAATAGAGAAAGTTCGAAATACAAGAGTTCAAAATTTTCTGAATAATAGTATTTGAGTTAGAGTGAAGGATCCACACATACACACAGACATCATCGTGAAAATGTTAAAATTGGATTTTAGGGACCTTAAAACGTGTTCTTTTACCAAAATTTCCCTATACCTCCCTTACCAAGGGTAGCGGGAGGTAAAAATGTTATAAAATACAGAATGTCCGGATTTCGAAGGCCCCCTTGGGATACCGGAAACTATAAAGAGATACGACTGCGGTTAAATGGGACATGTGCGGGCCTTTGGGAGGCAATCTTAGACGTGCTTTTGTTTTGCTAAAAATTCACATAGGTTATTAAACAATGGCGGAAAACTGAAGTAGGTCGAATTTTTCATTTTGAATTTACTTCTAAACTATCAAATCGAGAAAAATGTTTCAAATAAGAAAGTTAGATATTTTCATTGTCTATCCAGCGGCGTAAAAAATGGAGTATGTATATATTTTTTCATGACTAAAGTTTAAAATATTATTTAACTTACAAAAATTCCTATTTTATTTTTCATTTCCTTGATATAATGATTATTGTATTTTAATTTTTTTCAAAATCTTAGTTTTTTATTATTATTTATTGATAATGTTGCATATTAGCAAGTTGCAGTCGATCGCCCAGGCACATTATATTTGGAAAAGTCAGTCTACCACTTTAGCTTAATAATAAAATTTAATAATGTTTTTCTCGAAAAAATATTATACGTCAGTATAAAATATTTATTTCATTTGATCATTTAATATGAAGAAAAAAGTATAAACTGTCATATCATAGTTATTTATGAACCCAGGTATTAAATTTCATCCCTTTGCCACGAACGTGGCAAGGCGTAGAGTCTAAGCAAATAAACCACATAAGAAGTAGAAAAGAACTTTAATGCCGAAGGGCATATTAATTTTTTCTGCAATATTAAAATCGTGAAATATTGAAGAAAACATATACAGGGTATTCAGTTTAATTGGGCCACCATTGCTATCTCGAGGACTATAAGAGCCACAAAGACGGATAAATGGGCAAACAATCTATTTCACAAGAAAAATTTAAAGAAAAGAAAAAAATTTTTTTTTTGGACCAGTGGTTCTCAAAATATGGGACCTAACTTTTTTATTTTAAGTGAGAACATATATTTATTTGCTTATTCGTTAGAGAATTTAATTCTGAATTAAGTGATACAGAATTTTTATTCCCTTACATAACGATTTTTTTTTAGAAAAATGCATGTAAAGTTTTATATTAATTTCATTATAGTAAGAGGGTCATGAATGGAAAAACGAATACGTGTTAATTTTTTTACATAGAATTAGAATGCCATGAAAGAAATACGTGAATATTTTGTTTGCATTGACATTTATGATCAATTACAAGAACAAAACATTCACTTCTTTGATCAGGGTACGCCAATTTATCGGACATTATTAAAAGTTATTGCTACTGATGGCCATGGTGTTTGTTGACATGTGAAGATTAATATCTTTAGTTATGTTATTTCGTGATAACTTTCAAATACTGTTTGCGCATGCATACATCCAATGCAACCTTTTTAAAGCTGGAAGCATAACTGCGCGCAGTCAACGAGCAGAACTGCTTTGCAGTTAAATAAAAAAAACAGTGTCCAGCTGCATAGCAGATGCATCTATGTAATAAAAAAAACGAATATCTGCAATCTAATATTGCAGGAATACATATCTACGAAATAAAAAAACGCGCCCATAATTAAAATCTTACAAGACTGTTGGCGTTAGCAATTTGGTTTTAAATTGTGCGTAGATAGATTGGATGTACGTATAGACTATTATAAAACACTATCGGCGGAGCCCTAGGGAAAACTCGGCGAAGTCTATAGGTTACACTAGTTTGAATACTAAAATCCAAGAAATGCTCGAAACATTTATGCGAAACTTCGTAAGTCGCAACCGTGTTTAAGCAATGATGGACACCACTTGGCCGATATTATTTTTGAAAACCCATATTGTAAATTCAGGATGTGAAAATAATTATCGAGTATTTATTTTTTACTTAACAATCAAAATTATGGAGGTTGCCGTGCTACACCCTATATAAAATACTTCTGAAATAAAATCGAGAAAATTATTGCCTTAAAAATTCATTTCAAAAATGATATTTACCATTTTGAAATATGTATGTGATCAAGTATATGAAAACAAGTTTAATGTTTCTGAGTTTAGCATATATTTTCAATATACCGAAATATCCATGCGAAATATCGAAATGATAACATATGGCTTGAAATATTCAGTTGAACTGTTGTGAATAACAACGCTTTATTCGAAATCGAATATAGAAGTTATGGATCAAAGTTCAGTGGATAGAAATATAGAAGTTGTTGGCGAAGTGTAATTTAGTGGATGCAGGGCAAGTTATCTGAAATATATGGCAGGCGATAGCGTCTGCGAATGCAGTGAACTTCCTACTCAACTGACTGTTCCCTTTGCTACCGATGCTGGGAACATGTTGTACAATCGACAACTTAAATAGCTCAAATTGAAGTTTAATTATTAACTGTCAAGTAATCGCTAGTAACTGAACTATACAGGGTGTCCAGGATAACTTTTCCAACATGTGGATCTCGAGAACTAAGAGATACGAAATTACACAAAAGTTGCCCCATTAGGAGACCATTTAATGGTGTTTTGTTATTTGAGAAAAATATACATAGGTCACTAGACATTGGCGAAAATGTAAATTTTGCAGTTTTTTATTTCTGCAAATATCTTCAAAATGTAAAGTAATACTGGATTTTAATTTGCACATCTTTACGGCATTTTTTATGTTCTTTAGTAGTGATGCACGCGAGGCGAGACGAGACGAGAAATATAAAATATCGATCTCGTCTCGTTTTCGGATCTGTAATCTCGATCTCGCTCTCGTTTTCGCACATTTTTTTAGGTCTCATCTCGTTCTCGCACAATAGTCTCGCTATAAAAATAAGCGTTTGCGCACTACCTACGTATTTACGTAACAGTAAACATGTTCGTACCAATCGCACTGTTATATTTGCAGTTGTATAACTATAATAAAGTGACGAAATACTAAATTCTGATCACCAAAGTTAGTAAATAATTTAATTTACCTCTAAAATATCCAATTTATCACCAAATTGTGATCTCTAAACTATTTCAATACGAACATCTTTTAATTCATTCTGTCATTAGTAAAACGAATTAAACATTAAAAAAATATTTTTTGTAATTAAAAGTACTTAAACTTTATTATTAAATATATGCCACTATTTAAGTAAGATTTAGTCATAAAAAAAACGATACACTGGTAACCCGCCGGCAATCAATCACTCCGCTTCTCTCCATGTTGGCTCCCACCGACGCTTAATATAACATCCTTTACCTTTCAGGGGCGGCAAAATTTTTATAAGCCATGGTTTTAACTGAGGTGAATTAGGGGCTGAAATAATGGAGAAAACTATTTTTATTGGATGCAAAACCGATTTTGTCTTTATTTTGTATTTCCTCGCTCTGGGACCGATACCAATCGACTCTAGATGGACATGTGTTCTATTAGCGTTGACTCCACTCCATGTACGATACATTTTTCATTGAATTTATGAATCAAAGCTATAAGGTTACAAATCCTGTTTATTGCGAGACTCTCGCGAGATTTCTCGCTTCTCGCAGTTGTTATATCAATCTCGCCTCGAATTTTAAACTGTAATCTCGTTCTCGTCTCGCATAATGCAATGAGGCGAGACGAGATGCGACAGTACTCTCGCCTCGTCGTGCATCACTATTCTTTCGAATGGCGATGCTTTTGTCACTATTAGTTTTCGAGTTATGTTATCAAAGTTTTAATTTTTATATAGACGCCATATTGGAAAGTTGCATCATTGAAAAGAGATTTTTTAGCTTACCACCCATGTGGAATTTGTCTATTTTCATTTGTTTCAAACACCGACAATACAACAGTTTCTAAATTTATAGGTTTAAAACAATGGTTGTTGCAACAAAACAATTGAACAATACTATTGGAAAAAAGAATTTCCACGTTACAATATATTATACGCAGGGTGTTATTTAAGTTATCAGTTTAACCGATAATAAAATAGGAATTAATAAATATTTGTACTGGATGATGGAAGAATGTTGTCAATTTGGCAGTTTTTCAATCCTTACTTATTCGATGAAATAATTGTCGAATACACGACACGGACTTTCAATGCTGATATTGCTCCGACACAGAGGAATCTGCTTTCTGCTCAAGATGCGAAAGGGAAACTCTAATTTCCTTCTGTTTCGCATTCGCTTAATTACCGATAACGTTTTTCTTTCAAGTTACGTTTCGAGCCCCAAAGCATTTAATTATAAGTTTTATTAAAGTTCCAGTTTGACTTCGGTCAGTACAAAAACTGGAACTGGAACGCCATTTCAAAATGCAGAAACTCGTATTTAACTTACTTAACTGGCCGATCTGTAAAAGCAAATTTACAAATGAGATTTCGGGAATGCGATCTGCTGCAGCACCACCACGGCTTTAAGTTTTCATGAAGATTTGTGTAATGAAATTACAAACCGTATCAGCAAAGCGAAACGAAGACTGTTGTTTGAACAGATGACACTTGGTTCGCAAACTTCCTTTTTCTTACAGTAATTACTATTTCAATTTTCAGTATTAAATAACGATTGTACTTCCAATCTATATAATGGCTACTCTAATTTAATAATGTAGTAAAAACACCGCAAATTGTATGAGTATACTTTAATAGTAATTTACGTTACAAGACCAGTGGTGGAACCATGCCATATTGTAATTGATATTGACTTGATATGAGAAATATTCGTTTTCCGGGAATGGACTGTGTCATATTTTGAGTCAGAGCTCAACGTTTCGCCCGCAGTCGTATGGGGCATCTTCAGGAGCAAGGGGGATAGTACTGTCTTAAACAAGGTTACCCGACGTGTCAACCACGCTAGAGGCTGAGTTTAAGCAACAAGAGGGGGAGACTCAGTTTACAAGGTTACCCGACGTGTAAACCACGCTAGAGGCCAAATAAACCAAGTGACGAAGGAAGGCCGTGAAGACAGTTATATACTAATCTAAAGATACGGTAGATGAGCAAAGCTAATGAAAACCAATGGGAATCGAGTACGTAATGGTAGATTGGGCGTGTCGTGTTCCGAGAATCACCGGTTTCCACATATGGCTCAAGAAATAGCCATCATCCCGATTGATTACAGGAAATTCTGAGTCATTTATTCTAAACTCAGAACATTTTGTATAAAAAAAAAATCATTATCACTACAGAACCCGGCGACATACTTGTTAGTTTTGACGTCACTAAACTCCCGATTGATCAGTCAATCACTATTATCGCTAAATTATTGGAAAATAACGGAAACTCGTCTAATCTAGTAACTCTTATTGAAAAATGCTTGACATCAACTTATTTCACTTTTAATAAACAATTTTACAAACAGGTCTCAGGTGCAGCAACGAGCCCTCCCCTTTCCCCCGTGGTTGCCAGTATATTTATGGAACACTTTGAAACAAAGGCACTAGAATCATCTACATTCAAACCTAAGGTATGGTTTCGCTATGTAGATGACACGTTTGTTATTTAGCCACATGGTCCGGAAAAACTCACTTTGTTCCACGAACACTTAAACAGCATACACCCGGATATTATGGATTCGTTTATTCATCTAAAGAAAATTATTCATTATTAATATAGTTTTCAAAATACTTTGAACACTTACTTTTAAGGTTATGTTTTGATTAGTAAAGCCGGTTCTCAAACAGCATGCACACCGTAGTGCAGAAAACGATGATAACGCTACGACGAAAAAATTCTGTAAACTGTTTTTGAAGGTTTATTTCGTATTTTTTGTCAAAAATATATTGCACGATATGGTTAAAGCAACAACTTTCTATTGTCGCTTTCTATCAAATCAATAATTTCTACATATCAATAAAAATAAAGCAATAGCAATATCGTGTAATTCCAAAATATTGAGATTGACAAGTGACCACGGGAAGGGGTAAAGTAAGGGGGACATGTCAATGTATCGTGGTAGCATCACTGAAAGTGATACTTTACTGGGTGAGCAAGGTTATTCCACGACTTACAGATCAGAGTTAGAAACGCACATACATATTACTACGATTGTGAATAAAAATTGATTGAACTAGATAATATTTTATCAATAACTACATTCAAATTATTATGAATATGTATTTCAATTTAAATGTTGCACAAAGAATACATGTGTTTGTATTCATATTAATTAAAATATGAGTTAATAACAAAACTAATTAATTTCATTTAATTCTGTATAAATTATTGTTGTAACCATTATGTGATCAAATAATATGATAGACAAAGTTTATTAACCATCACATGAAGTTTTTAATAGGGAAAACCACATTTTTTAGTTTTTATTTTCAAAAATTCGTTTAATCCGCATATATAATAAATAACTATAAATTCATAGTCCTATTTTATATGATTAAAATAAAAACGATAATTTTTAAAATATACGTAATACATATAAAAAAATCTGTTAATTCACCCCATTTATAATTTGTTTCTATGTTTAATTTTAAATTTGGCGCGTATTTTGCCTTTTCTGCAAATGGCTGCCTTCCAGTTGCTTGCCTCACAGGTGACTACGTGCACAACATACAAGTTAGCAATCCAGTGTATCAGACCAATATACCTACAAAACTATTATTTATTTATAGGTATATTATCAGACCTATCCGCCATCTTAGATCCCTACGTGTGGGGTGCGTTAGTGCAAGCGTGGTAAAAGAATATGCAAGTAAAATGCGTTTGAGCTTTGTACGAGTGTTTATTGTGTTATAATAGTTATATCACATTATACCGGTCGAACGCTTTTGCTTTATGCTGCTGTGGTTATACTTTGTGGATTTTTGAACTGTATCAGCTAAATAATGGTTCGTTATTCTGTCCATAATTGTAGTAATAAATAATAATACCATGCATGGAATATATAAATTTTACAAATTTTCTACTGACTTGGATAGACGTAAAAGATGGCTAATAAATTGTAGAAGAAAAGACGGGATTTCAATGTCTGTGTGGGATCTAAAATGGCCGATCGGTCTGCTCTCTGTATAGTGCTTTAGTTTCCACCGTATTCAATCGAGAAAATGTAAAATCAATTGGCAGGTGGTAATGTGCAGGCCACATCGGATTATTATTATTTTTACCTCCCGCTACCCTTGGTAAAGGAGGTAGGTATAGGGATCGTACTAAAAATCGCATATCGAGATTTTGGTAAATGACTACGTTTTAAGGTCTCTAGAATCTAATTTTAACATTTTCACGATGATGTCTGTGTGTATGTGTGTGTGTATATATGTATGTGTGGATCCTCCACTCTAACTCAAATACTATCATTCAGAAAATTTTGAAACCTTATAATTCGAACTTTTTCTGTAATGGAAAGAGCCCATTAGATTTTGGTGAAAATCGGATGACCGGAAATGGCACTTTATTAGAAGCTCAAAATAGTTTTTCTTCGAAAAATACCTTTAAATGTTATTTTTTCGAGATTAATGTTATTATATAAATTTTATAGATTTGCATTAATTAATACTTTTTCTATATATTTTGTGGATAAATTTATAAAATTATCTATAATTTAAATACCAGAGGCTACGCTTTAAACAAACAAAACGCAATTATTCAAATGTATGTAACTGACAGATAAATGTCACTATCAAAGAACTAATCATTTCAAAATAATATTAGTAACGTTTTAAAAAGGAAAAAGTAAATAGAACAATAGAAAAGGAATTTAATACAGTTTCCAGCATAAATAAATATGTAGATATGTATTTAGATTAATAAAAATTAACGATTCACAAAAATGTTTCAGCTAATCCTCATTTTTGGATTAGTGAATTCTATTCTATCCCGGTATTTAAAATTTAATCTTCATTTTATTATAGCTCCGGTGGCTCAATGGTTAGATCAACGCTTCATGTCATGAGTGCCCTCGGGCCTCTAGGTGCGAATCCCACTAGGGCATGGATGTGTGTGATGTGAACCTACTCTGTAATTGGAATTTACTGTTGAGGGGTTTAGAAAAAGGTAGTTACTTGGATTAGATTAGACTATATTTTGAGAAATAAAATGTCAAAATTAGAGTAAAATTCGCTAATGCAAAAATTAACTTAATCTTTTTTGTGACTCGGGCTGTAAATGGCGGGAGGTATTGTGTTGGCCACACCAGATTTTTTTATAGCCACTACTTCGAATGCTACATAACTATTCCATATTGCGTTCAATAATTCAAACTGCATCACGTTATATAATGGACAATGATATACGTAGGTATTTTGTTTCCATTGACATTTGACTGCAGTACGGCAGAGAACTTGTCCATTTACGATAACAGTGAGTCTCCCTGTGCCGTGAGTAATTTATAAAGCCGTAGATGAAGCAACATTAAGCAAGCCATCAACCATTCCGAATTCCCGTCCACCTGTATTCCGGGCTCCATTTGTCCGGAGTTAAACATGCCATTTCTTACTCCACACAACGGCATTCTCCTGCACCGGACATTTATTCCACAACAGCTCAAATATCTTTCCGGTTCCGCTGAGGGGCGCGAATATTTAACCCGGTGACCCGCTTATCCCCAACACAGGGGCGGCTTCACATCACCAACAGTTTATATTCATTTCAGAATTGGCTTTGCACCAAGTATCTACATAAAATTTTATTTGAATTTTACATTGAATGGCTGTAACGTATAGGGTACTATACTGCTTGGTTGGCCTGATTTAATATTTTGATATCACGATTTAAATCAAATTTTATAAATTATATACTTCGGAAATTTAAATAAATTACATAAAGTCCGTTTCCACGACTTGATCCCCACGTCATCAGTAGTAAACATGTGGTTCAAATCGCCAGAGGAGGGAGGGAATTGATGATGTCATATTGTTACCATGGTTCTATTACAGATAATAGTTTATCAATAACTATATTCAAATTATTATGTATATGTATTTCAATTTAAATGTTGCACAAAGAATACATGTGTTTGTATTCATATTAATTAAAATATGAATTAATAACAAAACTAATTAATTTCATTTAATTCTGCATAAATTATTATTGTAACCATTATGTGATCAAATAATATGATAGACAAAGTTTATTAACCAACACATGAAGTTTTTAATGGGAAAAACCACATTTTTACCCCCCGCTACTTGGTAAGGAAAGTATAGGAATCATGCTAAAAATCGCATGTCGAGATTTTGGTAAATGACCACATTTTAAGGTCCCTAGAATCCAATTATAACATTTTCACGATGATGTCGTGTGTGTGTGTGTGTGTGTGTGTGTGTGTGTGTGTGTGTGCGTGCGTGCGTGTGCGTGTGTGCGTGCGTGTGTGTGTATGTGTGTGTATGTGTGTGTGCTTCTGTGTGTATGTGTGTGTGTGTGTGTGTGTGTGTGCTTGTGTGTGTGTGTGTGTGTGTGTGTGTGTGTGTGTGTGTGTGTGTGTGTGTATGTGTTATATGTATGTGTGGATCCTCCACTCTAACTCAGAAAATTTTGAAACCTAGTATTTCGAACTTCTTCCATTATGGAAAGAGCCCATTATATTTTGGTGTAACTCGGATAACAGGAAATGACATTTTACTTGAAGCTCAAAATAGTTTTTTTTCGAAAAATACCTTTAAAAGTTATTTTTCCGAGATTAATGCCAAAATTAGAGTAAAATTCGAGATTTATTATAAAAATTAAAGATTATTAAATTTTCTACAGATTTGCATTAATACTTTTCCTTCATATATTGTGGATAGTTATAAAATTATCTATAATTTAAATCCCGGAGCCTACGCCAACAAAACTTCTTGGTTACGCAGTATGTAACTGACAGATAAATGTTACTGTCAAAGAACTAATCATTTCAAATTAATAATAGTAACGTTTTAAAAAGAAAAAAGTAAATAAAACAATAAGAAAGAAAATCAATACAGTTTCCAGCATAAGTAAATATGTAGGTATGAATTTAGATTAATAAAAATTAACGATTCGCAAAAAAGTTTACGCTAATTCTCATTTTTGGATTAGTAAATTCTATTTTATGCCGGTATTTAAAATTTAATCTTCATTTAATTATCAAAAAAGGTAGTTACTTGGATTAGAGTAGACTATATTTTAAGAAATAATCTGCCAAAATTAGAGTAAAATTCGCTAATCCAAAAATAAGGATTAGCTTAATCTTTTTTTGTAACTCGCGCGATAAATGGCGGGAGGTATTGTGTTGGCCACATCAGATATTTATTCGAGGTATCGAGGTTGACCAAATATCAAAACCATTACTTTATCAGATCAATCAGATAACACTTATTTTGAATCATATTCAAATTCCAGATACTTAACTCATTATGCTTCGATATTTTCCTCGCAACTCGCGAAAATTGTGGTGCGCTTGTGCTGAAAAATACTACATATTCGTGAACATAGCACCGATAAGTGGATTCGGATAGTCCGCCGATGCGTTCATGTATGCGTCTAAAGTCTGTAGGAACAATCATATTAAGAGTCAGATGGATTGTACAACAATTGGTTGGAACGATATTTTTAAAATACGCATGCTTCTGACGTACATGATTGCATCCCAGAATTTATTTTTCTGATATAGTAAACATTCAGGCAAGGGCCCATCCCTGTCAGTATCTATATTATTTGATTTCGTTTTAGTTTTAATAGTCATTTTTATGAACCCCTATATAATTTAATTTTTTTTAAACATAATTATTTCACAGTAATTTTAATATTTTTGTCATTCACAAAACTAGTTGGACTATTACATTGTTAAGAATGTCTGAAAAGAAGGAATTGAGATAGTGTGAGTTATTTTTATAGCAAAAAGTGGTTTATTTCTTCCATCTGCGTTAGAGTTTTTTAAACCAACAATTAGTTTGAAAGTCTTTTGCAGATACTGTTGTAGAGTGTAGACTAATAAGTCACAATGTAAAAAAAAGAAATTCACTGAAAAGAAACGAGAGCTATTAAGGAAAAAGAATCTTTGTTTTAATTCACTGAAAATTTTTGATAAGGTAATTAACCAATTATAAAATCTTTGCTAATAATATTTTTTTTTTTTTGGAATTATAAACTTGTTTATCTGCCCTCAAAAACGGGCGCAATTTGGCTTTTATCGCCCGAGAGCTTATAAAGTTGCTAAGCAACAGCTATTCAAACGTCAAAATCGTCATTTTTAGATAAATGTCAGAGAAGATAATAAATTCGATAAATCACATTTTTTGAACACCGCTGCTCGTAAAACTATTCGTATCCTTTCTCATATACGTTTTTTCACTTCTGTGGAACCAACTTGTTCTGGGTAGCGTCAAATTCATCGATATTTCTTTTGAATAATCGATATCTTCCATTTTCATTTGACACTAATTTAAAATTTGTTATAAACAAACAATATAGCTAGAAACCACAGCATACTTAAAATTCACAACGCCAGCACAACGATACCGAATATATACCTATTGAATCCTTGAATTTTGAGATCCAAAATAAAATAAAACGTTGTATGTACCACGGGCATAAATAACTATTATAGTTCTCATTACGCACAAATTATAACCCCAGAAAAAATACGTATTTTATTCTTTTATTTATACACCTCAGATTAAAAAATATGCTATTTGAAACATCATTTAATACGCTTTAACATGATCCTAAATAAATTAGAATTTCTTTCGTGTTCTCAAACAAAAACTTGTAAATGAAATGCATGAAACAAATTAACATTTACACTTAGTAGAGTGCCGTTAAATTTATACCTAAGAACCCGGTTCCAGTTAATAAATTTTTGCTATTACTATTGAAAAGTATTTCTGATACTACTACAATGTGCATATTTTTAAAAAATCGTGGCCTGCACATGACCTCATAACAATGAGCATTGAGTAAAGTACCATTTCCGGTTCATCAATTTTAGCAAAAATCTAATATGTCGTTCTCATTAATAAAAAAAGTCTTGAATGCTAAAATTGAACAGTTTTGGGATTATATCGTTGGTCCCCTTGATATAAAAGTCTTCAATACTAAAATTGAAAAGTTTGGGATTATATTTTAATATAGTTTATCATTAATAAAAGTGTTATGGGCTTCAAGTAAGTAAATTATCTCTTCCGGTTGTCCAATATTACCCAAAATCTAATAAACTCTTTATATGAATGCAAAAAGCTTAAATACAGAAAATAGAAATATTTGAAAGTTTGATATAAGAGTTATCGTGGAAGAAAAAAATCATCACACACACAACATGTTGTGGGGAACTTAATTCGTGCTTATTCACTGAAAAATCAATATCAAATTTTTGGACCGAAAATATTACCTCCCTTATATACACTCTCGAGGTAAAAACATCAATTTCTAATCCATAAACATTTTTGCAACACATTGCAAAAAGTTGATTCATTGGAATTGGGTTCCAAGGTTTTTAATTTTTAATACCTAACGGCAGTCCACTAACTTACAAACACTGAAAAACGAATTATGTGCAAATTAATGCAAAAACAATATATACAGGCCCAGTTGCATAAAGCATTGGTAACTTTAGTCACGTTGTTAACTTTAACAAGGCTTCTTTTCCAATGTATTTTCGATACGTATCCATGGTTTCAACGTGTAGTTAAACACATGATCAGCTAACAACGTTTTATGCAACTGGCCCCAAATCTGTTAAAGCTGGGTTTGACTTTGTTATATTCGTGATAGGAACCATCACAGCAACCAAGTAAATATACACTGGTTTTTACCTCCCACTACCCTTGGTAAGGGAGGTATAGGGATCGTGCTAAAAATCGCATATCAAGATTTTGGTAAATGACCACGTTTTAAGGTCCCTAGAATCCAATTTTATCATTTTCACGATGATGTCTGTGTTTATGTGTATGTGGATCCTCCATTCTAACTCAAATACTATCATTCAGAAACTTTTGAAACCTTGTATTTCGAACATTTTCTGTAATGGAAAGAGCCCATTAGATTTTGAGTGAAAATCGGATAACTGGAAATGGCACTTTACTGGAAGCTCAAAATAGTTTTTCTTCGAAAAATACCTTTAAATGTTATTTTTTCGAGACTAATGTTTTTATAAAAATTAAAGATTATTAAATTTTTTATAGATTTGCATTAATACTTTTTCTATATATTTTATGGATAAATTTATAAAAATATCTTTAATTTAATTCCCAGAACCTACGCTTTAAACAAACAAAACGCAAATGTATGTAACTGACAGATAAATGACACTATCAAAGAACTAATCATTTTAAAACAATATTAGTAACGTTTCAAAAAGTAAATAGAACAAAAGAAAAGGAATTCAATACAGTTTCTAGTATAAATATGTAGGTATGTATTACTTAATAAAATAATAAAAATTAACGATTCAAAAAAATGTTTAAGCTAATCCTCATTTTTGGATTAGTGAATTCTATTCTATCCCGGTATTTAAAATTTAATTTTCATTTTATTATAGTTCCGGTGGCTCAATGGTTAGAGCAACGCCTCATGTCATGAGCGCCCTCGGGGCTCTGGTTTGTGTGAAAATGAACCCACTCTGTAATTGGGATTTAATTCTGTTGAGGAGTTTAAAAAAAGGTTGCCACTTGGATTAGATTAGACTATATTTTAAGAAATAACCTGCCAAAAAATTAGAGTAAAATTTGCCAATCCAAAAATAAGGATTTTTTCGTGACTCGGGCTTTAAATGGCGGGAGGTATTGTGTTGGCCACGCCAGATTTTTTATATCGGTTTCTATACTTGATAAAAAAAACAAGCACTCTTGATAATGAGGTACATATTTTTTTTTTAATAATTAAATTCAAAACAGCGAAGTGGTCGATTTGTATGCACGTAAGTGTATTTTAATTTGAATGATAAGCGTAATTATTTAATAAGGGAAATGGTAAAAACCATAAAAATTCTAAGATACATGTATCCCAAAAAATATGTCCCATATGAGAATCTCCAGAACTAAGAGATACGAAGAAGCCGATTAAAATAGACTAAAATTGCTCCAATGGGAGACCTGTTTAATGACGTTTCTGTTTGAGAAGAATGAAATTGTTAAACTGAAATAATCAAAATAAGACATATTAAGATAATAGGGTAATATAAACATGACAACATCTTTCCATCGCATTATTCGGTTCTGTTTCACAAGGGGGATGCGATAGTCATAGTCTCATTCGCGGCCGACGCATTCTTGTAGGGTGTAACTGTCAGCAGCGCATACCGCGGTAACTGCGTAATGAAGTCTTCATCCAGTTGTAGTCTAGCGGTTGCTTCGGACGCTCTCTTGTGAGGTTACAGGCAGTGGCGTACCTAAGTGAACTGGTGCCCAGGGCAAGGGTCGTAATTGCGCCCCCTGTCAACAATGTAAAATCAATATTACATCTTTCTCGCTTTAGTGTATATGTTGAAATTACTTAATATCCATATATATTATGAAATAACTTCAACCATGAACGAATCAGCACAATGACAAAATAACTATCAATGTATGGGTGTTCCGCGAGTCGACCGACAAACTATACCATATATTCCGGAGGTCATTAATATCAAAAAATGGCATTAATAACGTGCTCGAAATCGATCTTTTCAGTTTCTTCTGTTTCAACGCTCATCAAAACAAGATCACTTAATCGATCTTGACCCATGGAGACTCTCAGATAATTTAAGATCAGTTTTAATTTGTTGAAAGATCTTTCACAGCTAGCGATGGAAACTGCAATAGTCAACATTATTTGCATGGCTATTCGAAGATTTTTCGCCGTGGTGAAACAGGAAGGAGTGTTCACACTAGATTGTAAGAACACAAACGCTGTCTGCGTAATGATATGGTATTAACATCTGCGGAAAATACCCGCATTTTAGCTCCTGTTCCTGAGTTTTACAGACGTAAATACAGGGAAACTTTAGAAATATGGAAACATCCTAATAACATCAATCGGGATGATGGCTATTTCTTGAGCCACACGTGGAAACCGGTGATTCTCGGAACACGACACGCTCAATCTACCATTACGAACTCGATTCCCATTAGTCCTCATTAGCTTTGCTCATCTACCGTATCTTTAGATTAGTATATAACTGTCTTCTCGGCCTTCCTTTCGTCACTTGGTTTATTTGGCCTCTAGCGTGGTTTACACGTCGGGTAACCTTGAAAACTGAGTCTCCCCCTCTTGTTGCTTAAACTCAGCCTCTAGCGTGGTTGACACGTCGGGTAACCTTGTTTAAGACAGTACTATCACCCTTGCTCCTGAAGATGTCCCATACGACTGCGGGCGAAACGTTGAGCTCTGACTCTAAATATCACACAGTCCATTCCCGGAAAACGAATATTTCTCATGAAAGTTCATATTTTATATTTTTCTGAACTCTATCAATAGGAATGAGTACTCTCGTCCAAAATCCAAGTAGAATCAGAAAATCGAGTGTCAACATACGGTTGTAAAATTGCGTAGCGTCACTTCTTGTTTCACTCGTTTCATTTGCATCATCCATTATAGTCTCGAGTACTTGGAGTATGCCGTCAAGGTAATTGTTTATAGGCTTCACAGCTTCCACTTTTGCATTCCATATTGTTTTAGACTCAGATTTAATAACTATGGGCACAGCGTTTTGAATATTTCCCAGCGATGAAAAAACAGATAGAGAGCTTCAACAGTTCCGAAAAATGTCAATACGCACAGTTCAAATTCTGGCACCCAAATTACATACGGATACCAAGGGCTCCAACCGGCGCCCCCTTGGTTCTGGCGCCCAGGGCACCTGCCCTGTTTGCCCCGCCCTAGGTACGCAACTGGTTACAGGACCCAAGCAACGCCGACTTCCTACTCACGAACGAACGTGGGCTTTAGTTTGGATAGCATTAGAGATTATAATCATAATTCATAAAGGTAACTATTCGATGTGACCCTCGTAAAGGATGCAGCGGTTCGCAAAATGTTTTAATAGAGATAAAGAAATATAGCCTTCATGGTGGTTCCGTTAGATTAAAGAAGAAAATTTCTTACGTGTTTACAATTTTTATGAAATTTATAGTTACGAATTTAACGCTTACGATAAATAATTGTGTAACCAAATTGTTTTATTGCGAGTACCTATATTCTATCCGTTTTAACTATAGAGTAGTGTGAAAATAGGAGCAGTTTGATCTTGTTGTTTGATTGGATAATATCGGGGTATTACCCAATCAGAAAACAAGATCAATCTGCTTCTATATTCACACCACTCTATAGTTAAAACGGATAGAATTTAAGTAGATATATATTGAAATAGGGGATTCCACTATTTTTCTTTTATAATTTCATCAAAAAGTATAAGTAAAACTAAGACTATTGGGGAAAATCCGGTGAAAAAATTCCTATTAATAAGCGAGTTATGGTCCCCCGAAGTTTGAAAATATAGATGTGACGTCACGAATATAAGTTTTTATATAAAATTGTTTTCTTCGTGGATCTAAAATGTTCTTTAAACGTAATTTATTTTTAAATTATATTTATAAAAAACAAATTAATATAAATAAAAATAGTCTACATGCTTTAAAATTACAAGTGTATCAAAATGATAAAGTTTAATGCAAGAAATTTATATTCAAATAAAAACTATTTGAGAATTGCACTACTGGATTGATAGCCACGCTTCCGCTATTTGAATTTCTCTATTTCCATTAGTAGTAGGCTCCGCCCCTAACTCGGTATTCGTAATATATTTATAGGTGGTCTTTGAGCCGCCAATCAAAATAATATATGTATATGAAATTAATATGAGTGACGAGCTGCTAAAACAAAAACCCCCTTATTTCCGAAGTATTTCAATTATATCATTTTATTTCTTTATTTCCCATGCGTGAGTTTTGTACTTTAGGTTAGTTGTGTAGACTTTTGCTTTCCTTCGGGAAATGATTTAGAAAGATTTCGGCCTTTTTGGGAAGAATTTTATTTTTGAATTTACTTCATTACAAATTTTGGACGTTTCGAAGGCTCAATAGCCTTTATCTTCAGCAATATAATATGTTTAAGAATTTGTTTTACATTTTTTTACCTCCCGCTATCCTTGGTAAGGGAGGTATAGGGATCGAGCTAAAAATCGCATATCGAGATTTTGGTAAATGAGCACGTTTTAAGGTCCCTATAATCCAAATTAAACATTTTCACGATGATGTTTGTAGGCATGTGTGTATGTGTGAGTGTGTATGTATCTGTGGATCCTCCGCTCTAACTCAAATACTATCATTCAGAAAATTTTGAAACCTTGTATTTCAACCTTTTTCTGATATGAAAAGAACCCATTAGTTAACCGAAAATGGCACTTTACTTGAAGGTCAAAATAGTTTTCTTCGAAAAATATCTTTAAATGTTACTTTTCGAGAATAATGTTATTATAAAAATTAAAGATTATTAAATTTTTTACAGATTTGCATTAATACTTTTTAAACAAACAATAAATAAAAATTAACGATTCACAAAAACGTTTAAACTCATTTTTGGATTAATAAATTCTATTCTATCCCGGTATTTAAAATTTAATCTTCATTTTATTATAATAAAGGTAGTTACTGCGATTAAATTAGACTATATTTTAGGAAATAAACTGCCAAAATTAGAGTAAAATTCGCAAATCCAAAAATAAGGATTAGCTTAATCTGTTTTGTAACACGGGCTGTAAATGGCGGGAGGTATTGTGTTGGCCACACCAGATTTTTTTACATTGTGTATTGGATATGTTGCCCATAAAGCTCCGTCAAGAAACCAAACTCTAATGACATCGTCAATGTGATCAACAGAATTTTAAATTGACATGGCCGAAAGTTTGTGGTAGACTTTAGATTAGGTAATGTTGCGGTGTATTTAGAGAGTTTGCGTAAACTACGCCTCATCGGGATTTTTTAAAAACGATTTCACATTCAGGACTATTGACAATTAAAAATAACATCCAACTAATATATTTTTATGTATTATATTTCACTTCATGAATAAAATAAATAGTACCAATTTAAATTTTACCACAAATTAATTTTTTTTTTCGCAAATAAATTCCAATTAAAATGGAAATATTTTACTTTTATTTTCATAGGAAGGATTTATATAAATAATGAATATTTTCTATGTATATTTAAACTAGTATAATTGGAAACGCAAAAAATTATTATGTTTTATTTACATTTATAAATGAATAGATTTTTTTCAGCTCCGGTATATTTACTCTTTTCATTGGATGATCTCAATTTAATATTCGTTCCATATTTAAATTTCCTAAAATAACTATTTGCTCACAACACCTTTATATTGAAAACTGCCAATTGATAGATTTTATATTTTTATTCTGAAATCTAAATTTTTGTGTGCAAAAATGATTAAATTTGCGCTTCTGAGGATTGACTAAACTTAATTATAAGATGATAAAAAGGATAGTATGCGATTATTTCAAAAAATGAACGTCAAGTATACTATTAAATCAAGACATGTCAAAAGTAGATATTTGACAGCAACATGCATTTCTTGATATAACGCATAGGTACTAAATCTGCTTTTACCTCATCTTTAAATTAGGTTTACTCGGGCACATCAATCGTAAATTTAAAAATTATAACACTATACTGCTACCCTGTTTTGATTTGGTGATTTTGTAATAAGACGAGGGTAAGCTCAATAAGAGATAAATAACTTTTTATAAACTCTTCTAAATTATAGTTTCGATAATCATATTTTAACTCTGTTTATCTGTTTAAGTTAAAAATGTCAAAATTCAGTTTAGAAATTCTTATCGTATTATGATAGTCACGACATTTATTTGATGATATTTAAGTCTAGAAATTATTATGTATACGTGCGTGACTTTGGATGCCCTCGCCTATGCACCCCGTACACCTAAGATAATCCTGTCCTGAAGTTAGCGTTTTGTTTTTTAAAGGTAGTCCAGTTTAGAGAGTCGTGGAGTAAAGATGTAAGAGTCGAAATTAGATTGTCGCGTCGGGCAGACGTGTCTTGTTTTTGGACATGTAGTGTCTTAGTTTTGGGGCGAAGCCCGCTCGCTGGGTTACAGAATGTAACTTATTAGTTGTATTAGTTTAAATGTAAATAGTATTAGATATTAAAAACCAAGTAGTGTCCATATCCGTAAATCGTACCCCTCCCCCCCTCGTGTTACAATTTTGTAGTTGTATTTTTAATAATTTTTATTGTTATTACTATATTTTTTATCAACGGGCCTATTCCGTATCTCAGTAATTAATTTTGCATAACTGGTTAAAAAATTTATTCAATACATATTGATTTGACAAGTACCATTGGTTATTTTTTTAACCAGTTGTTAAAAATTAACCACTAAGTTACAGAATAGGCTCGCAATCAGTTTTTTTAAAGATCTTTGTGGTTGTTTTTTTTTCTGTTTTGTGTGGTAGTTCATAGACAAATTTAATAATTGACAAATCATTTTTTAATCTGTTTTATATGCTCATGTAAACTTATTGATACATGACGTCATTATTTTTAATGATATTGTATATATGACGTAAATCGTTTGACTGGCTAGATATCCTATATTTCTATAAAAAAAACCATTAAAATCACACTAATAAATTACCTAAGCTATATTGTAACGTGCAACTCCCGTCGTCGCCGCAGCAATGAGCCAGTGTCTATTTATAGCCATGACGCAATCGCGCTAGCAGCCGGGCTACGTAAACAAACAAGTCGCGACGTGTTTAATTACTTCCGGTCGCCTGAAACTTTTGTATTCATTATTATTATGCGGTCGAATATTCTAGAGCTCTCTGGAAGTTAATAGCAGCTATATAAAAGGTAGGCAGCTTTGCTTGAGAGTTAGTTACATAGGGAGAGTCATATAGAGACATTCACATGGAGTGTTAGAGAGTAAAGTGTTAGGAGAAGCACAGCAGTATCGTCGTGAGCGTATGCAGTAAAGTGTTGAGTGGAGTAGGTACTCGGAAGTTACTGGTATACTGGGATAGCTGTGGATGTGAATACTCGGTAGTGTTGACGAGTATTGGGAAAGCTATAGTGTACGAGGACAGTAACGGCAAATCTGGAAGTTACTGGTATATTGGGATAGCTGTGGAAGTGAATACTCGGTAGTGTTGACGAGTATTGTGAAGCTAGGTATACAAGGACAGTAACAGCGAGTTGGAGTGGATACTCGGCATTGGTGTTAAAGAATTGTGGCATACGGATAGTTGGTGATACTGAGGCTGTGGAAGGATAAAATTAGTTACATAAATAGACAGACAGTGAGGTGAAAGGTGTGACTTCTGTCCCACCAGTTGAATATACAGACGCTGTTGAGTCAGTTGAGTATATAGACGCTGTACAGGTCGGTAGGCGGACAGTTGAACGTGATATAAGTATATAGTGCATAAATAAATAAATAAAATAAATATATCATCACGGCTTATTAGCCATTGCTGGGTGTGCCAATCTGCTTTATACACAGATATCGGTAATAATGAAATATTTGTACCGTGCGGGCGCTTACCAGGCGTCGCCTCACGGACACTCACTGCTGGCGTGGAGAGTGCACCACAAGGGTCAATTTTGTGCCATTCAAAATTGGAAATATTTGGCGTCGGTCGGGATCGAACCCGGTTCCCCAGATTCGCGACCTGACACTCAGGCCATATAGTGACATAAATATAGTAATATAATTATCGCGTAAACAGTCTACAAGAGTCTGCAACAGACCGGCAGTATAAGATTGGAACGCGTAGTGAAATAAATAAATAGTGTTAGTGTTATGTAGTTAATTATAGTTTTAGTCTTAATTGGTTTTTAATAATTGTTCAATATTAGTAATCGTCATTATTTAATACCTTTTTAATATTTAGTTATAGTAATAAACCTTTATTTTAATTAATAATAAATGTCTAATATTTACACTTCACCCAAATAAATAAAAAAGTTACAATATAATATATAAATTGAGATATACAAGATTAATATTATTTTATAACGCCGAAAGGTTCCATTTGAAACGTCTTTAATGCAATCAAGATAGATGAAGTTAACCAAAAGTAATTTCATATAAAAAGTTGAAAAGTTTTTCTTTTTCTTTGGTTTTTATCCGCTTTCAGTTTGTGGCTTGTGTCATTTATTGTATATAATTGATGAATCTAATGATATTTTTTGAGTTCCTTTTATTAGTATGTTTTATACAGTGTTATAACGTTGTTAATGATGTGAATTGTGCCCGTGCAAAAAGTTGTTGACATGTCTACTATCTCTACATTTACTAAAACTTTTATGTCAATTTATAATACTGCTATAGATGAATAGAGGCCATAAGTTTGGAAGTGATCATTGTTTATGATATAATAAAGCTTGACAGATAATACGTGTTCTAACTGAATATGAATTTACGTTGAACATGGAGTAGTACATCTACGAGAACATGTGATGTGTAATGTTATTGAACTATAAATTTCATGTATATTCAATTTTTGATACTCTTTTCTTTTAACCAATGCTGCTTTGTTGGATACATTATTACATATCGAGAACTCTGGTTGATTATTTGACACAACACACAATACTGTTAATTATAAAAATAAATCATTTAGGTTTGTTAACATTTTTTTTTTTGCAAATTATTTAATGATGAACTTTGGATATTATTGTATCGTAGGTACAAATTTTATAGCAAACTGCAGCAATGGTCAATATGAATAACACAGCAATAAGTAGCCGTTAAACAACAAAACAAAGCGAAAGAGGTTATGATAATCAACAAATTGAAAAATTTGGTGATGACTCAAGCTTGCATATTTATTTTTTGTGCAACCGGACGCGAAATAAGCATTTCGCAGCCGCAATACAGGCCTCGAAATTAAATTTCGCAACCGTTGTTATGGTAACGGCCGCGAAATTCATTTCGCGGACGTTGTCATGGTAACGGCCGCGAAATTAGGTAAATAATCACATTGACACTTGAAAATTGCATAGTTTTGTTTATCTAATGTTAATCCCACAGCCACCGTGAAAGCTAACTATCTATATACAATGAAACTGTTTAAAATTAATAAAATTTGTAATTACATATTTTTTACGGTTGCACAAAAAATATTGTGTACACCTTGTCCGCGAAATCCTTTAGCGCCCTCGAGATTGTCTTGCCTCGGCCGCAAGCGGCATCGGCGACAATTTTTCTCTCGGTACGCTAAAGAGTGATTTCGCGGCCTTGATATACAAATAACTATTATGGTCGCACTCCCGAGTGCTTACGAATATTCACATTTTTTTGGGTCTCGTCTCGTTATCGCGCGAGAGTGTCGCTGTAAAAATAAGCGCTTGCGTACTACGTATATACCTCAGTATTTACGTATCTGTTGAACTACAAGAGACAAGTTCGCACGAATCGTTCCGTCTTCCGTGCATTTACAGTCCTATAACTATAATAAAGAGACGAAATATTAAATTCTAGTCACCAAATTATTTCAATACGAACAACTGTTAATACATTCTGTCATCAGTAAAACTAATTAAACATTAAAAAAAGATTTTTTACCACTAAAAGTTTCTACACTTTATCATTAACTATATGCCACTATTTAAATAAGATTTACTTATAAAAAAGCGCTACACTGGAAACCCCTTGGCAACAAATTATTCCGCTTCACTCCGTGTTGGCTCCTATCGACGCTTAATATAAGATCCTTTACTTTTTAGGGACGGCAAGAATTTTATTAACCGTAGTTTTAACTGGGATGAATTAGGGGCTTAAATGTTGGAGAAAAACTAGTTCTATTAGATGCAAAACCGATTTTGTCTTTACTTTGCTTTTCCTCGATCTCGCACTCAAAAAATATGGTCAATTCATATAATTTTCACATTCACGTGTTGTATGCACGAATTACCGTTGACTCCACTCCCTGTACGGTACATTTTTAATTGAATTTATGAATCAAAGCTATACAGTTACAAATACTTTTTATTGCAAGACTCTCGCGAGATTTCTCGCTTCTCGCAGTTGTTATATCGATCTCGCCTCGAATTTGAAACTGCAATCTCGCTCTCGTTCTCGTCTCGCATAATGCGACGAGACGAGACGAGATGTAAGAGTACTCTCGCCTCGTCGTGCATCACTAATCATTTTTAAAACAAATTTGGGTCATGACCCACGATGATCATCTTTTTTTCGGGGAAGACAGAAAATGGTTCTCCAGAGTATTTAGGCTTGATTTACATTAGCGGTACAATGACGGTACAATAACGTTACGATACTTCTTGAACCCATTTACATCTACGTTCTCAGTACGATGACGGCCCATTGATAAACTGAAATCTCGCTCTCGTTCTCGTCTCGCATAATGCAGCGAGAGTACTCTCGTCGTGCAATACTAAAAATAGTAAAATTTTTCCAGAATATTATTAAAGTGAGCGCCCAAGACCGGCTCAAAAGACATTTTATTTTATTAAAAACAATGTTTGCAAAAACATAATGTAATGTGAGAGTACTTACAACATTTGGTCTGCGAGCCCCCGACAGGCGCGTGCGAGCCTACGTTAATGAATAGAATCATTCTAGAAAGAGGAGGAGCCTAGTTAGGCAATCAATAACAGTGCAACGCGCGATAGGCGGGCGACGTGAGGCGGGCAGCTAGGTAAACAAGGGGAGATAAGCGTAATTACCCGCGTATTGTTATACAGTTCGATACGTTATGAGAATATTTAAGAAAGTGTTAAGAGCCTCTATATAGGCGACGTACCTGTGTGCTGAGAGAGACGGACAGTCGGTGATATTGAGACTGTGGAAGTTAGACAGTTAGTTACATAAAAAGAAAGAAAGTGAGGTGAAAGGTGTGAAATCTGTCCGAGCAGTTGAATATAGAGACGCTGTTGTCAGTTGAATATATAGACGCTGTGGAGGTCGATAGGTCGGACACTTGAATGTGAAGTGACATAAATAGTGGAAATAAATAATCAGTAATATCCTGGAAATATATAGTCATGTTGTAGCTATTAACATACCTGGAAATGTTATGCACATCATAACTGCCGCAGATGTAAGTTTGAAATCCGAGCTCGGATTTTAAGACATCTAAGGCTTGTTATGATTAATAACATCCGTGGTTTGTTCAATAGTTCATCGGTTTCAGAAAATTAAGACATTATTGATAAATATTTTTTGAAATTCTCTTATTACTGTTACTTTCAGATTGCTATGGTTAACAGAACAATTATTTTGACATGTGTCAATATGACAAATATTCAAATTTTGTGCTTTATTCCTCAAGTTTATTAATTTAGAATAAAGTAGACCATATTTAGAACGATAGCCCAACGTTATCTGTATGTATTAATGAAGAGCATTATATTTTTATTTTATTTTATTTTCATTTTCTAGACAAGTCAGTATGGTAATAATATTACCATACTGATACACTTGTAACTTAGTTACCAGCCAACTTTTGTACATGTAAACAATGGAATAATATCTTGAAACCGGTAAATTGTTTAAATAAATAAATAGTGTTAGTGTTATCCAGTTAATTATAGTTTTAGTCTTAATTAGTATTTATAATTGTTTAATATTAGTAATAGTCATTGCTATTACCTTTTTTATCTTTATTTATCATCTTAATAAACATTTATTTTAATTAATAATAATTGTCTAATATTTACACTTCACCCACATAAATACAAACGTTACAATAATTTTCATTAATAAACCCAACGAAGGTGTTGAAAACGTTTTCTTTTCTTTTTTTAGCATTCAATAAATGTATAATTATGGAGGGTTAACTTGAAATATGAGACACACACAAAGGTCCTTATTACAGCAGGTTTAGAATTCAGGACCACAATGCTGATGACAAAGAGCTATAACTTCTGTCTTTGTTCAACCAATAAGCTACTTGGACCGACAAAGACTTATTTAAATTTAAAGGGTTTTTCCACAATGTCTCAAACAATTTACGAGTAAATAAAGCAGTAAGAATTGGATAGAGTGTGACAGTGTGAATAGTAAATTACTGTTTGTAAAAGAGTCCGCGGAAACAGAAATGTCAGTTGAAGTAAAGAAAAATTCCCATGTGAAAATGAAGTTATTCATGAAGAGGAATGGCTACTCCTGTACTAAAATATGAAACAAAAATTCAAATAAATTGTTCCTGTACTAAAACTATTAATATTTTCAAAAATTCAACGCTGTAACAATACTGTATATAGTAATAATGTATTAAGAGCGCAAAATGGGACATTGTCGATTGAAAGATTGTTGCCGCGCGACTCAGAAGCACATTTGACGTTTACATGAAACTACAACTACATGCGACTACAAAAAATTCTATTATACATACTTGAATTATAAATAAAAAATCTGGTGTGGCCAACACAATACCTCCCGCCATTTAAAGCCCGAATCACAAAAAATATTAAGTTAATCCTTATTTTTGGATTAGTGAATTTTACTCTAATTTAGACAGTTTATTTCTTAAAATTTAAAGTACAGTCTAATATAATCCAAGTAACTACCATTTTTTTAAACTCCTCAACAGGATTAAATCCCAATTATAGAGTGGGTTCACATTCACACACATCCATGCCTTAGTGGCAGCTATAATAAAATGAAGATTAAATTTTAAATACCGGGATAGAATAGAATTCACTAATCCAAAAATGAGGATTAGCTTAAACATTTTTGTAAATCGTTAATTTTTATTAATCTAAATACATACTTAAATATTTACTTATGCTGGAAACTGTATTGAATTCCTTTCCTATTGTTCTATTTACTTTTTTCTTTTTAAAATGTCACTAATATTATTTTGAAATGATTAGTTGTTTGATAGTGACATTTATCTGTCAGTCATTTGAATAACTTAAAGCGTCTGGGATTTAAATTATAGATAATTTTATAAATTTATCCATAAAATATATAGAAAAAGTATTAATGCAAATCTATAGAAAATTTAATCATCTTTAATTTTTATAATAACATTAATCTCGAAAAAATAGCATTTAAAGGTATTTTTCGAAGAAAAACTATTTTGAGCTTCTAGTAAAGTGCCATTTCTGGTTATCCGATTTTCACCAAAATCTAATGGGCTCTTTCCATTACAGAAAAAGTTCGAAATACAAGGTTTCAAATTTTTCTGAATGATAGTAATTGAGTTAAAGTGGAGGATCCACAAATACACACAGACATCATTGTGAAAATGTTAAAATTGGATTCTAGGGACCTTAAAACGTGGTAATTTACCAAAATCTCGATATGCGATTTTTAGCACGATCCCTGTACCTCCCTTACCGAGGGTAGCGGGAGGTAAAAAATAATAACGAAACACAAAATTATCCAACATCTAAGAGGTCATGGTAGTGCTTTACTGTCTCTTTCTTCGAGCTTGTTGTCTTTGTCTAAGAAGCAAGCAGAGGCGTAAACTTTTAATTTTGGCTGTGGGTGCACTATTTTTATTTTAAATAAGTGTATATATTTTTATAAATGCAAAGTAAAAATGGCATAGTTAATTTATTATGCACATTATTAAATTATACGAAAACATTGCTTAACCACAGACTCCTGGTCCAAAAATAACACGATTTAACAAAATTTATCTATATCCGAAAAAGTATCATTTACCAAGTATTCTGCTTCAAAGTTCTTCTAAAAAAATAGTTTTTTATAATAAAACGCTTTGTCCGATTTGAATAAAATTTTGGTATGATAATTCATATGGACAAAAGTCATCTTTCCAAATGATATTTTTTATTATTATTAGTGATCCATACTATTCTATGTAATTTAGGTGTCACGACTATGATTAGTTCATAACGTTTTTTTTTAATCGACCGACATATTATTACAATATATGAAATATAATTAAACTGTTAGGGAAAAAATACTGTGGGTTAGGGATGGGTAAAAATCAAGAGAATATCAATCTAGCGAATCGATACGAATCAGATCTAGATACAAAATATCGATCTGCAATAAATCGATTACTTCTAAAATTGAATTTCAGTTATATTGAGATGTTATAAAAAGGCAACGTTGTAAATTAAAATGGTTTAATTTATTAATAATTCAGATAATACAACACAAACATGACAAATTACCACAGACCATATACCAGAGAACGACAGGAAGAAGTGAAATAGTCAAGTCAAAAGTAAATCTAAAGTATAGATTATAACAGTACCACGCAAAGAAATGATGCAAAATTATATTTTTACGATTTTTTTTATAAAAAAGATCGATTCGTTCAGTGAAAGTAGATACAAATATCGAAAATACAACTTTCGATCGATATTTTTAAGAACTAGTTCAGAATCATAGGTCCCTACTGTGGGTGCTGCGCACCCACACTTTTACTTTCAGTGGGTGCGCGTGCGTCCGTACACCCACGTAGTTTACGCCCCTGCCAAGAAGTTACTTAAAAACTCAGTAGATGGCAAGTGCAAAATTCTAAAATCGTAAGTCCCCATTATGTACCGCTGTACCGCTACCACATACCGCGTCGGTTTGAGAGGACCTTAGGCGGGAAAATGTTGACTACCGCTAGCGGAAGGCGTGCGCGGAATGTATGCAAACCACAGCACTTAGTGAACTCTTCCTCCGTTATTTACGAGACGGTCTGCGCGCTGTTTACGCCACTTGCCCCAAGAAATTACGCCCAAGATTTGTCATAATGTTTCACTTTAATCACGTACTGCGACCGCCGCAACTCAACGTTATTATTCGGGGATTTTAATTAATTCCCTTAAGTAAAAAAAAACACAAAAACAGCCGCCTGTGCATTCTGGCGCCCTCTGCTGACGCTGCTGCTGCTGTTTCATGCGCATCGAACGAGTGGCTTCAGTCTCAGATGAAATTTTAATGGTATTGCATTTATTTCGCGACTTCTATGCTGTAAAGCTTCTTGTTTTTTTGCGATTAAAATGAAATTTACTTTTATTGTTTAGAACTTTGCTGTGCTTTTTAATAGAACTGGAAAAACAATCTAATTTTAAAACTCGTTTATTAAAGAAAATGCTTCTTTTGTTCTATGCTCTATTATCTCTGCTTTGTATCTGCATGTTTTTTTTAAAATTATTAATGCATATTTTTTAAAATAGCAAAGTGAAAGAGATATTATATTGTACCTACAGGCCAAAGCATAACAGTACCAATATTATTTATTATTTTATATATTGCATATTAATATCTGCATTCTGTACAAAACTGAAAGTCTTACAGACCTGTAAATCTGTAAATAATGAACAAAATCACATCGAAAGCTGCCACTTATGTAAGATTTAATATTAATCATCAAAATGTACGTAACTATTTGCCAATTTTTCCAGATTTACAAATCTGTAGGTCTTACAGTTTTGTACATAATACGGTCATAAGACTTCATTGTATATACAAACAAGGTACCTCAGACTAGTAATTATTTTCTAGTATACGAATTATACCCGTATTACGAGCGCACTTTTATAATAAAAGCGCTTTAAGAAGCACACTCTTCTTAAGAATATAACATGTGATAAGACGAAGGTAAGAGCAATAACACATAAATAACTTTTTTATAAACTTTTCTAAATTTTAGTTTCAATAATCATATTTTAACTCTGTTCATTTAAGTTATAAATGTCAAAATTCAGTTTAGAAATTCTTATCGTATTATGATAGTCAGGACATTTATTTGTTAATCATTATGTCAAGAAATTATTATGTATACGTGCGTGACTTTGAATGCCCTAGCTTATGCACCCTGTACCTCTAAGATAACCCTGTCCTGAAGATAGCGCTTTGTTTTAGGGAGTCTAGATTAGTTCGTCGCGTCGTGAAGACGTTTGTTGTTTTGGACATGTAGTGTGTTTTAGTATTGGGGCGCGCGCTAAACGCCCTCCCGCTTGTTTACGGAATGTAACATGTTAGTAATGGGTTAGTTGTGGTAGTTATGTTTAGTTCATAACAATTTTAATCATGTAAATAAAAAGTTAATTTAGTTAATCAGTAAATTATCAAGTAATGTCCATGACCATAAGTGTAATGGCGAAAAAACGGAACTATAGGTGGCAGGCCGGACGGTAGCAAGATGGCGGAGGAATAAGTAGAGTTCTCTCATTTCTTATTGCTGGCAATATGCATTTCAAAGTGCAAAGTATTTAATATGGAGAAAATTAACATAAAGTTAGGTGATATTTTTGAACACAATGCTTCTGCACGTCCTATAAAGGAAGGCGAAGCAGTTTTTAAGGTAGGACATGTATTGCTTTGTGGAAGAAAAGATGATGGATCAGGTACAATACTGGGTTCTTGTTTAAAAATCAGTCATTTGAGTGGAGGTCCTCATACGATTGAAATTTTATTAAATAATAATATAAATTACTGGACAGCAAAATTTAGTTATAGAGCAGGATTGAGAGGCAAATGTAAACATATTGTTACAGTTTTCTTGCATATAAACAGGTTAGTAAAAATCAAAACTATATTTATTGTTTTACAACAAAAGTTATTATTATTATTATGTTATTAATTTATTTTGTTTATGGGTTTGTGTATTACAGCGCAGAAGAAATAGAAAAATTAAGTTGTACCAATTTGGTATAAGTAAGGAGAAAACTTGTTAAAAAGGATGATAAACAGTATAGTTTGACTATAAAATTAGAAGAATTTAGCCATCCTGTTTTAAAAAACAAAAAATAGAACCGACTAGAGATGTCAAAGCTATATGGGAAGAAAATTTCAAGATCATATTTTGTCACTTAGGATATAGTGTAAACTTACACTTTTTGACTTCTAATTACTGCATTGTGGCACTGAGCAGTATCTATGGCATTTACTGATCATTATTTAAACCTGAAAATGTAATAGACACTATATACGTCACTTTCTTTAAAAATAAATATAAATTAAGCCTGTTTAAAATTGCATACGTTTCAATGTATGCTATCAACGTTTCCTTATTCCTCTAGTTCATAAATCTGCTACCAGACGTCACCCACTTTGAATTTTTTCGCCATAAGTGTATATGTGTTCTTGCTTCGCATGAAGTCCTAGACGCAAACCATCCAAGCGTCCACCAGTTAGAATAAAGTGTGTGATCGTTGGAGTAATTAGTACTAGCAGCATCATTTCTTTCGCACCCCTTCGTGTTACAAACATAAAACAAAACAAGAGTGCTCCTATGCCCATAATACGGGCCAGTGTGGCACATATCACTTTTAGAGGCTGATTTAAATTACATTTGTTTATTTATATATTTTCAATACAAATTAATACCGATTTTTTTCGATAAACGTACAAACCCATTATGGATTTATAATATTACATGAAAACGAATTCAAATTAGTTATATCGAATATTAATTTATCAAATTGTTTGTTACCATGTAATAATACACATGTAAACAAAAATCTGTAATAAAACTTTTAATGAAATAAACATTTTAATTAAATTTAATTATTTTAATTATTTCAATTCCAATTTAGATTTTATTTAAAATATTTCTAGAACATATGTTTAGTATACACATTTAGAGCTGCCACCATTGGGACCTCGATATATATATATATATATATATATATATATATATATATATATATATATATATATATATATATATATATATATATATATATATATATGAGATACAATGTCTGTTAAATGGAACTTCTTGTGCACCTATAGGGGGCCATCTCAAATGTGCTTTTATTTTCCCAAAAATTCTCATAGGACTAGATAATGACGAAAAACTATTAGTAATCGAGAAAAATGTTTCAAATAAAGAAGTTAGATATTTTTATTGCCTAACCAGTGCCGTACGAAATAAATTTTTCTGTCTACCTAAACGAAAAGTGAAATGTTACGTACTTATTTTCGTCCGCAAACCTTTTTCGTCCGTAAACCTTTTCGTCCGCAAAACCTTTTCGTCCGCAAAACCTTTTCGTCCGCAAAACCTTTTTCGTACACTAAGCCATCATTTTTCGTCCGCAAAACTTTTTCGTCCGCTAAGCCTAATTCGATTTAATATTAATGTAATTCTGTGTACTACCCTTCTAGATCTATTATTAGTAAGGTAGACAGAAAAATGTAATATGTACCTCGGCAAATAATGCATATTATAGCCTTGGTCGTTTGCTTTGTTTGAACAAACTCAAGCTCTGCTACAATATGCAATTTATGTCCTAGGTACATAAATAACTATTTCTGTCTACCTGTACGAAAAGTGAAACTTATTTTCGTTCGCATACCTTTTTCCTACGCTAAGCCATCACTTTTCGTCCGCAAACATTTTTCTTCCCCAAAGCCTACTGCGATTTAATAATTATTGTAATTGTGTGTACTACCCTTCTAGACCTATTATTAGTAAGGTAAGCAAACACAAGCTCTGCTATTATATGTAATTTTTTGTCATACGTACATTAATAACTGTTTATATTAGTAAATTTTCGAGATATAACACAAAGTTATATTTTTTTAAATGGAACCCGTATCTGATTTTATTTTCAAAAAAAATACTTAGTTTTTCTTGTATTATTATTATAATTTTTAACTTAAAAGTAAGAATAAGGACAATTGAAGAAATATAGTAATAAAGTTAGAAAGATTTAGAAAATATCGTATATAGTTAATGTTACAAAAATAAGGTTAAAGCTTGAATTTTCCAACGTCACATTATTATCACCAACTGACACAAAACTCCCTAAATTTTGAGTCTACGATTTTATTTAAAAATGGCATAAAAGGCGCCAAATTGAAAAAAATAGTATAAAGAACTCTTTTCATAATTGTCGATTATTTTGTTCGAAGGGTTGGGTCACTCCTCGCAAAATAAAATAACAAACATTCGTTCTTTAATATATATATATATATATATATATATATATATATATATATATATATATATATATATATATATATATATATATATATATATATATATATATATATATATATATATATTATTTCTGAAATTGGTTCCTTTTTCTGAAACTGAAGTTGAAAAGTTATAGAATAGTTTCTGTCAACATCAAAATCGTTAGCAACCTGAATTATATCATAGGAAAACAAAGGATTAGGTATAAGAAATGAGATAATTTATAAAATGGATCCTGTTTTGAAATTTCACACTGCTAAAATTCATACCCAAAGTTCTTTTCTTTTTGTAAAATGAGACCGTAATTTTGAATTACTTGTACATTTCACATTTACCATTTTTGTGCTTCCATTGCGTTAACAATAAACCGGTTCGGCGAACAAAAAGAAAAACACGCTGCGATATTTACAAAACTGAGCGAAGTGCGATGTACTATGGAGGTCGACCCGTGAATTTTTCATCTGTAAATCGGTATTTTTTCGCTTCCACGCACATTCATCATTCGTTGTGATCCAGGGCGGCCAGGCATCGTCTTTTCACACAAAAGGAATAAAAAAACTCGCTAAAACTCTGTAACTACACGAGCAAATATGTTCCCGCCTTTAAAGGATACTTTTCTTTTTTTACTCGCGTGCTTATCTGCGAAGTGTTAATGTATAAGGGTACCACGCTTCCAGTGCCGTGCCTATGGCAAGCATTCACAATGGAGGAGTTTTGGGAGTAACCCTTTAAAGTGGATAATACGCCAGCGCTGGGCAAATTACAATTATTACTTTAACCAAAATGTAATTAAATTACTTTTAAAATAATTACTGCTAAGAAAAAGTAATTAAATTACATATTACTTTTGAATAGTAATTGACATTTTAATTACTAACCTTAATTTTATTTATTTTGAAAAAAAATTCATTTTTCCATGATCAATATGTTGAGTACTATGTACAGGTGTAAATCGAAACGTGAAACATAGGCGTTTAACATAGGAAATCAGTTTTTCTTTGCGCAAACGTTACCTAATTATTTTATTTGAATGAAGGATATTGAAGGCCTTTAAGTTCCGTATTGTTATTAATATTATTTTATTTTATTCAGACGTTTCGGTCAGTATTTGACCATCCTCAGTGCTATAAAATGTGTCATAATTTAAAAATACAGTATAAATTACAAATTACAATTTACGCAAAAATAAACTTACCAAAATTTTACATTTTAAATTAACATTGTTACATTTAGTGTTGTTACAACAATATATGTGAATTCATCTTAGATAATAGAATACTACAAGAAAAGAAAAAAAATGTTTGTATTAACAACAAAAATTAAAAATGAGTGTTGTTAACTTACCACATGAAAATATCATGTTTTTTAAAGTACAGTTTATGAAATATAAATTTTGGATTTTTCTTCATTTATATTTCATAAACTGTACTTTAAAAAACATGATATTTTCATGTGGTAAGTTAACAACACTCATATTTTAATTTTTTTTTGTTAATACAAACATTTTTTTTTCTTTTCTTGTAGTATTCTATTATCTAAGATGAATTCACATATATTGTAACAACACTCAATGTAATAATGTTAATTTAAAATGTAAAATTTTGGTAAGTTTATTTTTGCGTAAATTGTAATTTGTAATTTATATTGTATTTTTAAATTATGACACATTTTATAGCACTGAGGATGGTCAAATACTGACCGAAACGTCTGAATAAAATAAAATAATATTAATAACAATACGGAACTTAAAGGCCTTCAATATCCTTCATTCAACTATAATTTAGTTCCCAACATTAACTATATCAATCTAATTATTTTATGCAAAAATACTTCAAATAAAAATTATCGAGATTTAAATTCTTCATCTAAACCACGGGAAACAATTATTTTACATCTTCATATAAACGTAAAAATTAATTATAATAGTTATTTATGATATAAGTGTTAAAAGTGAAATTTTATTTTGTGAGAAGGAAGTTTGGAACACGACGCGAAGCGGAGTGATCCAAAACTTCGAACAAAATAAAATCACTTTTAACACGTATATCATACACTATTTTTTCTACAAACACATTTATTTCATTTAAATTTGTATTTAAAAAAAAATTGACATGTAAAACATGTTGATTTGTTGTTCCATTCGTCATTACCAAGGCAATTTACTTTTAACACTAGAATTAAAATATTGCATTTTTAATTGAAGTATGCCGTGTTAAAAATTCAATTTTTAATAGTGTTTGTAGAAAAAGATAGTTTTATGAGCTTTGAGTTTGGGCAGTCATAGATTTATGACAAAAAATAAACAAATCGTTGTTTTTAACTGTCAATTAAAAGTAAAACAGTTTTGCTTTTTGTTTTTTGTATTAATTTACTACTGTAATCTAAATTTAGTTCTAACTGAAAGTTAAAATAACGCATTTATTTTTTGTTATAAATCCATAGCTGCACATAAAATATTAATCAATTTTTATTTGAAATTGGTTTGTTTAATTTTAATAAGTTTTTTACTATTTCGCGCCAGAACGCATGGTGCGCTTTTACAGTAAATATTTGCTGAAATTAAACAAACCAATCTCAAATAAAAATTTACTAATATTTTATATTAAAACTGCATTTTAAATCAACATGCCAAATTTCAATTCTTAATTATTAATAGAAGCTGAGATCTAACACTTTTATTTTTTTAATTGTTATAAACAAAATATAAAAATTAGTATAATTACGTTGAAATGTCTGTTCCATCATTTAAAGAATGTTTCACAATTTTAATTTTTTTTTTGCAATTTATTGAGTTTCAAACTCAACTGACTATAATTCTGAAATGGATAGTAATATTTTTTTTATTACTTACCAAAAATTCCAGAAATTGGTTTATAATTTTTAGTTATTATGAATAGTCGTAGAAAAAATAGTGTATGCAAGTCATGTATAAACACTATTATCTCGCATGAAATTGAAAAACGGTAAAAATTTTATAAAAACATTTTTTCTCTAACAATCATAATAAATAAGATATGATATATTTTCAAAACGAGCGAAAAACAAGTTTTTGCCTGTAGCTCAGAAACAAAAGAAGATCGAAAATTTCTCTGGTGACTATTAAACTTTTCTCGAAAAGTTGACCCTGCAATGTGGCAATGTGCAAACGGTTTCGCTCTATCATTAATATTACCCGAGATACCTTAAAAAAACATCGAAAATGAGACAGGTACAGCCGAAAGGTCACTTTCGACATTATACTAATATTTGAGAAATACAATGTCGGAAAACAGACGAAGTGGATTAGCCTTACTTAACATCTACAGAGATACCGGAATTTGTAGAGAAGAAATATTGCAGGAATTGCCGAAAAAGAAAAGAAGATTAAATATGGATATATAGAATTGACTAGCCAAATAATTATTTTAATTTTATAAGAATGAGTATGTACCTGATTTTTTTTATAATATAATAGATAAGTACTAAGTAGAATATATATTTTAATTTTGTAATAATGAGTTTTTACCTGTTTTTTTAAATAATATAATACTAAAGTGGGATAATGTAAATTTTTGTGACATCATATCCCCCCCATTCGAAAATCCTAGCTACGCCACTGTGAAATACGATACTCCCAATGGCTCGTATTGTAAACTTCATACTCGTGTATAATAGCTATCATTATAAACTCGTTGCATAATATACTATATTGATTCTAGATTGATAAATGTCACTTTATATCGAGAATGAAATACATTTCGCAATCGAGGACCAAATAAGGTTTTTCTCTAAAATTATGTCCCAAAATTAATAAAAATTCAAAGAGAAAATTGAGTCGTTTAGGATTAATAATTAATGTGACATAATATCAGTGACAACAATGTACGTAATGTCATGTATGTCAGCGGGATTAATATGAATAATTGCTCAATTGGGACATTATATATAAATTTTGTTAGAATAGAATTATTTTTTCCAAGCAAAATAAAATAAAGTAACAAATTTTATTAAATTACGACCCATTCATCCATCAAAAATTTGCATACTGTTGCATAAGTCTTTAGCGTTCTATAATGTAAATCAATAATAAATAATTATTGATTTTAATTCAACATTAAAGGCTTCTATGTAAAAACTGTACACAAGCGCAATTTATTGCAATTAACATTCGATTTAACGCTTCACGTTACAGAAAATGTAATTAGCACTGAAAGATAAATTGTTTCCAAATATAAAACGTCATGTAGTTTCGTGAACGTTTAAATATTTAATAACGCATATCATATTTGCATGTGGTCACGCATACATTCATTACAGGAACATCCAGTGTTCATATATCACTGACAATCATACCATAGCGCAATGCACACATTACTTCGCGCAAAAACGAACGCTACAAACAAAACTTTTATTACTCACCTGCATTAATTGCTCGTGTTCACAGAAAACTGCTACGAGGATACTTTTTGTCCCAATGTGTTCTAATATTACACAATGAGGTGTTGCACGATTTTTTTTTCTTTGCTTTAATCAAAAGAATAAGAAAAAATATTTAGCCCCTATTTTTTATTTTTTTCGTATTATTGAAATTATAATGTTTGAATTTCCGCTTCCCCTTTCGCCTGATGACGTAAGAATAAACCTAACCAATGAGGGTGTGGCTTACATTTGCCACCAATGGAATTTAAACGAGTGACTATCATGACAGCTGTCAACTACTACTGATTTTTGTATTTGGAAATAATCAAACATTGTTGTAGAAAAGTGTTTTGTGCAGAGTGTCCAAATAGAATTGATAATAGGAAAAATATTTCAAGTAGTGCCTCAAAACAAAGAAAGAAGAGTGAAATGGTTGTCGCAAGTAAAGATAAAAACAAATTCAAAACTATTCCAAACAAAGTGTCGCTTTCGCTGGAATATGTTTTAATAATATTGCATTCTGTATGATCCTGACACGAAATAAATCCAAAAGTCAAAATAGAAAATAAAGTGTGTGTGTGTGTCATAAAATGTCAGGTGTCAACTAAAATGGAAAAATCTGATGTACTTCCTTGTACGCCAGACCAATATGAAGATGAAGTATAGACCCAATTGTAAAATTGCACGTGTTTGACGTAATTTGACAGTAACATATATTTTTTTGTTATTTTTTGTCCTAATCCATATAGCAAGCTTGTTTACAAAAACCAAAAAGTATATAAGTTTTAAATTTACATATCTCGCTTATAGAAAGGGCTAATTTAATAATACTTGATGTGCTAGACGCAGAATTTAATTCTCTAAAACTCTTATTTGAAGCATTTATTTCTAAAATCAAAATGAAACCATTTTATTCAAGAAAAACTGTTAACAACTTCAGATAATATATCACTTCCGGTTAGCCTGTCGTAACCAAAATCTGCTATGTTATTCCAATTGATATAAAAGTCTTATATACCAAATTTGAAAAGTTTTGTATTATATTTTAATATAGTTTTTCATTAAAATCTATTATAGGCTTCAAATAAAGTACCATTTCTGGAAATTATGTAATGACCAAAAAGGGAGGTGCACAACTAGATGTTATAGAAGTTCTAAATACAAAATTTCAACTTCCTATGGTTTACCGTTTTTGAGTTATGCGAGATACGTACGTACGTACAGACGTCACGACGAAATTAGTCAGAATGGATTCAGGGATGGTCAAAATGGATATTTCCGTTGAAATCTCAAAACCGAAATTTTTCGCAATTACAATACTTCCTTTACTTCGTACAAGGAAGTAAAAAGAGAGAACGGGAAAAAATTACTCAAAAATAGACAAAGAAAACATGTTGGAGATAAATAAATGTAAAAATAATACAGGGAATGAAATTTATAATGAATTTAATTTAATTAATGTTGACATGTGTCAAATTTATTTTACAGAATAAAATTTACTTTCTCGAACATCGGTGGAGTAATTTATTCTGTAGATTTATTTTGCTAGTATTTTTATTCTTTGGCGAAAATCTCTGGAATAAACTATTTTACTTCAGGAGTAAATTTTACTTTGCTAGTGCTTTACTTATCCATCTTTTATAATACTGGGCATTAAACTATAAAATATATTGCTATAATATAATAATAAATAACTAAGAACTACGCTAAAGAATCAAAAATTACGCTGTACTATAAGTCAGATCTTATTTCACATAGTTGTCATTAAAACAATCATTGACGTTGATGTATGATACATTTGTTGTTGTTTTTTTCATCATCTTTCCAGTTTTGTCATTGGCTAATGTCTTTCTGACGTCACAGGCAGTGTAATTTAGCGCCACTTCAAAAAGTATATTTTTAAACTGCTACTGTGTTTAATATATACAGAAATTTGAACAGAAAATCATATTTAATACTATAGAACGCACTTATTCGAATTTCAGAAGAAAAAAGATATGATAATTTTTTTTGCAATACCTCATTTTATATATGTGTTCACCGGCCTTTGTTAATTTTTCATCGAATTCTTTATAACGAAATGACATATTTATTTGAATAATAAGTACCTACGTATGTATGTATCATCAAAAGAATATTAAATGGATTCATGGATTCGTTTATTAATTAAATGAAAAATGGTACATATTTGGTAATTAAATTTACCGCCGAATACATTTAAAACAAAAATAATGGAATGAAAGATAATAAGATAATAAATTGAAACATTCGTTACATATAAAAGCAATATTAAAATTGTGGTAAATTTTTTGGCTGTGGTATGGATTAGGTGTTAACATTTACATCTCAAACAGCAAACAGCATTGTTTATTCACTTACAAAACCGACGTTTCGGTGCGCACTTGCACCTTCTTTTGGGTCTATTTTAATTGTTAACAAATATCCGAAAATATACAAACGACGACAATTCGAATTTATTATAGCTAAATGTGTGCAACCCGCAATGCAAACAGTTCCAGTTTCATGGTCCCACACAAAGTATCAGAATCAAAACAAACGCTGCGCGCTGGGTTAACTTTGTTATAATAAGACAATGGGCGCGTTTAGCGAACACATCAGTTGTAACTCATCTTACAACACGTTTACTACTGATTAGTATCAACACTTGCATATTCGCTGAACGGACGTATATTTATAAGGTGTTCGTGTGAAGATAAAAGATAATTTTTCATTGTGGATGAAATAATAAATGATTATTTTTTTGATGATGATTTTAATATGAATAACATAATTCAAGTAGTTATTGCTGACGTACCTGAAAATATTATTCCAGATAGAATAGTGCCAGTACATAACGAAGGATATGTGGACAATATTGTACTTAATTATAGTTTAGATGAATTTAAAAATCAATTTAGAATGACCCGCGCTAACGTAGAAGAATTGTGTTATTTATTACAACCACATTTACCAGAGCGACATTTATATATTTCACTAGAAACGAAAGTTTTGTTTTCATTATGGGTCATATCGAAGCAAGAAAGTTTTTTGGCAGTTTGTGATAGATTTGGATTTTCTAAAGGTACCGGACATTACATTTTTATAAAAATTATATCCGCGATTTTAGAGCTAAAAGATCGGTTTATTCAGTGGCCAAATTCAAGATCATGTAATGAAAAAGCCTCCAGGATTTTGCTATACAATTATATTTTCGCCATCTCCAAGTTCTTCTTCAGTCGTTTCATATGCATTTTAATGTACAAATCTACTAATTATGCATCAATTCAAAGCTTTATATAAAATAATATGTACTTATAGAAATCTGTAGAAATGAGTTGATTATTAATAAGAACATAATCATTTTAAAATATTATGTTTGAATTATTCGACATATTTAGCTGTTAACGTCAAACTAACAGGTTATTAATATTACGCTGACTGCATACAGCGTAAAAATTCACTGCTTACAATGCTGACAAACAGCTGAGAAACAGCGTATACTCAGCGGTAACGTTCAGCGAAAAATCAGTCTCCGCTATGACAACTGCTGCGTTCGCTAAACGCGCCCAATGAAATAAATACACCACATCGAATTCAGTTGATTTTGGTTTTAGTTGGTTCAGGATTGTTTAGGAAGAAACAGTGTTGGTAAGCTGGCTAATAAAGAACATTAGAGAAACGAATGCAAAGTGTGTTTTCTTGTGGTAAGAGATAATACCTTAATTATAAAAAATCTGATGTGGCCAGCACATTACCTTCCGTCAGTTCTATGTATTTTGTACAAATTTCATACAGATAGTTCCTTGTATAAGATTATATTTCTTGTACATTACCTTCCGGCAATTGTATGTATTTTATACAAATTCCATATACAGAAAATTTCTAGCAAAAGATTCTATATTTCCAGTAAAATTATAAGACAAACATACTCTGTCAATTTCACTTGACACTGACATCTTTCAATCAGAATTTTCTTAATATAGTAGCTATTTCCATAGCTATAGCAACTTTATGATATTTAATTTCTTCATAATTTTTTAACTCTATATCCGTTTAATATTAAGTATAAAATGCAGTCAAATCGTATAGAGCATAAAATATTCTTTAATGTTTATAATAACATTAAATGTGAAAAAAATGGTATTTTACATAGTTTTTTCAAGAAAAACTTAAAATTTTCAAATGAGGGTACTTCCGGTTGATCAATTGTAACAAAAATCTAATTAGCTCTTAAAATGGATGGATGTATATATCTTTATATTATTTTTCTAAAAGATATAATATTATAGTTATAAATTTTTTATAATAATGATATTTTTCGTAGTATTGTGCTTTGTTTCCGCACGGTACAAATATGTCATCATCATTACCGAAATCTGTGTACAAAGCAAATTGGCACACCCAGGAATGGGTAATATGCCGTGATAATATATTTATTTTATTTATTTATTTATTTATTTATTTATTTATTTATTTATTTATTTATTTATTTATTTATTTATTTATTTATTTATTTATTTATTTATTTATTTATTTATTTATTTATTTATTTATTTATTTATTTATTTATTTATTTATTTATTTATTTATTTATTTATTTATTTATTTATTTATTTATTTATTTATTTATTTATTTATTTATTTATTTATTTATTTATTTATTTATTTATTTATTTATTTATTTATTTATTTATTTATTTATTTATTTATTTATTTATTTATTTATTTATTTATTTATTTATTTATTTATTTATTTATTTATTTATTTATTTATTTATTTATTTATTTATTTATTTATTTATTTATTTATTTATTTATTTATTTATTTATTTATTTATTTATTTATTTATTTATTTATTTATTTATTTATTTATTTATTTATTTATTTATTTATTTATTTATTTATTTATTTATTTATTTATTTATTTATTTATTTATTTATTTATTTATTTATTTATTTATTTATTTATTTATTTATTTATTTATTTATTTATTTATTTATTTATTTATTTATTTATTTATTTGAGGATATGTTTTGAAGTTTATCTGATTTGTTTTCATTATTTTGAACAATTCGAGTTGTCCAGAATTCAAAAAATGTACTTTATACTCTGTTACATTCAGCAGATGGCGCTGACATCAGCGCTAGTTTCAAGTAGCTGAAATTACATTGGATAAACGTGTCTCTTGTTTCCAATTTAAGCCAATCAGATAGTTCAAGATTTCCATCTTCGGATAAAGTGCTGGATAACTTATCTGTCGGATAAATGAACAATATCGCATCAAAAAATGACATTCTGTATAATTTATTTAATTTATGCTTCTATTTCGATGCGATATTTTATCATTTATCTGACGGATAGTTATCCTGAACTTTATTCGGAGATGTAAATATCGACCCTTAATGGCTTAAATGGAACAACTCAAACAAAGAAGGCACAAATGTCATGGCAAACTGATATGTAAAATATCTTCTTAAAAAAAAAATAATATCTAGGTTATTTTATAATGAAAATGCAAGTATTTGTCATCACTTTAAAGCTAATTTAAAATACTTTCCGAAAATATATATGTGCCTATATGTACCATTTTATTTACAAAATCAACTATGCTTCCGCTTCCGGCGAAACCGGTAGTAGAATTTCAGATCTATTCACATCAAAAAGTGGCACCTAGCTGCACGAGTAACTTTGTAATTTAAATTATAATTGTAAAATTAATAATAAAGAAAATATTTATCTTGATTTTTTCAATCCTGTATAAGACATTTTTTTATGTTTCAGATACTTTTATTAATACAAATGGCATCCAGTTCTTCTTCATCATCTCCTCTTCTACGGAGGAAGAAAATAATTCCCTTAATTGATTATAACAATAATGGAACTGAATCTGATGATAAGATTTCTTCTCTTCCGTCTGCGAAAAATTCTCATGAACCTGATTTTCCACTGAGTCCAATCCGTACTGAATCCAAACTATTAATCGATTACGCTAATGTTCAAGATTTGGAATTATCTCCAACCATAGGATTACCTCGCACTTCTACTCCTACTGACAAGAACTTATATATAGATCGAGTAATAGTCAACATTATAACTTATGGTTCAATATCACCAACCACTCCCGAAATTAAAAGAAGACGGCTCCAAGAACAAGCTGCAGCTAAAGAAAAGAACAATATTACTACCAGTACATCTGAGTTACCTAAAGAATTGCGTGGCTCTGAATTATATCCCATAGTCGACTTTGCACCTACTGGTTCAATATCAGCAACTGCAGAAATCAAAAGAGCAGGCCTCCAAGAACAAGCTGCAGATAAAGAAAAGGACAATATTACTACCAGTACATCTGTATTAGCTAAAAAATTGCGTGACTCTGGATTATATCCAATAGTCGACTTTACAACTCGTGGTTCAATATCACCAACGACTCCAGAAATTAAAAGAAGACGGCTCCAAGAACAAGCTGCAGCTAAAGAAAAGAAGCATATCACTACCAGTACATCTGTGTTAGCTAAAAAATTGCGTGACTCTGAATTATATCCAATAGTCGACCTTACAACTCGTGGTTCAATATCACCAACGACTCCAGAAATTAAAAGAAGACGGCTCCAAGAACAAGTTGCAGCTAAAGACAAGAAGAATATTACTACAAGTACATCTGTGTTAGCTAAAAAATTACGCGACTTTTATCCAATAATCGACTTTACAACCCATGGTTCAATATCACCAACGACTCCAGAAATTAAAAGAAGGCGTCTCCAAGAACAAGTTACAGCTAAAGAAAAGAAGAATATTACTACCAGTACATCTGTGTTAGCTAAAAAATTGCGTGACTCTGGATTATATCCAATAGTCGACTTTACAACTCGTGGTTCAATATCACCAACGACTCCAGAAATTAAAAGAAGACGGCTCCAAGAACAAGCTGCAGCTAAAGAAAAGAAGAAAATTACTACCAGTACATCTGTGTTAGCTAAAAAATTGGGTGACTCTGTATTATATCCAATAGTCGACTTTACAACTCGTAGTTCAATATCACCAACGACTCCAGAAATTAAAAGAAGACGGCTCCAAGAACAAGCTGCAGCTAAAGAAAAGAAGAATATTACTACCAGTACATCTGTGTTAGCTAAAAAATTGCATGACTCTGAATTATATCCAATAGTCGACCTTACAACTCGTGGTTCAATATCACCAACGACTCCAGAAATTAAAAGAAGACGGCTCCAAGAACAAGCTGCAGCTAAAGAAAAGAATATTACTACCAGTACATCTGTGTTAGCTAAAAAATTGTGTGCCTTTGCATTACATCCAATAGTCGACTTAACAACTCGTGATTCAATATCACCAACGACTCCAGAAATTAAAAGAAGACGGCTCCAAGAACAAGCTGAAGCTAAAGAAAAGAAGAGTATTACTACCAGTACATCTGTGTTAGCTAAAAAAATGCGTGACTCTGGATTATATCCAATAGTCGATTTTACAACTCATGGTTCAATATCACCAACGACTCCAGAAATTAAAAGAAGACGGCTCCAAGAACAAGCTGCAGCTAAAGAAAATAAGAATATTACTACCAGTACATCTGTGTTAGCTAAAAAATTACGTGACTTTTATTCAATAATCGACTTTACAACTCATGGTTCAATATCACCAACGACTCCAGAAATTAAAAGAAGGCGGCTCCAAGAACAAGCTGCAGCTAAAGAAAAGAAAAAGACTAGCACTTTTTTGAGTGACTATCGATTATATCCAATAGTCAACTTATCACCAACGTCTCCAGAAATTAAAAGAGCACGCTTCCAAAAACAACCTACAGCTAAAGAAAAGAAGAGGAATATCACTACCAATACATCTATGTTAGCACAAAAATTGCGTGACTATGAATCAACTCAATCTACACAGACTTCAAAATCCTCCAGAAAAAGTATTACAGCTGACACAAGTTTATTAGCCACAAAAATTAAATTTTGGTTTGATCGAGAAGAAACACCGAAGTCTCTTGAAATAGATCCTTTTGATAGTCTTTTAGGTATAAAACATATTGAAGAAAAGTCTAATAACAAAAGTTCCTCCCCTGTGTTGACTAGGGCAAAACGAAAAGCATTAGATGCAATTAATAAAAAGAAACTTGGCCAAAAACCTGATTCTATACTAGATAAAGATATTAATATTTTTCGTGAAGAAAAAGACAAAAAATCATCTAGTATTAGTTTTTATAGTTTATCTTCAAACTCTGTAGATACAAGTGGTAAAAGAAACCTTAGCTCAATGTCTATTCGTCTATCGCCTATGAGATCAGATGACAGAGAACCGACACGTGATAGCTTTTTTGAAACATCATCCCAGTTGCCTGAAGCTTCAAATAGTTACATTTCTTCCACAACCACTCTTTTTGATTTAGTATATGACAAAAATTTGGATTATACGGCACCATCTCCATCTGACACTACCGGAAGTCAAGGTAAGATTAAAATCCATTCTCGATAACGAGACAATTTTGAACTAACTCGCAGCAGAGACAAGTCGTTCTATTGGTTCGGCTAGAATACCAATCCGACCAATAGAGCGACTTGTCTCTGTTTGCATATTAGTTCAAAATTATCTTGAGTGGCATATAATCAGAATAGGGTAAGCAACTGCATTGACAAAATTTTTTAAAAATATTTATCGATAGTCGAGGACAATGTACTCAAAATATTAATTCAACAATAATTTTGAAAACTCTGATTTAAATTTATACTAATTGGCACGGAAAACGTGGCATTTCATTTAAAAAAAATCTGATGTGGCCAGCACATTACCTTCCGTCAGTTCCATAAATTTTGTACATACAAATTCCATACAAAAAGTTTCTTGCACAAGATTCCATATTTCAAGTACATTACCTTCTGTCAGTTCGATGTATTTTGTACAAATTCCATTCAGGAAGTTTCATGTACCTAAAGGATTATATATTTTCAGTAAAATTATAACACAAACATGTCAATTGCACTTGACACTGACATCTGTCAATCAGCATTTTCTTATTACGGTAGCGGTTTCCATGGTTATAGCATTTTTTAGTCGGCTTGGTGGCTGAGTGGGTTAACGCACATCTCCTAACTCGCAGTGACGTCACCCGAACCATGGTCCGTGCGTTCGATTCCTGTCGACCGACAATGTGTGATTTGTCGTAAAAAATAAATACAGCTACTTGTATTTATCACACTCGGATGCTATAAGCTGGCCACTTATACATCTTAAATAAATGTAGCAATGGCTGAAATCCAACCGGCAGTACGGCAGTGGTAAAACACTGCGGCTCGGTGAGCCCGGTTGAAGGGGTAAACGGCGACAGCTGTATTTAAGAGGCATATTTACCCCTGTGCTGAAATATGAAGCGAAAATTCAAATAAATTGTTCCTGTACTAGAACTATCAACATTTTAAAAAATTCAACACAACCCAAACCTACTTGCGATATTAACCTACATTTAAAAAAATAATTATTGAAATCTATTAATATTTGACTTTGATTTTATAGGCAAAACAGCATTTCTCGAATTTCCCATAAAATCAAAGTCAAATACTAATAAATTTCAATAATTATTTTTTTAAAATACAGGTTAATATTGCAAGTAAGTTTATGTTGTGTTGAAATTTTTAAAATGTTAATAGTTCTAGTAGAGGAACAATTTATTTGAGTTTTCGCTTCATATTTCAGCACAGGGGTAAATATGCCTCTTAAGCCCTAGATAGATAGATATAATTTTTTAACTATGTAATCAAATCGTATAGAGAATAAAATATTCTTTAATATTTATAACAACATTAAATATGGAAAAATGATATTTAACAGTGTTTCTTCAAGAAAATTTTAAATGGCACAATGTTGATCCCGGTGGTGCACTCTCCACGCCAGCAATAAGTGCCCGAGAAGTGACGCCTGGTAAACGCCTGCACGGTACAAATATGTCATCGTCATTACAGAAATCTGTGTACAAAGCAGATTGGCAAATTTACTGCATAAATGTTATTTTATAATTTACATGTTGCACAAATCCAGCATAATGCTGTTGACTTTCATTTTATTTTATAAGTTTAGTAAAAATTTTGCTCGAGAGTCCATAATTTCGACTATCAATCGGCTTCACTACCTGATGGCTGATATAAATTTACTAAATGAATACATTTTTAGAGAAATTTGACTTTACTTCCGATATTTATATTTTTTCAGACTATGGGATTGTTTTTGATCGCCGATATCAAAAAGAAATCGAGAGAAAAGAACAAATTAGATACGAAGAAAAACTAAAACAGTTACAAGAAAAAGAAACCAGACAGAAAAATTTTCAACAATTCTTCATTGACGGAATAAAATGGTCCAAATTTAGTTGCGACCATATACGTTTCTCACTGAAACCTAAAGACATATACCCTGGATATTTTTCATCAAAAAGAAAATATACTTTTTCCATGTATTACACTGAAAAGTACTGGAGAATAAACACGTGGCGAATACCAGATCGTGATGCAATATTAAAAGTTTATACCAAAGGTAGAATTACCGACGAAAATATCAAAGAATTTTTCGAATTTGTCGTTTCAATATGTCTTCGAGAAATAGAACTACAAAGAGATTTCAGAGAACAACGAGCAGAGGTAAGTTCAAACTAAATTTATTTTTTTAGAATCGTGAAGAAAATAATAGTTGGTAAACCCAAAATGAGGGCGCGAAATTATTGTTTTCATGCAAACAATGGGATCATCTCACAATTTTGGAAAGTGTACCGGTTACAGTTTATGTTTTCACGCAATTTGAGTACATTGTTTTGTAAATATACAGGGTGATTCATCGGTCTGTCCTCTCTTTATAACTCTTTTATTTTAAGTCAGATAGAAAAACTCTTCAAATATAATTTATATGATATAGTATTATCTATCTACGTACCATATGCATTTGTATTCAGGGTGCTCCATATAAGCGCAACAATATGTAACTTTATATTTCATAATGGAACCCCCTATATTCATTTATTTATTTTGATAGTAAATTAGATTTCCTTTAAAAAAGTTTTAAGTAATAAGTGGTCTAAAATTATAAATTATGAAGTTATTTACCTTTATTCGTTGAATGATATGTTTCTATCGTGTTATTATTAACAAAGTAAGCTATGGATAATTTGATCAATTGTTTCGAATTTGAACAAACTATTTGTCCAAGTACTCTTAGTTTATCATTGTTGATGTTGATGTGAAAATGAATAATACAAATTTTAATATATATGAGATGGTTAGTATAATATTTATAACAGAAAAATCTATTGAAGGTGAAAGACAAGTTTTCGAGCATTTATTATAATTTTGCATTATTTAGTCTGTCTCTAAATATTAATAGCTTCTTTGGAATTAGTGTAATGTTTAAAATAAGTATTAATAAAAAAGGATTAAAATTTTGTATTATATTATGGTTTTTTCCACTCTGAACTACTATTTTTTATGAACGTAAATAACTTCTTAATTTATAATTTTAGACCCCTTATTACTTAATACCTTTTTAAAGGGACTCTAATTTACTATCAAAATAAATAAATAAATAAATATAGGGTGTTCCATTAAGAAATATAAAGTTACATATTGTTGCGCTTAAACGGAGCACCCTGTATACAAATGCATATGGTACGTAGATAGACAATAATATATCATATAAATTATATTTGAAGAGTTTTTCTATCTGACTTAAAATAAAAGAGTTATAAAAAGAGGACAGACCGATGAATCACCCTGTATAGGACGATAACAGATACGTGACTCGAGCGTCCTTGACGAACTCGGAATCAACTGATTTGTGTGCGCTTGTCATTTTGACAAGAACAATGTCACTTTGACAAAACCAATGTTTTGACTTATTTTATTTTAAACGGCCCAGTTATTGTCCTATACGCTTCAAAAAAATCATGCAGATATGTTAAAAAATTTGGAGTAGTGATTCTTATTTTTGTGAACGATTACCAAATTCGGAGAACTTGCATTTATTTTAGTGATGCACGACGAGGCGAGAGTACTCTCGCATCTCGTCTCGTTCCATTATGCGAGACGAGAACGAGAGCGAGATTGCAGTTTAAAATTCGAGGCAAGATCGATATAACAACTGCGAGAAGCTAGAAATCTCGCGAGATTCTCGCGAGAGTCTCGCAATAAAAAATATTTGTAACCTTATAGCTTTGATTCATAAATTCAATGAAAAATGCTCTGTGGAAGGAGTAAAGTCAACGCTAATTCTTGCATAAAACAAACAGAGCGAGGAAATGCAAAATAATGACAAAATCAGTTTTGCATTCAATAGAACTAGTTTTCTCTAATATTTCAGACCCTAATACACCCCAGTTAAAACCATAGTCAAAAATTCTTGCCGCTCTTGAAAAGTAAAGGATAAATGTCGATGGGAGTGATTGGTTGTCGGCGGATTCCCAGTGTAGCGGTTTTTTATGACTAAAGCCTCATTCGCAATGAGGTTTCATTACCGATGCCGATGCCACTAACTCTTGCCGATAATTTTTCTACTTATATATTTAACACATTTTATATGATACTATTCACAATGAAGAGGTATCGGGAGTGGCAGTGGTAAGAGTATCGGCACACAGACAAATGTTTGGCACAGCCAAACTTTTACCTCTACTTCGGGTTACAGCGCTACTACTCGGGCATAGTCGGATTTGAATAGACAGCGAACAGCGTTTATTTAGGGTTATATTCTTCTAGATTATATTTTATATTTATGCTTTGTAACGGTGGCGTACTGAATTTTGCTTTGTAAATGGACGAAAAGTTAATAATATTAATAGAATCACAACCTGTAATATGGGACAAAAGGATAACTGGCTTTAGAAACCTGAATACTAAAGAACAAGCTTGGAAAACCATTGCAAAAAATATGAATCTTCGAATGAAATTGTACTCATTCGAGTATAATTGAAAAACATATGTGTCTGACAACCTCATCTCTTGAATAAGATGTTCATAATCTCCTTCCTGTTCTCCGTTCAAGTTTATTGGTCTTGTCCACAAACGTCGACGATTTTTACTTCTTTAGTATAAGATACCAAGCGCAAGTCCTATAGTTCCAGCTATTAATGGATTCATTAGTAAAACTTTATATATTTTTTGTGATAGTAAATGAATTACCCACAGAAAGGTTATGTTTAGAAGTAACGGCATCGGTAAGTCTTATTGTGAATGGCAAAACGTAACGGCAACAAAATCAGTTAGTGGTAGAATTAGTGGTAAGAGTATCGGTATCGGTATTGGTAGTGTTATCTCATTGTGAATGCACCTTAAATCTTGTCTCTTGTAGTAAAACTGTTACGTAAATACGTAGTACGCAAGCGCAACTCTCGCGAGACTTTCGTACGAGAACGAGACGAAACCCAAAAAAATGTGCGAGAATGAGAGCGAGATCGATATTACAGATTCGAAAACGAAACGAGATCGATATTTTATATTTCTCGTCTCGCCTCGCGTGCATCACTATTCATTTTAGAATCACAAATTTCCCGAACTTGTTACAAATAACTATTTTGTGTGTACTTAAAAATGTGTTTTCTAATTATAGGATTATTATGCCGGTGAGGACATAGACTTGAACGATAGTGACTTAGAACTGTTACTAAACGAAGAGGAAAGAGAAGAATACCATGAAAGATGCCAAAAATTATGGAAGGGGATGATGACGCCTGCTCCATAAATTTTGTAAGTTAAATTCTTTTATTAATGTTATTTCCTATAGTTTTCCTATTTGATATTATTATTATATAACATAATGTACAGTTGAATGTTTTCACGTTACGTTAAAAATAATTTGCGAAGCTTATTTTTTTCAAATCGTGACTTATATAACTTGGTATAACCGTACCGTTGAAATGTAGAAACATAATTTAGAGAGTTATTGTAGCTTCAAAGCAAAAATTACGTACCTTAGAATAGGGACTTATTACAACTTCTAAGATCAAAGAACGTAAATAAATAAAAATAACGAACTTTCAAAGTTGACGGCATTTAATTACCGTATTCACGTTAACGTTAACGGTAAAATCAACACAAATAAAGGTACGGCTGTACTTTTCGCCGAACCTAACCGCAACACATACAGAACCAGGGCCGTATTACCCAATTCGGGACTTATGCATAAAAATATAAAACCCGAACGCGGGACCGCTGTAGGACACCTTACTTATCTTGTATATTTCTCTAAAATCAACAACAAAAACTTATACCTAACGCACTAAACTCGGCCTTAGTTTTCCAAGCATGAATTTTGGTTAGATAATGTTAAAGTGTATTTAAAGAAATTGCGTAAACCACGCCCGTTCGGGATTTTAAGTTTTCTAAATGATCTTGTGATTTTATCTCAATCAAATAAACATATGGGGTCGCGAATCTGGAGAACCGGCTTCGATACCGACCGACGCCAAATATTTTGAATTTCAAATGGCATAAAATTGACCCCTGTGGTGGACTCTCCACGCCAGCAATAAGTGCCCGTGAGGTGACGACTTTTAAGCGATCACACGGGATAAATAATTCATCATTTCCGATATCTGTGTACAAAGCACATTGGCACACCCAGCTATGGGTAATATGCCGTGATGATATATTTATTTATTTATTTATTTATTTAAATAAACATTCTTTAATAGGTTACTTGCGTGGTACTGAAAATCTGGTATCTATCACTAAATACCTAAAGTAAAGTTGAAACCGTAAGTAAAAAATATAAATTTTATTTTTAAAAAATTATGTTTTTTAATAAATTAAGAAAGAAGATTTTCTTTGACTTCATTATTTTGAACTGGAGAAAGGGATGCATATTTAAGAATGTAACCTGTAGATGGCAGGCGAGTGTGTTTTAATTTGATTTTGACATTAGTTCATTTTTCTGTCACTGTCCTTCTTCTTTATTATTTACAATTTGCGTTGTTACTTTTATACGTATTTCGATTTGTTAAGCAGGATTTTAAAGGATTTTAACTTAGTTTATACTCGTACAAGATTAAAATAACAAACGAAAATATTAACCTCCAAACTATTATTCAAACGTCAAACAGATCATCTGTCATGTTTAAATTACCCGCACATGCGCGATTTTATGCTTAATCCGGACCTGTACAGAACGTTAAACCCTCGCTACTACATTGTGCACAACGTGTCTCGTTATTCATTTAACGTGAACCTTATTAGTAGGCATGCGCATTCGGGCTGTCACGTGATTTTAACGTCTACGTTATTTTTGCATTAGAGCTGCAATAACTCTCTATTTTCAAAGTTGTACGTCACGAAACTAAGTTTCGCTAACTGGCCTATTAAGGAAGTTTTAGGGTTGCAATAATTAGCTTTAGACGCAAAATAGAAAAAAATATATTTTCTTTTTCCAAACGAAAATCTAAATGTGGTAAAAATGTATGTATTACGATATTCATTTATTCAGTTTTTGTCATCCATCGTTACCATGTTGTTTTCCGAAAATTTATATCTCGCCAGTTGCAGATTTAGATAAGTTTTTTGTCGTAGGAAAATGAAATTAAAGATCAATTGATCAACATGTTTGCGAGAGGCGAGATACCTACGTCAGCATTTGAAGTGTGATGTATGAACACGACCTCGCTCCCATTGTATGAACGACAAGTACTTGTAGATGTTACCTATACTCAGATTTAGGTGTTTTACTTGTTTTGTAAACAACTTGTTTTTTATTTTTATATTGTTTATTTAGAATAATTTATATATTCGCTAAACAGTGTTTAATATTTTATCTTTATTTTATTACTAAAACTATATATAAATGTAATATTTAGGTATATTGTACATTTTTTTATTATGCCATTTTTTTTTTCATTTTATCCTAGATATTCAACAGAATATCTACCTAGCATGTAAGTGTTAGAATAATTAAGAGTCTATTATTGTAGTGTGACTTTTATGAATTACCATCTTTAAAGATTTCTACAATCGATTTTATCATTTTTCCCGAAACTGTTAATGCCCAGAAACACCAACAAACTTAAATTTTAAGCGACCCTTAAACCAAAAAATAAAAATTTTACAGTAATTCATAATAATTCATTGGACTTTTCACTTCCATGCAATATTCTCAATTCAAGAAACGTTTAAAATTTAAGTTACATTGGTGCAACCGGACATAGGAAAATAAATTTGCATGACTAACTTGGGTCTTTAAAGTTTATATTTGCAGTACCTACTACAGTGTGTTTAAAAAAAATCCTAACTCGGAGTAGGCCAGTGGTTCTTAAACTTTTTCCTTGGCGACCCACTTCCCGACCCAATAAATTGTAGGGACCCATAAAAATTTGGTTATTTCAAAATTTTTATATTTACAACCCATAACCTGTATTAAATTAATAATTATAAGATAAGTACACATATTTATATAATTTAACTCAAATGCAAAAAAAAACAAAAATGTTATTATAACTTAAACATATGTACAAACAAAATAATCTACAAACATTTCAATGTAAAGGGTGAACTTGTTTCTTTGAACATAAATTATTTATTTTCAGTTCAATATTTTTAATAGCTGGTCTCATTTCATTTTCAACATTTATTATTCTATTTCGATATTTCGATTTAAAGTAAACTAAAACTGAAAGTCTCATAATAGGTACAAAAGCAATACCTTTAAATTGAATAATATATTAATTTTCGGCTGAATTTGTCGCGACCCAAAATAAAATCGACGCGACCCACTTATGGGTTGCGACCCATAGTTTAAGAACCGCTGGAGTAGGCTATGAACAGGGAAATCAATTCAAAAGTCAAGTAATTAAAATTGATCTTGAAATGTAAGTTTAAGGAGAAAATATAATAATGAAGGATAAAGCATATTGCCAATAAACCTTTTCCAATTTATTTCCATTTCTAAAATAAGATTCAAGAAGAAAAGCTTTGATTTCTTTAGATAACCTTTTTGACAATTTTTCATGTCAAAGTGACATTTAATCTCTGATTATCTGATATAATAATATTACTTGCAGATAACTACAATGTATTTCGTACCCATGCAACGCAAAATATTTATGGATACAATTTTAACTGAAAAAATAAATGCACTTTATATGATTTTTTTTAATAATGCCTTTCTCAAAATTTTATCTTCTTCACGTACATTTATGCATGAAATAAAAATATATGCTTGACGTAAACCATAAAATAATAATTTGATTTGAATGTCAACGCCACTGGTTAAACATTAGTACAGAGGGAAGTATAGTAGATAATTACGTGTCTGTAACTTCACTACATACGTCATTGCTATTTTTAGTCTGCTGGAAAGTAATGGCGCTATTTACGTATATCTGTCACAGCACATAAATTAAATAGACATACATCAAATAATCTTTCTCTTTCTAATACAAAATGTTGCTAAGCTACTGCTGTAAAGTGAAGTGTATTCTTTCTTCGAACAAATGACCTTGAATAGTCATCTTTCGCGAATAATATTTTATCAAAATATGATTATATCGCAATGATGAGATCAAATCAACATAGCCAGGCAGTTTTGCTTTAATTTGTTTGTTTCAAAAAAGCAGTAGGTATAGAATTGTCATTTAAAATTTAAAAAATTAATTTTTATCTTCCCAGTTCTGTCATTGGCTAGTAATTTTTGGACGTCACATGAAGTATAATTTGGCCCCAATTCAAATAGTATACTTTTAAATTGCTACTGCGTTTGCGTTCTATATATTATACAGAAATTTGAACAAAAACTCATATTTGATAATTCTATATAGAAGATTCAATTAGGTAAGGAAGGTATTGTCTTTCGGTAGTGAGTTTTTGATGAATAAACAAGTTTTAGGGACCCTAGAATACGATTTTACTATTTTGTGTGTGTGTGTGTGTGTGTGTGTGCGTGCATGCGTGCGTGTGTGCGCGTGTGTGTGTGCGTGTGTGTGCACGTGTGTGTGTGTGTTAATTTGTGTGTGTGTCTGCGTGTGCCAAAATTTTCGCCTGCAATAACTAATACTACAATTCCAAAATTTTTTTGGTATTCTTCTTCGTTACATCCATATGGAGAGCTGATTAGATTTTGGTTATAATAGCTCAACCGGAAGTACCCTAATTTTAAGATTTTAACAGTTTATCTTGAAAAAACGATGTTATATATCATTTTTTCACATTTAATGTTATTAAAAATATTAAAGAATATTTTATTTTCTGTACGATTTGACTGCATTTTATACTTCATATTGAATGGATATAGAGTTAAAAAATTATATAGAAATTAAATATCTTTTATTAGCCAGCTATGCTATATCTCTGGAAACAGCTGCTATATTGAGAAAATTCTGATTGAAATGTGTTAGTGTCAAGTGCAATTGACAGTATGTTTGTGTTATAATTTTCCTGGAAATATAGGATCCTTTGCTATTTGTATAAAATACACACAATTGCCTTAAGGTAATGTACAAGAAATAGAATCTTTTGCATGGAACTTTCTATATGACATTTATACCAAGCAATTTATAGCAAGTTCAGCGTCGCTTTCTAAAATATCTTTGGTTGAAAAGATTCTCTATATACCCTGAAAGGGGATGTGACCAACACATTCTATTAGAGATGTTCTCTGTAGAGTCAATTGATAGCAGACATACTAGTATCGCGCTATCTATTTTAAATAACATTATGGAGAATAAGATAGACTGTCCATATTTATTAAGTAAATTATTGTTCCACGTCCCCAGATCAACATCTCGTACACATAAGACCTTTTATTTGCCACTGTGTCATTCTAGTATTTTCGTTAAGTCACCTATTTACGCAATGTGTTTGTTGTACAATAACATGTAAACTATATATTTCTCATGGTCATTTACTTGTATAGGCGATGTGCACAAAAGTAGTCAGCGCCGACAGCGGACAAAAATGACAAAATTGGTTACTCATTGAAACAGCAAGGTTATGTTTTATGTCAGAATAATTTTTCAATTTCTATTTTATAAAATATTTGCAATGAATGCGAATGATAAGACGTTAAATATTATGTGATGCAGTGGGGGATCTAATAATTCTTACAAAATTACCGCTTGAAGTATCAAATTTCATAAATTTCCTAGAAGATTATATGAGGAACAGATGTATAAGAAAATAACTTTTCAACAGATATCTTCTACTAATATGAAAAATTCTTTTAGGTATACATATTTTCTCATTGTAAAAAATACTTATCGTATGAATAAAATTCCAACAAAGGTCGCCTGATTGCAATAATGAATTATATAAAAATGTGTTTCTTAAGTTAATATTTGAACAAGATATAATACAAGAAGCAGAAAATTGTCTTAAAATTGTATAATACTTGCAGTTGTATGAAATAGAAGTCTATTTTTGACATAATTCGTCTATTTATTATAGATTTTGTACATGTAATGTTAATGTTAAAGGAAGAAATTCACATGGTTCGTTTTTTTCGTGCATTTTCTTTTCTGAACTAGTGCAACTGATTCCACTTAGAGCCTGGTATATTTTCAATGAAGAATCTTTTTCATTTATTGCGAATATTAAAGAAAGATGCTAACATCATACACTGATATCGTGATAATATGTAGAAATTTTCTTCTTCCCAATCATTCAATTTCTCCAACTTTTTAATCTTAATTTCCATGTATTGTGCATCTTGTAACATTCAACTAATATTATAAATTATAATATAAATTTAAATTTGATAAAATGGTTTACAGAAATCACACATATTATGAGAAAAATTATATTTTCTGCCACAGTACCTTCGCTGGTATTTTGACTTTTTTGATTGTCACAACACATGCATATATAACATTTTAAATATTTTCTTTATTCATTTCAATATACAGTGGACCCCCGGTAATCCGACAAACGTTTTGCAGGGCAGTGTCGGACTATCGAATTTGTCGGATTATAGAGTACTGCCTAAGACACCCTATAGTCCGGAATTTTTTACAAACGAGTACCTTGTAATCCGACAAATTACAGATCCAGTGATAAGATCCTATATGTTATACTCTGAAGTACAAATCATACTTCATTATGTATGTCAAATTTAGTAAATTAAACACAATAGAGAGCTTACGTTTTATTATGAAATTAATGTCATTAATGCTATAGAACTTACAAACAATAATAACTTTACATTAGAAAATATGTAATTGTGTACAAACAAATGTACATACTAAAATAATCAAAAATTATGAATAAAAATCATACTATGAATCAATCATCATCAAATCAATACCTACGCGTCGAGCACATTAGTGGTGGGGTCATGTCGGATTACAGGGGGTGTCGGATTAGCCAGGGGCCGGATTACCGGGGGTCCACTGTACTATGAAGTATAATATTCATGCACAATAGCAACAACTCAAAATAAAATTGTAAATTGTTGTACAAAACTGTTTGTTGCACTACAACTCTAATTATCACTAGGAGGGGATAACAAAACTGGTAAATCGCGTATCCATATTAGAATGTATTTGTGTGTTAATACCAAATGCAACAATGAATATCTCCGATAACAGCATTCCGTTGTTGGAGCGACCATGTTTCAAAGGTAATTATACTCTTTCCAAAGAATTACTCTCGATACAGCTCCAACCCGCACATTCCCCAACTCATTATCTCGTAAATTCTCTCTCATGTTAATGATCACATTTGTGAGCAAATTGTTTTCCTGTAATAAAATCGATCTCGACAAAAAATTGACGAACGAGATCAGTAGTCAAGCAACGGCAAACGAAAAAAAATTAACTAGCGAAAGACAAAAGAACAGAGAAAGAAAAAACGAAACGCGCTTTGATGGCAGGGAAGGGGTTGAGCAGCTCAACACATTAATAACAGAGAAGAGTAGGGACAAAGAATCAAAGTAGACTGGGTGGATTTATTGACCGAATGTGCGTCATGACATGCCCACCGGAAACTAGCCATGGCCGCTGCATGTCTCCATGTGAACTTTCATAAAGAAAAAAATCTGATGTGGCCAGCACATTACCTTCCGTCAGTTCTATGTATTTTGTAAAAATGTCATACAGAAAGTTCCTTGAAAAAGATTATATTTCTTGTACATTACCTTAAGGCAGTTGTATGTATTTTATGCCAAACAGAAACTTTCTAACAAAAGATCCTATATATCCAGTAAAATTATAACATAAACATACTGTCAACTACACTTGACACTGACACCTTTCAATCAGAATTTTCTATTTTCTTAATGTAGCAGCTGTTTCCAGAGTTATAGCAAAGCTGACTAATATACATGATATTTATGCCCGGTTTCTCCACAGCAACTTAAGTCGTTGATTATTGAAGTGCTACTTAATTGTAAGTCGGTCTTATATCCCAATTGCGTTGCACCAGCAAATTCAAATGCGAACTTAACTTATGTCACAAATTACATTGGCAACAGCGTAAAATATGTCAAAGCTGTCATTGTATATGTCAGTGTTTATATGCTTACATTTGTATCAACAGTATTCGATATGGATTTACCGGATTTCCCTAATTTTGACGACGTTAACATCGTGGATAATGTGGACAAAGTTGATTTTGTCGATATTGTTGAAAATGTCAGAATTCCGCGACAAATGTATAATAGGATTGATTTGTTTCAATTATATGACGACAAAGATTTCTTCTGTCGGTTCAGAATAACTAAAATTACAGCTATAGATATTCTGAGGCAAATCGAACCTCAATTGGAATATATTCAAGACAATAAGTAAGTAAATGCCAGCAATTTCTATACAATAGTAATGAACAGGCTTATATACAGAAACCCTTTCCATCGCCGACGTCTTCATAGCCTCGGTCTTCAGATTTGCCCACATTTTTCTTAGGCTTGCCGCATCTCTATATACATTTAATACATTTTTATTAGATGTGGCGGCAATTAATTTCCATGTATTGTCCTTTTGGATATTTGAGACCGCATTAGTTTTTTTATTTTCAATTATCGCCTTATATTCATTCACAATCTCCGTTAGCAATTTTTTCTCTTCTTTGCTATAATTAATACGTTTTTTGTCCATATCGCTGAAGACGCACCGTAACTTCATAAAATGAAACAAATTTACTGTGACTGATATGACAACTGTCATATATGACACATAAGTCACTGTTTTTTTCGACTTACATTTAAGTGCTACTTGCGTCTCACATTTTGACATTTTTGCGTGGTGCAACAGTTTACGGTGGAACTTAGGAATAAGTCACGACTTAAGTCTTAAGTTGCTCTGGAGAAACCGGGCATTAATGTCTTTATAATTTTTTAACTCTATGTCCATTTAATATGAAGCATAAAATGCATTCAAATTGTATAGAGAATAAATAATTCTTTAATATTTATAATAACATTAAATGTGAAAAAATGATATTTAACATCGTTTTTTCAAGAAAAACTGTTAAAATCTTCAAATGAGGGTACTTCCGGTTGACCAATTATAACCAAAATCTAATCAACTCTTCACATGGCTGTAACGAAGAGGAATACGAAAGAATTATAATTTTTGGAATTGTAGTATTAGAGTTATCGCATTAGAAAATTTTGTCACACACAGACACACACACACACACACACACACACACACAAACAGACATCATCGTAAAAATAGTAAAATCGTATTGTAGGGACCCTAAAACGTGCTTATTCATCAAAAACTCACCACCGAATTTTTTGACCAAAGACAATACCTTCCTTACCTAAAGGTGACGGAAAGTAAAAATTAAAGAACCTCTTTATTTCCAACATACTTTGTTCGTACGGTAAGAGGCTTTATTATTAACGATATCATAGAAATTATTTCTTATTTCGTATTTATGGACGTGGAATGAAAAGTTACTGTTACAAAGGATTATTACATAATGCCAGTTACATACGCGTGGTTGTATACATTATTATATATTCAATTTTAAGCTCTACTTACTTACATACAAATATGACGACTTCATATTGATGTCAAAGTTTCATTCTTCTATTTCTGTTCCAATTAAATTCTAAATTAGGTCACAACATATAAACAAGTTACAATATATAATTTTTATAAATTCTGGTAAATAGATCACATACAGGGAATTTATTTTAACGTGCAACATATGATCAATCACTTCCATGGTTACTACACACTACTGTCAAAAAATGACAGCAATGTAATATTTGTCCATTTTAAAATGCAACATACAAAAATTTGTAGTTATGTATTTTCAATACTAATTTCAAATAAATTAGCCTACATACTATAAACAAAAAATCAAAACTTTAATGTAGCACATCGTAAGAAACTTTGGCTTACAAAAATTCATAATTTTAATGTAATAAATGTTCAAAAATACCTCCATGCACACTGAGGCAATATCCTAGTCGCTCGTAGAAAGAATTGACACCATTTGTAATGTGTTCTGGAGGTATCTCCTGTGCTGCAATACTATTTATAATGTTGCATTTTAAAATGGACAAATATTACATTGCTGTCATTTTTTGACAGTAGTGTGTAACCATGGAAGTGATAAACTATATGTTGCATTTTAAAATAAATTCTCTGTATTTCTATAGGCGGTGTGCACAAAAGTAGTCAGCGCCGACAGCAGTGCCGGATTAGCTATGTAGCAGGAGGCAGCAAATGCTACGGGCCCCGCGCCTTGGGGGGCCCCGCGCCTGTGCCCAAAAAAAATACAAATCAAAAAATTATAAGCCACCCACTAGCCACACGCCTACTAGCTATTCTCAAAGTGAGCGCAGGCCATATTGTAATAGTATAGGTACATTATTATGCTACAAGTTGGCAACACCACATTAATTACAGGTGGAATCCCCTAATATTGTTTTCGATTCGAGCTGTTTGTATAACCCGACCATGTCGACTTAGTCGTTCGTTCCTACCACATTTACATAAGTTTATTTTTTTTAAGAGTGAAATTTGTTGTTATTTGTTGTTATTGGACTATTTACGTCGTGTTATAGTGTCTTAGTTTTTACGTGCCATTATGTTATTAATTCTGTTTTGCTGATCGCTGTGGACTAGTACAAAATCAGTATAAAACCACTTTTTATAATAGCAAAATTCTATATAATATCAAAACAGTGAAAACGACGAGAACGATAAGCTCTGAAGTTTTTGGAAAGTAGCTAACTTTTGTGTGCATATACCAACCTACTGTACAAAGTTCAAAAAACAAGACATGTAGGTTTTAGAGCCGAACATTAATGGGGGCGAAGTGACGCGAAATTGCTTATGGGGCTGCATTGATGAAAATAGGTTCTTCTTAACTCAATTTGCTTTCATTTGTAGATAAGATAAAAATCTGATTTTTTATATATGATTTTTTGATAATATTTACTAGATTTTGGTAGTTGTCAAAACAGGATTTAATAAAATTTCTCGATAGAATTATTTCCAGAAGTTGCTTCCGTTTTTAACATTTTTCCCTTATCATACCAAAACACCAGCGATTTGAGAAGTACTTTTTTGAGTACACATTAGGTACTAAATTTTAATCAACAAGTTTTTTGTTTGGGCATATTGACCGTTAGTATGAACAACTGATTAAGGGTGATTATCGAGCATTTGACTAGCATTGTTTTATCTCTGTCATTCGTGTATGGATCCTTTTAGAGGAAAATACTTCAAATACTAGTTATAGAAAAATTAATTGCCCGCATCTTTTATTTGAAGAATTTTTCTCTAAAATAATCTCTAAACGATTGACAGAGATAAAACAATTTGAGTATGATGATCACAAACAACAGCGGAGAACGTTCTTTCTCAACATTAAAGAGAATTAAAAATGTATTAAGGAACACGCTGGGACAAGACCGTTTGAATGACCTCACTATTATGAATATAGAAAATGATCTACTTAAAAATATTGATTTGTCGAGTGTAATTTCTAAATTTGCCCACATTAAATCACGAAAATCCTTTTTGTAAATGTTTTGTTTTATTTTACATCCTAAATTATAATACGTAATGCAATTCAAGGGCCCCCTGTTCACATTTGCTACGGGCCCCGCGCTGGCTTGATCCGGCACTGGCCGACAGCGGACAAAAATGACAAAATTGGTTACTCATTGAAACATAGCAAAGTTATGTTTTATGTCAGAATAATTTTGCAATTTCTATTTTATAAAATATTTGCAATGAATGCGAATGATATGACGTCAAATATTATGTGATGCAGTGGGGGATGTAGTAATTCTTACAAAATTACCGATTGAAGTATCAAATTTTATAAATTTTCTAGAATATTATATGAGGAATAGATGTTTAAGAAAATAACTTGTCAACAGATATCTTCTACTAACATGAAAAATTCTTTTAGGTATACATATTTTCTTATTGTAAAAGATACTTATCGTATGAATAAAATTCGAACAATAGTCGTTTGATTGAAATAATGAATTATATAAAAATGTGTTTCTTAAGTTAATATTTGAACAAGATATAATACAAGAAGCAGGAAATTGTCTTAAAATTGTATAATACTTGCAGTTGTATGAAATAGATGTCTATTTTTGACATAATTCGTCTATTTATTATAGATTTTGTACATGTAATGTTAATGTTAGAAATTCACATTGTTCGTATTTTCTTCTCCGAGCTTGTGCAACTGATTCCACTTAGAGCGTGGTATATTTTCAATGAAGAATCTTCTTCATTTATTGCGAATATAAAAGAAAGAAGCTAACATCATCCACTGATATCGTGATAAGTAGAAACTTTCTTCTTTCCAATCATTCAAGTTTTTCAACTTTTTAATCTCAATTTCCATGTATTGTGCATCTTGTAACATTTAACTAATATTATAAATAATAATATAAATTTAAATATGATAAAATGGTTTACAGAAATCACAAATATTATGAGAAAAATTATATTTTCTGCCACAGTACCTTCGCTGGTACTTTGACTTTTTTGAATTAGTCACATCACATATATAGCATTTTAAATATTTTCTTTACTCATTTCAATATACTATGATGTATAATATTCATATACAATAGCAACAATTCAAAATAAAATTGTATCACTTTCTCGAAATGTCAAAATTGATTCGCTAACCAAAAATGCCAATGTAGCCGTTAGAGGCGCTGACGCTCAAAATGTGCACATCGCCTATAGTAAAAGAAATCTGATGTGGCCAGCACATTACCTTCCGTCAGTTCTATGTATTTTATGCAAATTCCATACAGACAGTTTCTTGCGAAAGATTCTATTTTTCCAGTACATTACCTTGCATAGCTGGCTGCTTTATGAAATTTAATTTCTTTATAATTCAATATCCATTGAATATTAAGTATAAAATGTAATCAAATCGTATAGAGAATAAAATATTCTTTAATAAAGTGTGTTCAAAAAAATTCCTAACTCGGAGTAGGCTATGATGAATCGCAAAAATAGTAAAACCGGATTCTAGGGACTCTAAAACGTGCTTATTCATTAAAAACCCACCATCAATTTTTTTGATCAAAAACAACACTTTTCCTCTTGACATTTTCATCAAAATGACATTTACTTTTACCTTCCGTCACCTTTAGGTAAGGAAGGTGTGTGGATGTGTGTGTGTGCGTGTAACAAAATTTTCGTCTGCGATAACTCTAATACTACAGTTACAAAAATTATAATTTTTTCATGTACTTCTTCGTTACATCCATAGGAAGAGCTGATTAGATTTTGGTTACAATTGGTCAACCGGAAATACCATCATTTGAAGATTTTAACAGTTTTTCTTGAAAAAACTATGTAAAATATAATTTTTTCACATTTGATGTTATTATAAATATTAAAGAATATTTTATTCTCTATACGATTTGACTGCATTTTATACTTAATATTAAATGGATATAGAGTTAAAAAATTATAAAGAAATTAAATTTCATAAAGTAGCCATAGCTGTGGAAACAGTTACTATATTAAGAAAATTCTGATTGAAAGATGCCAGTGTCAAGTTAAAATTGACATAGTGTGTCTGTCTTATAATTTTACTGGAAATATAGGATCTTTTGCTTTCTGTATGGAATTTGTATAAAATACATACAACTGCTTTAAGGTAATGTACAAGAAATAATAATAATAAATCTTTTATTTCTGCAGATACATTACACTGTATATAGAAAATGTCACAAAATAATAATTTTCTGTATGAAATTTGCATAAAATACATGCAACTGCCAGAAGGTAATGTACAAGAAATAGAATATGTATTTAATTTAGCAAGGAACTTTCCGTATGAAATTTGTACAAAATACATAGAACTGACGGAAGGTAATGTGTTGGCCACATCAGATTTTTTAAAATTTATTTTAAATTTGTTTAACTGAAGATTGTGGTGTTGCAAAAAATTATGTATATAACTCGTGACTAAACGCTGCTTTTTTTCATTTGTGAGCTCATGAAAAAAAGCTCTGTTTAGCCACTTGTTATATAAAATACTATTATTCTTTAACGGGTCACTTTTGTGGTTGGGTAGATTACATAAAAATTTACCTGTGTACAGATGCACTGGTAAAGATTATACCAATATCTTTTTTGACATTTATTTATACCACACGCTTTTATTATAAAAAATGGGTCAAGGGGACCAAATAATATATTAATCTCTTCGCTGATAAATGGATTTCAGTTTATATTACACGTGAAACATAAACTCACATGAATTTAATAAATTATATTTTTTTTCCTCCAAATATTCCAATAATAATTAATAACGAACAAAATAATGATATTTATATTCATATTAATTTCTGTATATCCCATGTATAGAGTACATTATTTTATCATTTATTTAAATTAAAATTATTATCATAAATTGCAAATTTATGTAGTAGTGGTAGTAGTAAACAAAATACAAAGTAATTTATCAATCTAATTATGATTTTATACATATTTATATTTTAAAAATTATATTCCATATACAATAATTACTTATGATCATAAACTGGCATTCTTATGAAAATTTATTTATTAATATATTTGTACAGGTGTCTCATTTTCGATGTTTTTTTAAGGGATCTCGGGTAATATTAATGATAGAGCAAAACCGTTTGCACATTGCACGACAGGAATCTTCGATCTTCTTTTGTTTTTGAGCTACAGGCAAACACTCGTTTTTCGCTCATTTTGAAAATATATCTTATTTATTATGATAGAGAAAAAAAAGGTTTTGACAAAAATTTTATAGTTTTTTAAATAGAATAAAATGGCGTAATTAGATTTTTTGGAAACTTAATAATTCTCGAGATATAACACAAACTTATGATTTTTTAAATGGGAACCTATGTTGAAAATAGTCTAGTCTTTTTGCTTATTTTATAAGCTTTTCTATGATATATAACAAGTCTACATTCTTTTGTTTTAAACATTATTAAAAGACGAATTATTAATTTATTGAGGTGAAAATATTGGAAATTATTAAGAAACAAATGAAAAAAATTATTACAAATCATCATTTGTTTATTTTGATTCAATATCTATTAATTATGTTCTCAAAATTATTCTTAACCAATTATTTTCGGGATAGTTAAATTACAAGTTACCGACGTTACAGTTGGCTTTGACACAATCCAAAAAAGATGGTTTAAAAGTGAAACAAATACTATTAGAAATATGCAAATGATGATCTGTAATAGATTTTTTTCATTTGTTTCTTAATAATTTAAATTTTTTTTAACCCAATAAATTAATAATTATTTCTTATTCAAGTTTAAAACTAAAGAAAGTAGATTTATTATATATCATTGTAAAATAAGCAAAAACCAAGACTATTTTCAACATAGTTTCCCATTTAAAAAATCGTAAGTTTGTTTTATATCTCAAGAATCATTAAGTTTTCAAAAAATCTAATTACCCCATTTTATTCTATTTAAAAAACGATACATTTTTTGTTAAAACATTTCTTCTCTAGGTATTATAGTAAATAAGATATGAGATATTTTCAAAATGAGCAAAAAACGAGTTTCTGCCTGTAGCTCAGAAATAAAAGAAGATCGAAAATTCTTGTGGTAACTATTAAACATTTCTGGAAAAGTTGACCCTAGAATGTGCAATCGGTTTTGCTCTATCATTAATATTACCTGAGATACCTTAAACAAACATAAAAAATGAGACATCCTGTACATTTACAGTTTTAATTTTAACGGATTAATGACGCTTTTAGTCAAATAAATTATGGAGAACACAGAAACTAAAAACGACATGATGTATGTTCATCTTTGTGAAATAAAGTGTCCGAAATTTCGCTCCAAAAATACTAAAGTTTGCAACTTTGCTATGTCCAACAAAAGTGAAAAATTGCTTACTTTTCTATTTGCTTCTAACAGACAATTCCTTCATTTATATCGTCTTCCAGAGAAAAACCGTCGTGAAATATGTCCATCGTTACGAAACGAGACAACATTCTTTGTTAGTCATGTCACAAACTTTTATTTTCGCTTCAATCTACACGAGCTTCACCATTAACGAAATATCGACGCACTTCTCGGAATTATTGAAAAATATTTTCCTCGCATTCAGTGTTTTTTTTATTTCACTCAAACGATTCAGCTATATCGATTGCTCTATTTCGTCTTTTATGCTGCCCTTTTATTTTACGCAGTTCAAATTAGAATAAAGTGGAAAACCGTTCATTATTGAGGAATTACATTATGGAAAAAGGTTAATTTTATGTCCCTCGGGACACAATCAAAAATTACTTTTGATTGTTACACTTAGTGAAATAACTTTAATTGACCCAAAAAGTATATTCATGTAATTTTGCCGGTACAAAATCATTATAGATTTTCATATATTTGTTTGACAGTTATGAAAGTAGGTTACCTGCATATTTCATGATACCTGTTCCATCCATGAAGAAGGTGTTGCCAACTTATATTGAAACATAATTACCAAAGTTTGGTTACATATTTATACCTTCCGTCACCTTTAGGTATTGTTTTTGGTCAAAAAATTCGGTGGTGAGTTTTTGATGAATAAGCACGTTTTAGGGTCCCTAAAATATGATTTTACTAATTTTACGATGCGTGCGTGTGTGCGTGCGTGCGTGTGTGTATGTATATGTGTGTGTGTGTATGTATATGTGTGTGTGTGTGTGTGTGTGTGTGTGTGTGTGTGTCTGTGTGTGACAAAATTTTCGCCTGCGATTACTCTACAATTCCAAAAATCATATTTTTTTCGTATTCTTCTTCGTTACATCTATATGAAGAGCTGATAAGATTTTGGTTATAATTGGTCAACCGGAAGTACCCTCAATTGAAGATTTTAACAGTTTTTCTTGAAAAAACGATATTAATATCATTTTTTCACATTTAATGTTATTATAAATATTAAAGAATATTTTATTCTCTATACGATTTGAATGCATTTTACACTTCATATTAAATGGATATATAGAGTTAAAAAATTATAAAGAAATTAAATATCTTACATTAGCCAGCTATGCTATAACTCTGGAAACAGCTACTATATTAAGAAAATTCTGATTGAAAGGTGTCAGTGTCAACTGCAATTGACAGTATGTTTGTGTTATAATTTTGCTGGAAATATAGGATCTTTTGCTAGAAACTTTCTGTATGGAATTTGTATAAAATACACACAACAGCCTTAAGGTAATGTACAAGAAAAAGAATCTTTTGCAAGGAACTGTCTGTATGACATTTATACAAAATATATAGAACTGATGGATGGTAATGTGCTGGCCACATCAGATTTTTTTATTTTGCATATAAATTTTACATATAAATTTACATAACAAGAGAAAAATGTAAAATAAATTTGCAGTTTGCAATGACGTGATCCCGTGACGTCATAACCCCAGCAAAACCTTGGCCAGCCCCAGCAAGAGAGAAAGCTTGATGAACTATGAGATAGAAACAAATGTATCAACTGAATTTAGCTACAAAAATGTAGCGCGGGAAAATTAAATTAACCAACACATAACCTGCCTTGACTTGCATCCACATGTGATACAGGTCAACTGGGCGGTTACTGATTCCGTACGTGTGTGCTTCTTATTTGTAAATATTTTTAATTAAACGCGTAAGTTTAACCACAGTTTTCTTGTTACACACGTGTATTTAACCTCTGAACGTCAACAAAAATAATTCGCGGTAAAAGCCAGGCATGCGCACAAACACCATCAAATGAAATAACTTCGTTGTATGACCTCGTTAGGGTTGTAGCGTCATTTGTCAATCGTTTTGAGCATACGTATTTTTCAATTTAAAAATTCATTTATAAATACTATATAATTTATCATTATTTTTATTTTATATTAATATACTTTAATACTAAAATTTATAAGCAATACTTATTTCTTCAAAAGCCGTTGGCTTGGAAAACCCTGTTGTGTAAAATTTGATGTACGTAATTAAACGTTTAATATCAATACTTTAAATTCTTCTTCTTTGTAAAGGCTATGACACACTTGTCGATGAGCATCAAGGAGCATCGATGAGCTCATCGATGAAACAACAGTACGCACCCGTTATCGATGAAAAATACGGCGCCGCTATTTTCATCGAAGAGCATTGATGAAACGAACGTATCTCATTTCAGACGTATCTTTTGTGTTTCATTTTAAACGTTAGCTTGGGAATCTATTATTTTTTTTTATGTGTGGACGATCCTCCTTCATGTCAAAAAGTGTCAAATCTTTCGCGTCGTGTCTGTATTTTATTTTCATTCATATTTAGTGTTTCATTTTCATTTTAATATTTAGTATATAATTTTGTTTGTTTGTTTTATATGTTTTTACAAAACTCAATTAAATATCGACTATGGACAATTTAAAAAGTGGCAGCGTAGGAACATTTTACTGGTATTATTACCAACTTAATTTTTTTGCGTCACAGAAAAATCGCTGTATTTGTCATCGATGAAATAGAAAACCATCGATGACGGGTGCGTACTGTTGTTTCATCGATGAGCTCATCGATGCTCCTTGATGCTCATCGACAAGTGTGCCATAGGCTTTAAGCAGATTTTTTATAAATTTTATTACATTCGGTAGCCATGTAGAAAACAGTTTTTTGTGCGAAACAAAAATAAAAGGTAATTTGTCAAATTTTGACGTTTATCATCAGGGGCTGTCCTTAAATTACGTAACGCTAAATTAGGAAATTTTTGATACCCCCTCCCCCCTTTGTAATGCACCCGTAACGCAAATATGAACCCCCCCCCATATATTACGTAACGCAGTACTTGACCCTCCCCCATTTTTTACTGGATATAAAAGTATATGGCCTCCTTAATATTCAGTTAAAATTTGAAACAGAAACTATTTAAATTAATGTACATAAAGATGAAAAATAACAGAACAGAACAGAAACTATTTAAATTAATGTACATAAAGATGAAAAGTAATGTACTACTCTTGCCCTATGGCTTGTCACCCCAATTTCTTTACTGGATATAAAAGTATATGGCCTCCTTAATATTCAGTTAAAATTTTAAACAGAAACTATTTAAATTAATGTATATAAAGGTGAAAAATAACAGAACAGAACAAAAACTAATTAAATTAATGTACATAAAGTAGAGGTGGGCGCGTAATTGTTTCTATGTACATTTCATGTCAATATTCATAAACACTCGTAAAATTTTTAACGTTTCGGTATAATTTTTATCCAGTAAAAAGAGTCGACACTGACAGAAAAATCGAAATGTGACTTGTCACGTTTGATTCCATTTGTCAAAAATTTTAACGAGCCGTTTTGAAATTTAACGAGCATTTATGAATATGGGCATAAGTCTGTTTAACACAGTCATAAGTTGTTATCAAATTAGGTAACAAATTGGTAATAAGTTAGGTAACAGATTGGTTTCATTGGAAACGAATGTTTATGGACAAATAGGTTGTTCTATTCCATCACAAATATCATTATAAATTTGCTAACAACTTTGTTAATAAAATTATGATCGTGTCAAACGGGCTTAAAGATTTGTATATCTTTAGTGAAATCGGAGCAACTGTGTATACAATTTTGGGTACAACAATAACACTATTTTTATGCAAAAAAATACAGTTGATGACATATTTGGACATAAAAATAATAACAAGAATGTAATGTAAAAGATGGAAATTGACATTTTTTTATTAAAAAATAGAAGAAAATTTGTACTCACGCCCGATAAAATTTCAATCACGCCTGATCACGCACGATAATTTTTTAGTGCCTCACGCTCACGTCCAATCACGACGCAAAATTTAAATTATATACACGATCACGCGGGTCACGTCGTGACCCATCGTGACCCGACAAAATCACGGCCCGCGCCCACCTCTAACATAAAGATGAAAAAATAACAGCACAGAAATTAAAAGCATAAGCATTTCCATATGCTATTGAAAAGTTTTTCCTTATCAACACTACTTGAATTCATGTTTTAATATGAATTGCATTGCACGAATGAAAGACCACTGGCCCGAATTTGAACTGTGCCCGACATATTATGTTGACTGTTATTGAAAACAAACGACTGCCTGCATATACGAATTAGCACCGCGAAATTTGAATGTTTCAAAACTATTAAAGCAAGTTTAGCAATATTTTTTATATTTTATCGTTACGTAACGCACATATTAACTCTCCCCCACCCCCTCGTAACGCTGCGTACCAATACTCTTGACCCCCACCCCACCCTTGAAGCGTTACGTAATTTAAGGACAGCCCCTCATGAGGATTATCGAGTCAGAATTAATTAAAAAATCGTTCCACCTGAAGCTGACCAAAAGTTTGAGCACACTGTAATTTCTTAATTGTTTAAATATATACTAGAGATTCACGGGCTTGGCTTGAAGCTTGAAAGGATGGTTTGACTTTGAAAAATCTTAAAAATATTAAGGCCCATTCAGAATAAAAAAAATTAGCGTTAGTCTAAGAATTAGTGGCATCGGTAGCGTAAGAAATGTATAGTAAAAATTATTTCCGTTCACAATGAAAAATTATTGAAATTATAGTTTCTAGGAATTTTTTATTATAAATTACTAGAATGCAAGGTTGACAGTTACAGCTGTCATTTTATTATGGCACAAAAAGCAACTGACATAGATGATGACTTATTAATTACACTTACCTACAAGCACTCCGCATTGTGTGAGATAAGGGAATTTAAAATTATTTCAAAAAAGAAAATGCGTGGGCACAAATTGCCTTTGAAATAAGCGAAAATGGTAAGTTACGTGTTCCCTTTTAATTGTGCAAAGTTTATTAATAAGTCTGTTTGTTTATATAGCGCAATGTCTGAGGTACACCACAAAATGATCCTTTTTCTATTGCTCATTTTATCTGATGAAATCAGAAATCAGATATCAATAAACGTCAAAACTGTCAAAAAAGTTATGCGGTAGCGTAGTGGCAACGTAGAAGTTTGGAGACTGCAAACTCCTACCGCTGCCATTGCCACTGCGCTACTACTAATTTTCTTAATTTTTGGATGTGAACGAATACGTTTGCTGTAACGCATTCAATCTTTTACCCAGGCCACTACCGCTGCCACTAATTCTACCGCTACGTTAATTTTTTTGTTGTGAATGATACTTTACTGTAGCTTAATTTTGAGAGTGCTGAAAATACATTGTCTATTTTTCTCACTTTGTGAATTAAAACCCGCAAATTTCTTTAAACCTATCCCGTGAAATTACAAGATATAATAACCTCACAGGACGAAATAAAACTGGATTATCCGCTCAACTATGACCGTATGTGCGTATGCTTCGTTTGTCTTTTATCCTACAACTGTGACAACGGAACAACATTCTGCGAAAACTTCTTTTGCGCATTATTCAAGCTAAATTGCAAAATGCGATTTCCCCGTCGGCGAAAAACACGAATCAAGAATGACAGTAAAAAGAGAAAAGTGCGGAAAAAGTTAATTTCAAACAATAAAAGCTTGGAAAATTGACGCATATCCTACGAAGCGCAAAGCTAACGTTATGTTAGCGTTACGGTTTTGCGGAGGAAAATTTTGTCGCCATCTCCGTCAAAGATGTGAATAAATCTTAGTTTATTCCTCGTATGTTTTCATTGTAATCTCAGCGCCTATGTGTAGTCAAATTTTATCGCTAATATGTAGCACACATTGTTGTTCTTTTATGCAGTATATTTACTTACATAACCACACAGTCTAACGGACTTGATAAATGTGTGCAGATAGCAGAACATACATTCAATTCACTTGAATTAACTAAGTTTGCCATACATTATGAACTAGTTTCTGAGATTATTCCATTTTCATAACACAGATTCAATATTGTAGTTTGTAGTCACTATAATTAGAGTTTAGGTGATAAGCAGAGGGAGTTTGAGATTGATTCGGAAGACAGTAACTGTCAAGTTTTGACAATAAGTTATGTTTAAGATAGTGTGTTCCAATGTTAAACAACCGATTTTAAATTTCAACAAGGAACGTAAAAACAAGTGGACAAGATCATGTAACCAAAATCTCACAAATGCGTCATTTCAGAAATAACGATATAATAGCTGTATTCTTTTTGTTGCATTTGTATCTCAACTCAGTACATAACTGAGATGAGCTAAAGTGCGTTGTGATTTTGCAAAAAGAACAAGTTTTATTCAATTTTATCATTTCCTTCTTTACCGATAGCATTTGCTGTAACAGCTGTCAAATATATTGGCATTTTTCTGATCTATGATACTGTTCATAAACGAAAAATAGATAATGTTGAAAATATATTACTTGTAAGTATAACTGTATATGTGAATATAAATTTTGTTGAATTATATAACCTTAAAATGCAAACTGAGTATTTCAAATCATTTTGAGTTTTCTAAACTGGTAGTGTAGCATCAGAAAGGGGGGGGGGTGAGTTTACTCAGAACAACTCAAATCAGTTTTGTCAGAAAGAATAACGATTTCCTGAGTTTATCTAAAGAGATTTGAGATGAGCTAAGATTTTGTCCAAAAAGAATACAGTTAATTATAGCAATAAAAAATCTAATGTGGCCAACACATAACCTCCCGTCAATTCAATGTTTGAAATAGCAAGGAACTATAAGTAAAGTATCACGTCCGGTTGATCGTTCGTAAACAAAATCTAATTTGTTGTTCCAATAAATAAAAAAAGTTTGTAATACCAAATTTTGGATTATATTTTATTATGGTTTTCCTCGAAAATCTGTTAAGAGCTCCAAATTAAGTATCACTTCCGGTTTATCATATAGGTATAGTCAAAATCTAATGTTTTCAAATTATACATGTATTCTAAATACCAAATTTGAGAAGTTTTGAATCATGTTTTAATATATTGTTTCAAGAAAATCTGTTTATAGCTTCCGGTAAAGTAGTACTTCCGGTTTATCAATTTTAGAAAACATCTAATATGTCGTTCTCATCAATATAAAAGTTTTAAATACCAAATTTGAAAAGTTTTGGATTGTATCAATATATTTTTCACGAAAATCTGTTCAGAGCTTCAAATAAAGTATCACTTCCGGTTTATCATTGTATCCAAAATATAATATCTTGTTCCCCTTCAAATAAAAGTCGTAAATACTAAATTTAACAAGTTTTGGAATATATCATAATATATTTTTCATGAGAATCTGTTCAGAGCTTCAAGTAAAGTATCACACCTGGTTGATTAATTTTAGCCAACATCTAATATGTTATTTCCCATGATATAAAAGTCTTGAATACTAAAATTGAAAAGTTTTGGATTATATTTTAATATAGTTTTTTTTATTAAAAACTGTTATGGGCTTCAAGTAAAGTGTCACTTCCATTTATCCAATTTTATCCAAAATCTAATAACTCGTTATATGAATGCAGGAAGCTTAAATACGGAAAATAGATATATTCGGAAGTTTTTTACCTCTCGCTAAGAGAGGTATTGTATTCATGCTAAAAATCGCATATCCAGATTTTAATGAATAAGCACGTTTTAAGGTCCGTAGATTCCGATTATAACATTTTTACGATGATGTCCGTATGTGTGTGTGGATGTGTGTGTGTGTGAGTGGATGTGTGTGTGTGTGTGTGTGTGTGTGTGTGTGTGTGTGTGTGTATGTTGGATTCACTATATCTCAAATACTATAAGACTTAAGACATTTTTAACTACGGATTCCTTAATCTAACAATAATGGGAAGAGTCGAGTCAGTTTTGGTAACAATTGGACAACCGGAAGTACTAGTTACAAGAAAAAATCATCTAAATATTATTTATCGAAAATTTATATAAATACTTATAATAAAGAACGTTAAATTCATTATTCGATAAATATAAATTCATTATTATATCTTCTATATGTAGATTTAGAGATAAAAAATCTGATGTGACCAGCACATTACCTTCCGTCAGTTCTATGTATTTTGTACAAATTTCATACGGAAAGTTCCTTGCTAAATATTCTATTTCTTGTACATTACTTTCCGGCAGCTGCATGTATTTTATGCAAATTTCATACAGAAAATTTATGACTTAAATTATTATTTTGTGACGTTTTCTATATACAGTATAATGTATCTGCAGAAATAAAAGATTTATTATTACTATTTCTTGTACATTACCTTAAAGCAGTTGTATGTATTTTATACAAATTCCGCATACAGAAAGCAAAAGATCCTATATTTCCAGTAAAATTATAAGACACACACAATGTCAATTTCACTTGACACTGACATCTTTCAATCAGAATTTTCTTAAAATAGTAGCTGTTTTCATAGCTATAGCTACTTTATGAAATTTAATTTCTTTATAATTTTTTAACTCTATATCCATTTAATATTAAGTATAAAATGCAGTCAAATCGTATAGAGAATAAAATATTCTTTAATATTTATAATAACATTAAATGTAAAAAAATGATATTTAACATAGTTTTTTCAAGAAAAACTGTTAAAATCTTCAAATGATGGTACTTCCGGTTGACCAATTGTAACCAAAATCTAATCAGCTCTTCATATGGATGTAACGAAGAAGTATACGAAAAAATTATAATTTTTGAAACTGTAGTATTAGAGTTATCGCAGACGAAAATTTTGTTACACACACACACACATCCACACACACACACATCCACACACACACACACACACACATACAGACATCATCGAAAAAATAGTAAATTCGTATTCTAGGGACCCTAAAACGTGCTTATTGATTAAAAACTCATGATCGAATTTTTTGACCAAAGACAATACCTTCCTTACCTAAAGGTGACGGAAGGTAAAAAGGCATATAAAATAATTTGATGTAAAAAATCTGAGATCAAACTACTACAAGGCAAGAAATTCAAATGTTTGTAATTGACACATAAATGTCTCTGTCAAAAATATTTGTATGCCTCTGTCAAAAATATTTGTACATTATTATGAAGATTATGAAAATAAAAAAAAGTCAACAACGCAAAAGAATATACGTAAAAAAGAATATAAAAGGAATTTGCGAAAAAATGACGAATATAAAGAAAAAGAAAAGGAAAGTAGAAAATGAAAATTTCAGGATATTGAATATAAAGAAAATGTATGTATTGTACATAATTTATTTTAAAATATCCCATAGATTTTGCAAATATATGTGAGAATTATTTTGTAGTGAGACATGAATATATGTATTTGTATTTAAAAATATTTTTCGTTTTATCCGTACAACCAGGTAAAATATCCGGCGAGAGGTTATGTGTTGGCCACATCAGATTTTTATAAGAGTTATCGTGGACGTGGACACACAATGTCGTGAAACGGCGCCCCTCAACATCAAGCGCCTTTGTGCGGGGCACATCCTGCCCACCCGCACGGAGCGGCCCTGAATTACAAAACCACCTGTATAAAAAATACAAGTAGGTAAATAGTTCTCATTAATATAACATACAAGTAGGTAAATAGTTTTTCCCCGTAATGTACGTAATATAAATATGAAAATATAATATGAAATGTGTAATTTAGAGGTAAAGTTAATAGGAAATCTTGTGCTCGTATAACCGAACATAACACAACATTAATTAACTCAGTATTTTTTAGTTCTTTCTGAATTTCCCGCAGCGTGCTTCAATAACGTAGAAATGTACACAATGTACATATATTTGTTAAGAGTGTGGAGCGCACGAGCACGAGCTAGAATACGCTACCGGTGGAATGTTCTTGTTGTTCTCCTTGTCTTTTATTTTGCTCCCAGCACCCGACCCGAGATTTTGCTACAGTAAACATAACTACGAAATTAATCAAGGAAGGCGTAGAAATTCGTGAACTTTAATAATAGTTAGGAAATCTCGAGTGTTTCCTAATTTATAGTTGCCATGGTTTCTTATCTATTTTCATTTTAATATCTACCCCATCTAGACAAAGTTAGTTTCTCTAATGACTGAAACTTTATGGTAAACACAAACAGAGGATTATTTCCAAATGATATTAAACTAAGTACATGACACAGCTCAGCTGCGGAATTCATAATCTCACCAAATTTAACTCCATAATGTAAATCTAATATACTCGTATGTTTTTGATGCGAACTTCACGAATCCAATAATGAAACTGTTCATTACGATGCATATCATGACATCTTTCTCATAACTTTTGCTACTGATGCCTTACTTTCTTGTGATAACAACTTTACACTTAATTTCAAAGGAAGATTATCCGCCTAACATCTCAATAAGAGTAATTTGTACTTCAGTTAAATATACATACAGGGTGTTGCAGATGCGAACATAGGGCTGTCGCAAAAAATTTTATATGCCTTCTATGTGTTAAATTTAAAAAGATATTATTTAAATAGCCTCAAATTCGAAAATATCACCAAATATCCATTAGGTATAGTGATGCCGCGAGATCTCGCATTTTCGAGATCTTTCTCGAATTTTCGAGACGAGATTAACCTTAATCTCGTCTCGAATTGTCGAGACGAGAATAAGGTTTAGAGTAATGCCCTCGAGATTTGCTCGAGACGAGAGTGGAAAGTCGAGATCTCGAATGTACTTTTTTTAATTATGCAATTAAAATATAAGTACCTATAAAAGAACAAAATATTCATCGGTATATATAAATATTTGAATTGCCTCTTCATTTACGTTCATATTTACTTATTCATTTTAAAGTTATTTTGGGTTTTAGCAAAAAAAAAAACAAAAGTGATACCTATGGTGTACTCTTCACACCAGCTTCAAGTGGCCGCATTAATACCCAAATATATAATTATAATTACCAATATCTGCGTACAAAACTGATTGACACGCTCAGAAACGGTTAATAATGATATTGAGTATTTTTTATACCTAACCATTTAAATATCACACAGTAAAATAAATAAGTTTTAATTAATGGTACCTATTCGTTTCTTTGCTAATTATAAATTCGAGAAATTCGAGACTCTCGAGTCGAGATCGAGAGAAGGCAAGAAAAATTATGACGAGACGAGATACAGAGTAATCTCGTCTCGAAATTTCGAGACGAGACGAGAGTGGATTGATTCTCGCCGTTTCTCGTCTCGCGGCATCACTAATTAGATATTTTACAATTAATTTTTGAAATTTGGATATTTCGAAAGTCACGTGATCTGAAACAGAATGTGACGTCACACCACATACATCTTCATCGGCTCCAATTGGTCCCTTTATAATGTCAATTCTTTGTGTTTTGTTACAAGTAAGTCAAAATTGTCAAACAAGTGTCAAATTTTTGAGTTTGGTTCGTGTTAGATAATACAAAATTCAATATAAAATGAGTAATTTACAGAATCGTACTGCGCCTTCTTGCAAAAATGCGCTAGGAACAAACCTACTATTGAAGTTATAAATATGCCAAAAGATGCGAAGAAAAGAAAATTGTGGCTGGAAGCAGTAGGTCGAAGAGCTGATGGTTGGGTTTTTAAATTTTATTCTACCTAAACTCTTTAACACACCTTATTTCGGCAACAGTAAAACAGTCGTTTTCTGATATAAATTCAGCCATCATCCAGCTTTTAATTTTCGGTAAACTGTCCGACTTAGGTTGAGTGTATTTTGTATTAGCCATTATTACTCATTTATAATGGAAAATGTCAGCGTCATATGTTAAATTAGAAGTTTGTTATTAACATGTGACAAACTATCGCCTACGTTTATTTATCTAAATAATAAAATCATTGTAGGTGATGGAAAAACTGTTTTTCTATTGGCTGTGAATGACGTAACGTATGTACTTCTACGACACAGGAGTGGGGGGTTGTTTTTCATGACAATTTTTGGCGCTAATATACGTATTTAATTATTTACGAAAATAACAAATTATTAAAAAAATAATTCTTAATATGAAAAATATTGCATAAACGTTCATTTAAAATACTTTTTGAAAAATGTGAAACAGGCTCATTTCAAAATATAAATTTCAAAATCCCGTTATTTAGTAGCAATTGCCGTGACTTCTTAATCCTTTCGCAAAGTTTGTAGCCCGAGCCGTAGGCGAGGTCTACGGTTTCGCGAGAGGCGGAAATACTATACCATACGAGTTTTAGACTATACTTTCTCTAAACTTTTAAAAAATATATTTTCCTGACATTTTTTGGTAAAAATAATAAAATATTATTGATATGTTACTATATCTAACAGATATAGGAAGGCCCTGGGTTCAAATCCCAGTAAGGTCCACGAATTTTTTACAAATTATTCTTTCTTCGTTCATTCAATGTCTCCTTCATCGATTAGGCATTAAGCCTATTTAACTATTAAATACATATGTACTTCATCATCATCATTATGTAAATTCTATCCTTCAACAAAGTCTCAACGGAAATGTTGTCTCCAAGCTAATCTGTCCTGCGCGTCCCTTTTCAGCCTCTCGTATTTTTGTCCGTCCTTAATTTCCGATAGCATTCCATTCTCTTCTTCCATGTATTTTCCCTTCAATAATAATTTTGTGTATCCCATCCCGCCTTAAAATATGTCCAATCCAGTAACTTCATAATGTTATTACCTCTCGCTAAGAGAGGTATTGTATTCATGCTAAAAATCGCATATCCAGATTTTAGTGAATAAGCACGTTTTAAGGTCCCTAGAATCCGATTATAACATTTTTACGATGATGTCCGTATGTATGTGTCTGTGTGTGGATGTGTGTGTGGATGTTGGATTCACGATATCTCAAATACTATAAGACTTAAGACATTTTTAACTACGGATTCCTCAATCTAACAATAATGGGAAGAGTTGATTAAGTTTTGGTAACAATTGGACAACCGGAAGTAGTAGTTACAAGAAAAAAATCATCTAAATATTATTTATCGAAAATTTATGTAAATAGTTATATTAAAGAATGTTAAATTCTTTATTCGATAAATATAAATTCATTATTATATCTTCTATAGATTTAGAGATAAAGAAATGCATATAAAATAATTTGATGTAAAAATTCTCAAATCAAACTAATTCAAGGCAAGAAATTTAAATGTTTGTAATTGACACATAAATGTCACTGTCAAAAATATTTGTATGCCGCTGTCAAAAATATTTGTACATCATTATGAAGATTATGAAAATAAAAAAAGTCAACGTAAAAGAATATACGTAAAAAAGAATATAAGAGGAATTTGCGAAAAATGACGAATATAAAGAAAAAGAAAATTTCAGGATATTGAATATGAAGAAAATGTATGTATTGTACATAATTTATATTAAAATATCCAGTAGATTTTTCAAATATATGTGAGAATTATTTTGTAGTGAGACATGAATATATGTATTTGTATTTAAAAATATTTTTCGTTTTATGCGTACAACCAGGTAAAATATCTGGCGAGAGGTTATGTGCTGGCCACATCAGATTTTTTATATTTAGCGACCCGGAAATATTTTCTCTGAATTTTACTTCCCAAAATAAATTTCTGAGACTTGAATGTTTTATAATTCATCATTAAACTAACAGGTACTTTTTGCTGAAATAATTATAAAAATACTGCATCTTTCTTGTTACCATTGCTTCATTAATCTTGCTTTATGAAAGTCGGATTCATTAATTACAAACTAAAATAATGAGCATATTTTCTAACCCCAAAAACTTTTGTTGGTTGTTACATTACATGTTTTTTGTAATCCGCTATTTAATTTTTCAATATGTCATGTGCTATCAAGTGTGCTATGAAATTTAGGTTAAATGCTCTTGTTTTTCTTAGGTGAAATTCCATTCGATGATAACACAATAAAAATCCTTTTAGGTGCGGGCTTCACTCATCTTCACCGTACTTTGCGACGACAAAAAATTGTTTGCATAAATAAAACATATAGGCAGTATTCACGGAAAAAGGATTACAGTGATGAATCGAGAATTCCCTTGTTCAGGCCAAGAAACAGAGAAATGCCATAGTGCGACCATAAATGTCACAAATGTAGAAATAAATTTGGGTTACTGGTTCCAAATTTTTAATGCAAATCAGATAATACATTTTGTATTTAAGAATATAAAAAAATCTGGTGTGGCCAACACAATACTTCCCGCCATTTATAGCCCGAGTCACAAAAAAACTTAAGCTAATCCTTATTTTTGGATTAGCGTATTTTACTCTAATTTTGGTAGTTTATTTCTTAAAATAAGTCTAGTGTAATCCAAGTTACTACCTTTTTACCTTCCGTCACCTTTAGGTAAGGAAGGTATTGTCTTTGGTCAAAAAATTCGAAGATGAGTTTTTAATCAATAAGCACGTTTTAGGGTCCCTAGAATACGAATTTACTATTTTTACGATGATGTCTGTATGTGTGTGTGTGTGGATGTGTGTGTGTGTGGATGTGTGTGTGTGTGTGTGTATGTGTGTGTAACAAAATTTTCGTCTGCGATAACTCTAATACTACAGTTACAAAAATTATAATTTTTCGTGTACTTCTTCGTTACATCCATATGAAGAGCTGATTAGATTTTGGTTACAATTGGTCAACCGGAAGTACCATCATTTGAAGATTTTAACAGTTTTTATTGAAAAAACTATGTTAAATACAATTTTTTCACATTTGATGTTATTATAAATATTAAAGAATATTTTATTCTCTATACGATTTGACTGCATTTTATACTTAATATTAAATGGATACAGAGTTAAAAAATTATAAAGAAATTAAATTTCATAAAGTAGCTATAGCTATGAAAACAGCTACTATATTAAGAAAATTCTGATTGAAAGATGTCAGTGTCAAGTGAAATTGACATAGTGTGTTTGTCATAATTTTTACTGGAAATATAGGATCTTTTGCTTTCTGTATGGAATTTGTATAAAATATATACAACTGCTTTAAGGTAATGTACAAGAAATAGAATATTTAATTTAATAATAATAATAAATCTTATATTTCTGCAGATACATTATACTGCATATAGAAAACGTCACAAAATAATAATTTTCTGTATGAAATTACTTGCAACTGCCGGAAGGTAATGTACAAGAAATAGAATATTTAATTTAGCAAGGAACTTTCCGTATGAAATTTGTACAAAATACATAGAACTGACGGAAGGTAATGTGCTGGCCACATCAGATTTTTTGATAATAAAATGATAGAATAGAATTCAGTAAGCCAAAAATGACGATTAGCCTGAACTTTTTTTTGTGAATCGTTAATTTTTATTAATCGAAATACATACCTACATATTTACTTATGCTGGAAATTGTATTAATTTCCTTTCCTTTTGTTCTATTTACTTTTTCTTTTTAAAACGTTACTATTATTAATTTGAAATGATTAGTTCTTTGACAGTGACATTTATCTGTCAATTACATACATTTGAATAACTACGTAACCAAGGAGTTTTGTTTGTTTAAAGCGTAAACTCCGGGGTTTAAATTATAGGCTTTTTTAATTTATCCATAAAATATGTAGAAAAAGTATTAATGCAAATCTGTAGAAAATTTAATAATCTTTAATTTTTGTACTAACATTAATCTCGAAAAAATAAAACTTAAATGTATTTTTAGAAGAAAAACTATTTTGAACTTCAAGTAAAGTGCTATTTCCAGTTATCCGATTTCCACCAACATCTAATGGATTCTTTCCATAATAGAAGAAGGTCGAAATACAAGGTTTCAAAATTTTCTAAATGATAGAATTTGAGTTAGAGTGGAGGATCCACACATACATACACACACATACACATATACACATATACACATACACACATACACACATACCCGCATATACACATACACACATACACAGATACACACATACACACACACACACACACACACACACACACACACACACACACACACACACACACACACACACACACACACACACACATATATATATATATATATATATATATATATATATATATAATCACACACACACACACACACACACCTCATCGTGAAAATGTTACAATTGGATTCTAGGGACCTTAAAACGTGCTCATTTACCAAAAACTCCATATGCGATTTTTAGCACGATTCCTATACCTCCCTTACCAAAGGTAGCAGAAGGTAAAAATAATATAATTATTAAATTGTTTCATTTTGCGTTGTCTTTGGAATTTATCTCACCAAATACCACACAACCTCTCTGATTTTCTAAGATAAACTTTTATTTTTAAGCACTCATTCTTTTTACTTCCTTGTACGAAGTAAAGGAAGTATTGTAATCGCGAAAAATTTCGGTTTTGGGATTTCAACGGAAATTTCCATTTTGACCATCCCTAAATCCATTCTGACTAATTACGTCGTGACGTCTGTACGTACATACGTATCTCGCATAACTCAAAAACGGTAAGCCGTAGAAAGTTGAAATTTTGTATTTAGGACTTCTATAACATCTAGTTGTGCACCTCATTACATAATTTCCAGAAATGGTACTTTATTTGAAGCCTATAATAGATTTTAATGAAAAACTATATTAAAATATAATCCAAAACTTTTCAAATTTGGTATATAAGACTTTTATATCAATTGGAATAACATAGCAGATTTTGGTTAAAACAGGCTAACCGGAAGTGATATATTACCTGAAGTTGTTAACAGTTTTTCTTGAATAAAATGGTTACATTTTGATTTTAGAAATAAATGCTTCAAATAAGAGCTTTAGAGAATTAAATTCTGCGCCTAGCACATCAAGTATTATTAAATTAGCCCTTTGTATAAGCGAGATATGTAAATTTAAAACATATACTTTTTGGTTTTTGTAATGAAGCTTGCTATGGATTTGGACAAAAAATAACAAAAAAATAAAAAGTAGATGTTAATGTCAAATTACGTCAAATACGTGCAATTTTATAATTGAGTCTATACTTCATATTAGTCTTGCGTACAAGGAAGTCGTGTGGTGTACACATCAGATTTTTTCCTTTAAGCAAAATCATTCAAGCAATATTAAGTAAAACTCCTCCTCCTTCGGAGTCGGGATTTACCATGCAGTTTGCTTTCGTGTTTGTGATATTAATTCTGATAAAACAACTATTATGTATTTATTATGTCCAATGACAACTAGATTAGATCTTATTTAATATTTGGAGTTTGGAGCGTAAAATTTTTCTCAAAACTATTGTTACATTCCTTATTACTGAAGTAAATGGAAATAGAAGTTTAAAGTAGTCTTGTTCGGGTAAGTAATCAAGTATATAGCATTGTGGGGTGTTAGTACAAAGCCTTCCAGCCCGGCCAATTGGAATCCCACGAGTTAGTTTTTGGGTGAAATAGGCTGTCAGGATGGGAAGATTCATCGCAGGACGTTTATCGTAGGAGGTATGTGATGGTCGCACATCGCTCTTCTGGTTTGTTTCAACCGCAATATTGCTCTGGCTGGTCCTCGAAACAACTTGCATTACCGCAAACAATTAGTCTCCTTAAGTCGCACAAGCCCACTACCAAACTGCTCTAACTCTAGCTTTTCCTGAAAGGATTACTGAAGAATTAAGGGAATAGGTCAGTAATGATAGACTTGTACTAAATTATGTTGACTAGGCACGCAAGGGTTTTTCACTCTATAATGGCATGCAGCCACTAAATTCCACAAGAATTTAATCGATATGAAAATGCTGCACAATAACTTTATAAAGTTGCTTTATATGTAGTATGTAATAAAAATGTATTTTTCTACAGTCTATATACAAAGTAGCCATTTGCGCTTTCTTTTGTCAACGCAAAATGTCACTTTGCCGCTCTAGAGCGACAAAGTAGAAAAACGCTTGTTCCTCAAATTTCTAACTATACAATGTTGAGAAATGTTACTTGGCTGCATTCTTAATGGAAACGTTTAGTCAGGAATTAATGACACTGTAGTTACACATTACTCACTTACATAACCAAACAAAATGCCGCACTGCTGTGAAAATAAAATAGGGCATTCATTTACAAAAACGAAAGTATAAAATGCTTAGATTAGATTGAAGCAATATCTCAAGAAGAATGGAAAATACCGATAAGTAAAAATAAATAAAAAATAAATTTTTGTTATGCTGGAGGCCCCCATTGTGGCGACTGTAGAAAAAATCTTGTGTGTGTTTCGAGCGCAAATGGACATTGTCGATTTCGAGAGAATGCCTCGCTGCTGCGTCGCGCGGCAACAACCTCTCAATCGACAATGTCCCATTTTCCGCTCTTAATACACAAATAGCTATTTAATCGTATTCATAAAAATTTACACAAACATTATTTTTCTTAAAAATAAAAATAAATAAAATATTTTTTTACCTCCCGTCATACCGTACGTAAGGGAGGTAATGTAATCGTGCCAAAAATTCGATGGTGAGTTTTCAGTAAATAAGCACAAATTAGGGTCCCCACAACAAGTTTCTCCTATTTTTACGATGATTGTGCGTATGCGTGTGCATGTGTGTGTGTGTGTGTGTGTGTGTGTGTGTGTGTGTGTGTGTGTGTGCATGTGTGTGTGCATGTGCGTGTGCATGTGCGTGAGCGTGTGTGTGTGCGTGTGCGTGAGCGTGTGTGTGTATGAGAGAGAGAGTGTGTATGTGACGTTTTTTTTCGTCCACGATAACTTTTATAACAAACTTCCAAATATATCTATTTTCCGTATTTGTCTTTGTCTTATTTAATCATTGTACGAATACCAGCCATGTTTTCATATGCAGAAAATGGCCGATCTTCGCGTAAATCGTCATTGAGAGAAACTCGATGAAATTTAAATTCATTGTACCAGCTGTGAACAGACCTGATACTAGGTGCTTTATTTTCAAAAGCATCCCGAAGCTTTTCGATGCATTGTTTTGGAGAGAGTGAACTTGTAAAATCGTAAAATATCATGCCTAGGAAATTTTCTCTTGTTCACTGCATTTTCAGTACGACGTGCGTACTTTAAAACTGCATGGCAAATTACTGATAACAGACAACGAATTGTAACAAGAACTGCCATGCTACCTAAGGATGTACTTTTGTTTTGCCATGCATTTATTTTTCGTAGATACCTTGGTTATATTTATTTGCAGAAACTTTCCGTGCTACCCTCGTATAATAAATTTTAGTTACTGGTGTTTCTTGACTGTTGGTATGATGTTAGGGAAAAAATATATAGAAGATGCAGTCTTGGTAAAATGATTTTATTAGATTGTCATTTATTTAATAATTCGACGTTTCGGTTTCTAACACACCACCATTAGGGTTAATATATAGTTGGAAAAACTAACAATTATATTACGAAAATGAATTAATACAAGGGTGAAAATATCGTCATACAATTTAAAGAGTGATAAAATACGTGCATACATTAGAGCTATAAAAATTAAACTTATGACAATCTAATCAAATTATTTTACCGGTTTTAGGATATTAATCCATTGTTTACATATTACGAAAGTAGGCTGATAACTAAGTAATAACTGTGTCCGTATGGTAATATTATTACCATACTGACTTGACACCAACTGTCTACAAAATTAAAATAAAATAAAATGAAAGTATAAAGATCAACGCGCACTTGAGCGACCGAAGCGAAGCGAGGCGAAGAGATGTTTTTTCATTCAATGTATTATTATGTGTATACGCGCACTTTGGAGCAGCGAAGAGCAGAGCAACGAGGCGACTATACACATAAGAATACATAGAATGAAAAAACTTCTCTTCGCTGCGCTTCGCTTCGCCGCTCTTCGCATCGCTTAAGTGCGTGTCGGCCTTAATGCTCTTCATTAATATATACAGATAACGTTAGTTTATCATTCTAAATAAGGGTTATTTTATTCTAAAATAATAAACATGAGGAATAAAGCACACAATTTGAATATTTGTCATATTGACGTATGCCAAAAAAATTGTTCTGTTAACCCTAGCATTCTGAAAGTAGCATTAAGGAGAGAAATTCAAAAAATAATATATATTAATATAGTCTTAATTTTCTGAAACTATTGAATATACCACGGATGTTATAAATCATAACAAGCCTTAGATGTCTTAAAATCCTCACTCTACGAGCTCGGATTTCAAACCGACATCTGCGACAGTTATGATATACATAACATTCCAAGGTATGTTAATAGCTATTACCAAGACTGCATCTCCAATCTTTTTTCCCTAACAAAATAAAATTGTCTAAAAGCACTTATTCTCATTTGGAAGTTTTATCGTAAAAATAAGAATGAAATTTTTTTCTGAATATTCCATAATATTCCATTTTTTCATTATTCTTTCAAACTTAGTGAACTAGTATTGAAGAAATATTTAATTGCAATTAAAATAAAATCAATTTAATCTTTTATGAACTATGTAATTGAATTTATTTACTTTTAATAAAAACATAGTAGAAAGTATTTGTACAGTTTTCCAAAAAAAAGGAAAAGTTCTCAAATCGATCATATTCCAAAACTTTTCATATTAGCAGTGATAGGATTTTATTTATACAGCAGTATTTATTTGCAAAGCCTTCTACAAGTTTTTCGTGAAATATTTGAACTTCTTATTTCTTGCACGACAATTTCCATCGTGGCTCATATTTTGAACTTTATAAAGACGACACCTCGAGTTTTAAGTGAAGTAAAATTGCTCCTTGGTAAAATATAACAGTATCAAAACTTAGTGAGAATCCTGAAACTTTGCTGAAAGCTGAGCGCGTCTCGCATTAGTTTTCAAACGCACTAATGCCACTAACTGGACTAAACCAACGCTGAAGAATATATTGATTCATTATTTTATGCTGTCTGTTCGTGCTTTCATTTCGTTCTTTTGTTTTTCAGATCGTATCTAGAAACGGATGAGTCAGACAAATGAATACCTATGCCTGTATTTATGCTTGATTGGTATTTAATTTCAGTGTTTTATTTTTAATGTAGCGCAATTACTTTGTTTTTTAAGTCAATTGCAGACCACGAAATGCAATGATTTATATTGTTGTTACAATCTTTACAATGGGCTACTTGTGTGCCATTGTTTTATTTAATATTTTTGAAGAGACGATAAAAACTTGCTACCCATATTTTTTCTTTTGGCAAATTTTTCATTAATTGGACAGAAAAAAATTAATGAAATGTTTAATATTTAAATTACCGCCATATATGACGTAGAATTACGCCGAACCAATGAATGGCCGTAAAGCAATAACATCGGTACGTCCAATAGCAAAGGCATGTGCGGGTAATTTAAACATGACAGATCATCTGTTTGACGTTTGAATAATAGTTTGGAGGTTAATACTTTCGTTTGTCATTTTAATCTTGTACGAGTATAAGCTAAGTTAAAATCCTTCAAAATCCTGCTAAACAAATCGAAATACGTAATAATAGTAAGAGAATCCACGAAAATTGTAAACAATAATGAAGAGAGACAGTGACAGAAAAATGAAGTAATGTCAAAATCAAATTAAAAATCGCACTCGCTCGCCATCTTCAGGTTACATTCTTAAATATGCATCCCTTTCTCCAGTTCAAAATAACGACGTCAAAGAAAATCTTCTTTCTTAATTTATTAAAAAACAAATATTTTTTTAAAAATAAAATTTATATTTTTACATGCGTTTTCAATTTTACTTTAGGTATTTAGTGATAGATATCAGATTTTCATTACCACGCAAGTAGCCTGTTCTTTCACGAAAACCACATTTGAGAAAGCTGCAACGTTTTAGTTTAACAGATTAAGTGTACTGTTTGTGAAATTTTAACATTCACGCTATCTGGTTTGACGTTATCGTTATGTGAAAACTCTCTAATTTTAAATGTCAAATTAATCTGTGTCTATATTTAATTTGAAACTGTCGTCGTATATCGTTCGCTTTGATGACAACCTCTTTAAGGTAATTTTATAAATATATCTCGCCTGCTTTCAACATGCATGTTTAATAAACCTGACAAAGCAGCAGTGATCGAAAATTTAATTACAGATGATGTTTAATATCAAGAGTATATCGCACAACGAAGCAACACTACTACTTGCACACCTACAAGATTGAAGTTTAATAATTGTATGTTGCTACCAAATGGCGTTTCTGCCAGGAGTGTCTAATGTAAATTCTATAAACTTAATTGAACATAACTGAGGACTGTGCACTTAAAGTTTGATTTAACATATACATACATTATTTATAAAGTCAAATTAATTTTAGTGGACTAGATTTTACGTAAACACAATTGTTTTATCATAAATAGGCTATTCTCCAGTAATCAAAAATAGTAAAACTATATTGAAAATATAAGGGTGTTTTCCTTGTACGCGTGTTTTTGACCAAAAGATAGAATCTAAGTGTATACTCCTCTACTTTGTGAATAATATATATATTATTATTCACAAAGTAGAGGAGTTTACACTTGGATACAATACGAGGTGCTACCCAAAAGTTACCGAACTTATTTTTTAAAAAAAGCTGTATTTGTTAAAACTTCAAACCAACATATTATCTCCTTCATAATCCCCACCTACAGTTGTACACTTGTCCCATCTTTTTTCCACTGTTCAAAATACTTTTTGTAGTCATTTTTTACTTCCTTGTACGAAGTAAAGGAAGTATTGTAATCGCGAAAAATTTCGGTTTTGAGATTTTAACGGAAATATCCATTTTGACCATCCCTGAATCCATTTTGACTAATTTCGTCGTGACGTCTGTACGTACGTACGTACGTGCGTACGTGCGTATGTATCTCGCATAACTCAAAAACGGTAAGCCGTAGAAAGTTGAAATTTTGTATTTAGGACTGCTATAACATCTAGTTGTGCACCTCCCTTTTTGGTCATTACATAATTTCTAGAAATGATACTTTATTTGAAGCCTATAATAGATTTTAATGAAAAACTATCTTAAAATATAATCTAACACTTTTGAAATTTGGTATATAAGACTTTTATGTCAATTGGAATAACATAGTGGATTTTGGTTAAAACAGGCTAACCGGAAGTGGCATATTACCTGAAGGTGTTAACAGTTTTTCTTCAATAAAATGGTTTCATTTTGATTTTAGAAATAAATGCTTCAAATTAAAATTTTAGAGAATTAAATTCTGTGTCTAGCACATCAAGTATTATTAAATTAGCCCTTTGTATAAGCGAGATATGTATATTTAAAACTTATATAATTTTTGGTTTTTGTAATGAAGCTTGCTATGGATTAGGACAAAAAATAACAAAAAAATAAAAAATAGATGCTAATGTCAAATTACGTCAAATATGTGCAATTATATACTTGGGTCCACAGACCATATACACTATACTTCATATTGGTCTTGTGTACAAGGAAGTCGTGTGGTGTCCACATCAGATTTTTTCAATAGCATTTAGGACCTCCTGCGATATAGTTTGAATCTCCTCAAAAGTTGTGCACCGCGAATTTGTGCCAAGGGGTACCACAGTAACGGGTAACTTATACGTGGACGTTTTGAGGCGTTTAAGGGTAAATATGAGGCGAAAACTTCCTGATCTTTAGGCAAGCAAAAATTGGCATTTCCACCACGACAATGCACCGGCCCACACATTTTTGACATCCACGCAAAGAAATGTTCTTCCCCATCATGCTTACTCACCAGACCTTGCTCCTTGCGCCTTTTTCGTCTTCCCAAAAATGAAAACCAAGCTAAAAGGCCAGAGATTTGAGGCTGTTGAGGAGATTCAAATTATATCGCAGGAGCTCCTAAATGCTATTGAAAAAAATTACTACAAAAAGTGTTTTGAACAGTGGAAAAAAGATGGGACAAGTGTATAACTGTAGGTGGGGATTATTTTGAAGGAGATAATTTGCTGGTTTGAAGTTTTAATAAATACAGCTTTTTTAAAAAAATAAGTTCGGTAACTTTTGGGTACACCTCGTATAATATAATATTACAATTTAAATATATATAAAACAAATAAAAAAATAAATATATCATCATGGCATATTACCCATTTCTGGGTGTGCCAATCTGCTTTGTAGGCAGATTTCAGTAATGATGATGACATATTTGTACCATGCGGGCGTTTACCAGCCGTCACCTCACGGTCACTCATTGCTGGCGTGAAGAGTGCACCACAGGGGGCAATGTATATTATTTTGTAATTTACTTAATATTGATATTTAATATTTTTCCTAAGCCTGTGAACCACTGTTTATTTACTTCTGGTATACCCACATTACCTACGTCACAAAACAAATTTAAAATTCGGACCTTAATATCTCGCTTATTTGAAGGAATATTTAACTTAAACTTTCACATGTGGCTTTAAATTTTTATGTACTCCATGAAAAAAATAAAAAATATCGTTGAATAGCCTATTATAGTTAAATATCCATTGTTCTACTATCTCAAATTAACCTAAGAAATTAATTTTTAATCATGTTACGTTCCACAGGGTACAGGGTGATTCAGAACTAGAAAGTAACAAAATGTAACAGATTATTCTTTGGCCAGCACATAACCCCCCGTCAATTCCATGTTTAAAATAACAATGAGCTTTAAGTAAAGTATCGCTTCCGATTGATCGTTTATAAACAAATATCTAATTTCTCGTTCCAATAAATAGAAAAGCCTGTAATACGAAATTTTGGACTATATTTTATTGTTTTTCCCCGAAAATCTATTAAGAGCTCCAAATTAAGTACCACTTCCGGTTTATCATATAAGTATAGTCAAATCGAGTTTTAAATACCAAATTTGATAAGTTTTGGATTATGTTTTAATATATTTATTTCAAGAAAATCTGTTTATAGCTTTCTGTAAAGTACAGTGTGTTCAAAAAAATTCCTAACTCTGAGTAGGCTATGTAGATAGAAACGTATATCAATTAATTAAATGTCAATTTGACATAAAATATTGTCATAAATGTTTTGCAAAGAAATCAAAGCTTTTCTTCCTGTATCTTATTTTAGAAATGGAAACAAATTAGAAAACGGCGAATGTCAATATACTGTATCCTTCTTTATTGTCTTTTCTCTTTAAAATTACATTTCAAGATTAATTTTGACAACTAGACTTTTGAATTGAATAATGATCAGACACACGTTTCTCTCTTCATAGCCTACTCCGAGTTAGGATTTTTTTAACACGCACTGTACTTCTAAATCTAATATGTCGTTCTCATTAAATAAAAGTCATAAACACCAAAATTGAAAAGTTTTGGATTATATCAATATATTTTTCACAAAAATATGTTCAGAACTTCAAATAAAGTATCACTTCCGATTTATCAATTTTAGCCAAAATATAATATGTTCCTCCCCTTCATATAAAAGTCATAAACACCAAATTTGAAAAATTTTGGTATATATCATAATAGTTATTTATGATATAAGTGTTAAAAGTGACATTTTATTTTGTGAGAAGGAAGTTTGGAACACGACGCGAAGCGGAGTGATCCAAAACTTCGAGCCATTAAACAAAATTAAAATTTTGAGAAAAATAATATTCTTTTACAAAGAAGCAAGGTTTAGCTAAACTTTTGGTATAAGTCTAGCTTAAACTGAGCCATCTAAGTATATAAAAACGTCTTTTCTAGTAAACCAACACACTCTTCATGGTACCATTTGAGGCACCGTGTGCATTGTATTACTACTATGGCAATAAACAGCAATTTCGTTACCCGGAAATTATTGAACCTCTGGAGGCCTGTTTTTGTAATTTGTTTATAAATATTTTAATATTTGTAATTGTCATTATCGAAAAGGTGATTATATTCTATGTTATTTAAAAAAATACATGATGCTGAAAATATATTTATAATTTATAAGTTACTTGAAAATTGAAATCTACATTAATAGAATTTTTAATTAAATTAAAAGTGGAATGTTGGATCAGGTAACTGTTTTACCAGTATTGGCGCTGTATAAAATGAGAATAATATGACAGAAAATTAATTAAATTTTTTAATTGATCTGTATTATATAGATATCCAGGGTGACGATAGAATTATTGAAAATAACATACATGATTCATATTTTTTCAAATTTTATTTTAAAAATAATCAAATTAATATCGAAATCATAATCAGGTAGATTTTATATTTTTTCAGCAGTAATAGGAAATAAAATAAGAAGTTACATATACAGGGTATTAATGAATACGTGTTACAAATTTATAGAATAAAACAAATTAACTTTTCCTAATAAACTCATATCCATCCAGAAACGCACCGTTTTCGAGCTACAGGCTCTTAAAACAGTAATTATCTATCTTAACTTTAGGTAGCTGTGACCTATCACTTCAGTTATTTATTTTGTTTATTTTAATTTCTATCTTCCGTCATAGCTTTAGGTAAGGAAGGTATTGTTTTCGATCAAAAAATTCGATGGTTAGTTTTTAATGAACAAGACGTTTCAGAGTCCCTAGAATACGATTTTACTATTTTTGCGATGATGTCTATATCTGCGTGTGTGTATGTGTGTATGTGTGTATGTGTGTGTGTATGTGTGTATATATATATATATATATATATATATATATATATATATATATGTGTGTGTGTGTGTGTGTGTGTGTGTGTGTGTGTGTGTGTGCGTGTGTGTGTCGATTTTTTTTCCGTCGATAACTCCAATACTACAATTCTAAAAATTATAATTTGTTCGTATTCCTCTTCGTTACATCCATATGAAGAGCTGATTACATTTTGGTTATAATTGGTCGACTGGAAGTACCCTCATTTGAAGATTTTAACTGTTTTTCTTGAAAAAACACTGTTAAATATCATTTTTTCACGTGTAATGTTATAAATATTAAAGAATATTTTATTCTCTATACCATTTAATTACATTTTATACTTCATATTCAATGGATATTGAGTTAAAAAATTATAAAGAAATTAAATTTCATAAAGCAACCAGCTATGAAATAACACTGGAAACAGCTAATATAAATAAAAAAATTCTGATAAACAGATGTCAATGTCAAGTGCGATTGATGTAGTATGTTTGTGTTATAATTTTACTGCAAATATGGAATCAATTCTAAGTAACTTTCTGTGTGGAATTTGTACAAAATACATAGAACTGAGGGAAGGTAATGAATTGGAAATATGGAGTCTTTTGCAAGAAACTATCTGTATGGAATTTTTATAAAATACATATATATATATATATATATATATATATATATATATATATATATATATATATATACATATATATATATATATATATATATATATATATATATATATATATATATATATATATATATATATATATATATATATATATATGTCGTATGGCAAAACAAAAATAAAACAATATTAAAAATAACAAGAACAAGAATTAACTATCATAAATGTCTTTGTGTTTTGACTTATGGTTTGATATCTAGGTTGTTCAACCATTGGATAGCAGTGCCCTCGAGGCGATGTAGTTCTAGAAATGTTCCTGGGAACCGTCTTAGTGGACATTCTGTAGCTATATATGGTGTAACGTTTGAGGAGCATTCCCACAGTCACAGTTTGGATTATCAACTAGTCCCCATTTTTGTTTCCAATACTGACATCTACCTTGATCAGTCCGAATCCGATTGAGCGTTGTCCAGGTCTTTCTAGGTATATCAAAGCCGCATAAACGTTCTGCTGGATTAGAAATTAGATTTTGTTTGTCTGGATTGGATATACAAATAAAAAATACATAGAACAGACGGAAGATAATGTGCTGGCCACATCAGATTTTTTTAAATAACTTTATTCATTTTTGTTGACTACCAACTTCAATGCAAGCATTGAACCTTCGAAGCGTACATTCGTTCAAAAGCGCCAGGATTTGTTTGAATTTCTTGTACTGCCGTACATACGGCACACGGCCGTACTTTAATACCATGTTAGCGTTTGCAATTCAGTGCTAAAAGTTAAAATAAGCAAAATAATATCTAAAGTGGCAGGTCACAGCCAACTAAAATTAAGGTAAATAATTACACGTTTAAGAGCCTATCTGAAAAACGGTACGGTGCGTTTCCGGATTTGAGCTTATTAGGAAAAATTTCTCTATTTTGTAACCCCTACGTACCCCATAAATTTGTAACACGTATTCATTAACACCTTGTATATTGAAAAACTATAAATAAGCAAAAGAAATAAAACAATTAAGTAGAATAAATTCAATTTGTGGAAACTTCTGTTGAAAATAAATTAAGGTGGTGATGAGTAATGGTAAATTAAAAATGCCGGTGTTGTTCTGCTAATATCGTCTATATTTTAATTTGATACCATAATAAATAAGCCTTTGTTGGTGCTCGTATTCTACCATTTTATTTAATTAAAATGAAACGTGTCTTAATATAGTAATTAACAACTTCTTTCATAATACAAATTACAATAGCTGAAAGATTAATACCTGCTAGTCTATAGATATTAAAAATTAACATAATTAAACATTTAATTATATGAAATTACATTTTCATAAACTTATTTCCAAAATATGAGTAAATTTTTAATTATATGATCGTCATAATTAAACTGCGCTTTCAAGTGTGATAAAGTACAAAAAAAGTACCAAAAATAATGAACTCTTTAGGAACAAGAAAAACGTGAGTCGAGTCGTAATATCTGGATTTTAATAACGTTCTTAAAGTCGTAATAATCTGGCCTCTTAGGAAAACATTTTAATTTTTATGTTTTCGAAGCTTCGACTTTGTTTCAACATTGCTCACTTTTTATATAAATTACATTTCATAAACAGACATCATCAGAAAACATTTTATTTCAGACAAATTTTAATTTCTGTAATGACTTCTTATTAATGTAACGAATAAATTAAGTGAAGTAAATTACATGGTGACTTGGACGACCAGCATAGGGATTTCTATGTTAATGTGCAGTTATTTTAGAGCAAAATTGTATATACTTTTTTTTGCTAGTGTGTGTGTGGCTTGGTTCCCGGATGAGTGTTTGGCGGCGCGAGATTGCGAGCGTTGCCATTGAACGATTCCGGGAACCAAGTTCACGCACGTGGTTTGTACAATATTTTCGTACGAACAGTATAAAACTAATAATTAGTAATTTATGTACAAATAATTTTATTAAAACTTTATTACATAACACTGCTTTGCTTTGTAGCTAATTTCAGAGTGATGTGTCAAATTTAAATTCCAATTATTTTAATGTTATTTTTACGTAATGTGGTATTAATCATGGTATCTAAATAACCATTTATTACTTACCAAGTATTTCACTTGTTGTATATAGCAAATTTAAACTTAATAAATTTAATAAATTTCTTAATGTTTTGTTACAATTTACATTACGTTTGTTGGTTATGTTTTACCAACTTCCCGAGTGCTCTGTCTTGCCGACTCCCGCCAATCAGAAATTGTTGCCAATATTGTGAACCAAATGCACTAACTTCATTATTTTAAAATTAAATTTCACACAATATTCCACCATTTTCTTTTATTATTATTAAGCGAAAGAATGTTTGACAAACTTAACTTTTTTATTATAAATATATTTCTTTAAAAAATGCTTTAGAAATAGGAGAGTGTTTTTTCCTAAATTTCCCGGTCGCTTATCTGATAGAGAGCTGGTAAATTGACGTTTCGGACGTTGCTTAGGCGACGCGAAACAACACATTTCAATGCATGAGTACGAAATAGTTATTTGTATCACTAGGCCAGAAACTGAACATTTGCGAGATCGAATGTGATAGACAAGATTTTTTGTACCGTCTTCTCCATAAACTCTTCGTATATTTCTCTACACTTTATTCTGTTACATAACCTAAACAAATGAATATTTTTTTATCAGTTTTGCATTGCAAGTTTATTTATAATTACTTACATTTGAGCTTAAAATGCGTAATTATTTTATATTTATTTAAAATATATCATACAAACATTAGTTATATATATATTTTATATACTTTCGCATATTTTTAATGACAGATGGCAAAAACTCAATTGTATCACGTGAAGTTAGTTGTAGATACAAAACAAACTAGTCCTAAAGTTGGAACTTATAATTAACCTATACGAGATGTCAGTAATGACCTCATATTATTATTTGTATGACAAAATATAGTTATTTAAGTTTCAACAATTAAAGATTTAGCCCTAAAATTTGTAAACATTTTGCTAATTCTTGTGTTGAAAATAATCTTAAATTGACATATCACCAGAACAGTAATGCCAACTCCTTTTGCCGGCCTGGGTCAGCAACAGCGCATTTCTGGACGATTTTGAGTTCTGTAATACTAGTCAAAATGAACGGAGGTACGAAAAATATATTACAATACTATATTATTACAAACTCAAATTACAGCTTAAAATTATAAGCAACATGATAGTTTCAAGTAAGTACAACAAAATCTATAACGTCGAGAACAACGAGTAAAAAATATAAGGATTAGAAAAAGCTTCCTGAGAAAAACAGGGGTAATTTTCGACAAAGTTGTCCACTTATGCCCCAAGTTTTTTCACGTAACATTAATGGTAATAACAGTTTAATTAAATTAGACAAAAAAAACGGTTATTTTTTCAGCTCTCCATTTATTCTTCAATTACACTTAACGAGAATTTAAATTACATCTTCTTTTAAAAGGTTCATTTTGTTTTATTTATAATTTATTTGCGAGAGAAAATTTAACACTCAGACATAATATTACTTTTACATTTTAGTTTGCAGAGTAAAGTGCTTTTGTACATAATAACGATTTTAAATTACATAAATACGAAAGAATATTAGTTCATAAAAGCTTTGTAAAGTATGGGACATTAGTTGCTTATCTAGCTAGTAAAATAAATAAATATCTTCTGTATTCTCTTCTCATTAAGGATGTTCCAAAACCAGTCCCAAAAGATTATTTCAAGAATAATCAACGACCAAATATAACTAGACAAAACTTCATTTGGTTTGTTCTGATTTCCGCTGGCCAGACAGAGAAACTAGAGCTAGAGAATTGTCTTGTCTAGTCTGAGTATTTTTCACTAGAGGTCACTACTGAGGTCACGTAGAGTATCAGTGTTTAGTTTGTATGTTGCTCACTAGAGGCGCAAGTATTCTTAGTTAAAATTTCGTAGTTAACATTTAAAGTTAACATTAAATAATTTAGAAGGTTTAATATTAAAGAAAATCCAACATGCCACTCACAAAATCACTACAACTACAAAACAAATACAAAATACACATACTTCTACGTGGATGACGAAGGATGATTATTTCGTAACTATTATTGTGGCCCGGTTGCGGTATTTCGCTACCGAAAATCGGTCACTTTAAAGAGAGAGGAATATTTGTTGTATAATGTCAGGTTAGTAAGAATGTTGTTGAAAGAGAGAGAAATTATGTCAAATATGAATGTTATTTAAGATCGTATAAAAAATCTTCTATGCAACTCAAGTAAAACACACTGTAACACTCTTCTTGCATAAATAAAAATTATGAAATTATTTTATATAATTACCTATGGAAAAATTTCATAAACACTGTCAGTGATTATTTAATGTCGTATTGCGCATAACTTTATTTACAAAAATAATTTACTGAAAGTATACAGGATTAGCTTTATTTAAATTTATATTATTTAACCAGTTATATTATTCATTATATGTAGCAAAATATTTATTTCTATTTAAAACAACAAGCGTATCATATGTCCATTTATTTATTCATAATAATCGATTTAAAAATCTGACAAATTTCAAATTTACTTCCTGATTTTTAATTTTTTTTTATCACATCACACAATATAAAAATAAACAATAGTATATTGTGTTATTAGGAGTAAAAGTGATACTTTGTGTGCAATTGCATGCGAGGCACACAGTTCGCGACAGGTTCCACAAAAAATATACAAATTAAAAAATAAAATAAAATAAATTTTTTAGAAGTAATAGGAATAGCATAATAGGCTACTTGCGTGGTACTACAAATCTGATATGTATCACTAAATACGTAAAGTAAAGTTGAAAACGTATGTAAAAATATAAATTTTATTTTAAAAAAATTATATGTTTATAAATTAAGAAAGAAGATTTTCCTTGCCGTCATTATTTTGAACTGGATAAAGGGATGCATATTTAAGAATGTAACCTGTAGATAGCGAGCGAATGCGAGTTTTAATTTGATTTTGACATTAGTTCATTTTTCTGTCACTGTCTCTCTTCTTTATTATTTACAATTTGCGTGGTTTCTGTTACTTTTATTACGTATTTCGATTTGTTGAACAGGATTTTGAAGGATTTTAACTTAGCTTATACTCCTACAAGATATTAACCTCCAAACTATTATTCAAACGTCAAACAGATGTTCTGTCATTTTTAAATTACCCGCACATGCCGTTGCTATTGGACGTACTGATGTTATTGCTTACGGCCATTCATTGGTTCGGCGTAATTCTACGTCATAGATGGTGGTAATTTAAATATTAAAATATCATTAATTTTTTTCTGGCCAATTAATGAAAATTTTGCCAAAAGAAAAAATATGGGTACCAAGTTTTTATCGTCTCTTCAAAAATATTAAATAAAAAAATGGCACACTAGTAGCCCATTTATTAATACTTTAATTTGCAATTAATTATAAATTCATGTTTACTGTATTAAACTAAAAATAGAAACATTTCATAAATGAATAGATAATTAAAAAGCATAAACTGTTATATTTCCTACGTACTTTAAAAGCTAGATTTGTGTACATGTGTATTTACATCCGGGAAACCAATTTTAATGGTAGAATTCATTTGAAACTTTACAATCACGCTATTCATTTTCAAAACTAGTTATATGTACATAGCTAAAATCCGATTATAACAATCATAATGTTTGAACAAAAGTTTCCTGCTTCTTGCTTCAATCTAAATCCAAAAAGCGGAATTGTTTTGAAATTTCAACCCCAATTTACCACATGTCATGTTGAAAAACAAAGGAAACAACCCTCCGAGGATCCAATTTTACTCGCTGCGGTAATATTTAAAATTTGGACAATAGTCTCTCGCATGAATCTGAATCTAAACTAGCTTTACCCCGAAAAGACAAGCAAAACGTAAATAGGTTAATAACTTTATTTGACCTTTTGGTAAAATAATAACAAATTGTTATTAACAATGTAATAAACAAGAAGTAAATAAATTTTCAAAAAAAAAATAATAGGTATTTATTATATGAGTGTGGAATGTATCATATTAGTCACGAAAGAAAAAAAAATAGACACGTAGCCCGTAGGGCGAGTGACTAATTTTTTCAGTGACTAATGTACATTCCACACGTGTATAATACAACGTTTTACCCAACACATTTTTAAAAACTTCTTAAATCATTTTTATGTTTTCATTCATTCATCATTTGACACAGACAAGTCAATTGATGTAATATTTTAAATTACAAAGTAGCCATTGAATGGTTGTTAAGGTTTTGTTTGTTATTGAAATAAAATTGCTGTAATAATTATTTTCTGTCAATGAGGATTATTTGTAAGAAAAATACATTTAAATGGGTGAAAATGAGGACCTTCCTTTAAAACGTATTCACTTAAAAGCACAAGCAGCAACTTTGAATTTAATTCCGACGCAAAAGCAAGTAACTCGTTTTCGTTTTATCAGCCGTACATGACAGTTGTCATTGTGTAAAGATAAGTAACCTATTTTAGCATAAATGTTAATATTTATTTAAATAAATAAGTTTTATAATGTTAAATACTTCTATAATAAAATAATTTTGTAAAATTGCTTTTTATTTGTATTTAAAAATACACAAAAATCAATAATAGTTCTTCCGTGACTTCTAAAATATTAAAAATTCTATTCTAAAATATTAAAGTTATTAAAAGTTATTAACGATGTTACTAACACGTTGTCTAGATGAACTAATTTTAATATTAATATAATCTTAGTTTTCAGTCCAGCGAGAAACCACCAAAAATAGCATTTGTTGTCAACAAAATAAATCTGATGTGGTCAGCACATAACCTCCCGCCAATTTCATGTTTAAAATAGCAATGAGCTTTAAGTAATTACTTCCGGTTGTTTGTTTGTAAACAATATCTAATTTGTTTTTCCAATAAATAGAAAAGTATGTAAAACGAAGGTTTATATTTTATTCTTTTCTTCGAAAATCTGTTAAGCTCCAAGTTAATAGTTACTTTCAAAGTCTATATGATTGCAACCCGAAATACAATTTACAAAAGCGTCAACTACGACAAAAATTGAATATTTAATCCACGATTGCTTTGCCCGCCAAGTGATGTTCCTGTCATTTTGACATTAATTTTGACAACATTAAACGTGGAATTATGTGTCTGTGGTCATTTATATTAGTATTTTGTGTTGCAAACAAATGGACTTTCAAAGTAACTCTCTCATGACAAACCTGTAGTTAATCTAATGTAATACCAAAAAAAAAAAACCTTGGTTCTTGAATATTTTCATCTATTTCGGGACAAATTGACATTGAATTATATGACATTTGAAATTGACACAACCTAACATAAATAAAAATTAACCAAATAAATGACAACTTTGAATATGACAACGAAATAGAACATTTTATTACATTTAATGCCAATAATAATAACACAACCAACAATATAACAAATATAAATAATGTTTTCATACTTATATCTTTAATAATTTACGACTAATGTGGTTTAGAAATTTGATATTGACGTATATTATTTGATTGAATGTTTAAAAGTAGCGGTGGTGGGGATAAAATTACCAGAGAAACCAAGAATTATTTCGTGGTTGCCGTGGTCCGACTTTTTACCAACCTTTTTCAGGAACCGCGTTCCGAATAGAAACCGGTAAATAATTTCAGGACTTACGGAACGCTAAACCGTAAACCTGATCGAACCGGTTGCGTTACGGAACAGGTACTACAGGGAGTTTTTGCATAGCATTTTTCCGAAAGACGTACACGCTAAGGTTTTGGTTGCTAGGCAATATCATATTTGTAATACGTCCGTGTAGTAATGTGCTACTACAAAATTCCCGCAAGGAATTTTGTTTTTTTCCGGGAAAATTGCCGGATATTCCTGCTACTACGATTTGCAGGGAAAAATATCGACTTTTTCCTGGATATTTTTTAAAAATTATTTTAGATATATACCTTGGCGCCTTATTTTGCTTTGTATATTTGTGACTTATGCCTGCCTGTTACCTACTCTTACTCCGTCAACAAATATTGTGGTGCTACAAAATATTTTAAATTGGGAAATTTTCAAAAAAAAAAATTCTTGGGAATTTCCCTGTGATTTCCCGGGAATTTTTCCTCAACATTCAATTTCGGGAATTGACCCATCACTAGTCAGGGTAAAAGACGGACCAGTTGACGTACGTCTACAATAACCTAGTAGGCACAAAATTTATTTTAAAACGCCAGAACCTTTTTGTTTAGCAGTCAGAACTGTCAGAAAAATTCGAAAATTTCTTATTTATTCCTTAAATTGGGTAAAATATTTAGAATTGAGAGAATTTATCATAAAGGATAATTTGAGATTGCTAAGAAATGTAACAAAGATGAACCTTTATGAAAATATGTGTAGTTGGAACATCATTAAAATGAACGAGACCACCGGAATTTTTTTCTTTCAGAGTTGTAAATGAACTAGCAGAACACCTTTTAAAGCTATTTAGCAAACATTAAATAGTTCTTCCATTAGTGTTTGATTTCTTTACCAAAATACAATGAAAATAACAGTTATTTAAACAACTGTCATTTAAACTTCAAAATCAAAGTACACGTGATTAAATTGTAATGCAAAATCTAAACTTTTGAAAACCCGTTACTATGTATTTTCTCGTACGTCATGCAAAGACTCCCTGGGTTATATTATAATGTAGGTATTTTTTCACAAAAATCTTTTCAGAGCTTCAAGTAAAGTGTGATGATTTATTTAATTAATTAATTTCAGCCAAAATCTAAAATGTTGTGGCCATTAATATCAAAGTTTTAAATACTAAAATTGAAAAGTTATGGAGTATATTCTAATATAGTTTTTCATCAAAAACCGTTATGTTTGATGGAATCTCGTGGCCGCGTGCCTGAGTGTCAGGTCGCGAATCTGGGTAACCGGGTTCGATCCCGACCGACGCCAAATATTTGGAATTTTAAATGGCACAAAATTGACCCCTGTGGTGCACTTTCCACGCCAGCAAGGAGTCCCCGTGAGGTGACGCCTGGTAAACGCCCGCACGGTACAAATATGTCATCATCATTACCGATATCTGTGTACAAAGCAGATTGGCACACCCAGCAATGGGTAATAAGCCGAGATGATATATTTATTTATTTATGTTTGATAGGAATTTTATTAGATAAAAGTTTTAATTGTTTATTGTTGGAAATACAATTATACGACGTTTCGATACTTGGTTATGGCCATTTTGAAGTCAACAATGTTAAGTTACCTTTAGTCAAATTTTTTTTTTTCTATGATGTAACTAATTTATATTTGACTAAATATAATATAACATTGTTGACTTGAGAATGGTCATAACCATGTGTCGAAACGCCGTCTAATTATATTTTCAACAATAAACAATTAAAAAAAACGTATGAAGCTTCAATCCAAGAAAATTCCTCTCAAGTGAACTTCACAGATTCAGAAACTTCTCATTAAAAACCGTTATTGGCTTCATGTAAAGTACCACTCCCAAATGTCCAATTTTACCCAAAATCTAATCAACTTTTTATATGAAAACAAAAAGCTTTAATACGGAAAATAGAAATTTTTAGATGCATCTGTAAAAATAGTAAAAACGTGTTGTGGGGACCCTAATTCGTGCTTATTCATTAAAAACTCACTATCTAATTTTTTAACCGAAAACATTACCTTATAAGTACCTATGTACGGTGGCGAAAGGTCACAAAAGTTGTTAGTAAAAGTCAATAAGTTTTATTAACATTCCTACTGACTTAAAAATGCCATTAACAAAATGTTTTCAACAAATATTGACAACAAAAGTTAATAATATTTTTTGCGCAACCGGACGCGAAATAAGCATTTCGCAGCCGCAATACAGGCTGCGAAATTGGATTTCGCGACCGTTGTTATGGTAACGGCCACGAAATTCATTTCGCGGCCGCTACCATGACAACGGCCGCGAAATGATTAGGTAAACAATCACTTTGACACTTGAGAATTGCATGGTTTTGTTTATCAAATGTTAATCCCATAGCCACCTTGAAAGCTAACTTTCTATTTATAATGAAACTGTTGAAAATTAATAAAATTTGTAATTACATATTTTTTACGGTTGCACAAAAAATATTGTGTAACCTTGTCCGCGAAATTCTTTAGCGCCCTCGAGATTGTCTTGCCTCGGCCGCAAGTGGCCTCGGCGACAATGTTTCTCTCGGTACGCTAAAGAGTGATTTCTCGGCCTTGATATACAAATAACTATTGTAGGCCTATATTTAAAATCTGTGAATAACTTTGTTAATATCACGTGTTACTAACAATTTTACGTCCGGTGTACGCCAGTTAAAAAGTGAAATTGTTTTGAAATTTTAACCGCAATTTAGCGCATTGTTGTCATGTTGAAAAACAAAACAAACAAATCCTGTTCTGTCCGAAATCACACCGGCTGTCACGTCTGTCAACAAGACATGAAGATGAGACACTTACCGCTCGACCTTGGACGGCGGCGGCGGCAGCGACGGTGGCGGCAACGATGAGCACGGCGCGCAAGGCTTCCATCCTTGTTAAGCGTCGAAACCGGCCGAACGACGCCACTCTACTGACGCCGCGAACCCGCGAACGCTGGCACGCTGCCGACGACGGACGCCTGGCGGCGGCGCCACCGTCCGCACCCCCGGAACGATCGATACCCCAACAGGACCGGATTCAATTATTTAGCAATCTGGATTGGATAAGCCGGACTGGACTACTCATTTAGCTGCAGATGGATTGTGAAGATAATGAATGGTATTATTAACTAACACTAGTGTATGTGAAATAGTCTCTGCAGCATTCTGGACTATTTGTAATTTCTCGTTTCGACTATTTGCTTGTTACCGGATAATGTAAATGACAAAAATTTTCACGTACCTATAGGTAAGTATTAAAAATCAAAATCATCACAATTAAGGGTTGCTTATAAATAAATTGTTTAATTTAATAATAATACTTAATAATAATAATAGTTTATTTATACTGCTAATAAACAGAGCGTACTCCAATTACATACCAACAGTGATAATGTACAAATTAAATACATACATATATAAAAATCCCAATGACTTACATATTACAAAATATATTCCATAATTGTTTTTTATTGACAGTGAACAAATCAAAATCTCTACTTATAATAGCTAGCTTATTACTTAATTTTAATACTTCATTTAATTGGAAACATGTATTTTTCACAGTAAACGTAAAGAAACGTGGCCTTAATGCCATGGAAGGAACAGTGAAATTTATTTATTGAAGTATTTCGCTGAGATACATTTTTCCATTTATCAAATTTACAATAAATAACATTGATAGAAATTCCCTTCTAGTTATTTAAATCATGATTTAAATAAAATTTTATAAATGTTTCTTCAGAATTTTTTTAACCCTAACTACCATGGCTCAAAACTCAAAATTATAACACTCAAAACATGGTAGGGTCAAATTTGACCCCTGTTGTTTACAATTACATTTTTTTTAAATTGTAGAATATATTAGTAAAAGGGACATTTGGGAATTAGTTAAACAAAATAATATATTTATTTAAAAAAACGGCAATTAAAATAAAATTTTAAATACAGGCCATATTGGTTTTATTAATAAATTCCAATAACAAAAATCAATTTTTTTATATTGTTTTATGTCAGTTTGGCTACTAATGACTTCAAAAACAAAATATAAAATTATTTACATTACAAAAGAAAATAAATAAATAATTATATCATCACGGCTTATTACCCATTGCTGGGTGTGCCAATCTGCTTTGTTCACAGATATCGGTAATGATGAAATATTTGCACCGTGCGGGCGCTTACCAGGCGTCACCTCACGAACATTTATTGCTGGCGTGGAGAGTGCAGCACAGGGGTCAATTTTGTGCCATTTAAAATTGGAAAATATTTGGCGTCGGTAGGGATCAAACCCAGTTATCCAGATTCGCGACCTGACACTCAGGCACGCGGCCACGAGACCCCATACAAAAGAAAATTACAATGCAATCTTTGGTTACGTAATTATAATGTTTTACATTGTGTAAATTTTGTATGTGCGGAATGGATTAATACAATTTTGGTAAAAAACTAACTCGAAATCCGAATAACTTAAAAGAGTCGAACTGTCTCTTGGAATTATTGGTTTTGTCGTAGTTCGAAGTCAAACTATATTTGCAATTGTCAGACAAACACGAATTAATTAGTTAATAGTTATAAGAATGAAAATTATCATCGTTACCGAAATAAATAAATAAATAAATAAATAAAATAAATATATCATCACGGCATATTACCCATTGCTGGGTGTGCCAATCTGCTTTGTACACAGATATCGGTAATGATGAAATATTTGCACCGTGCGGGCGCTTACCAGGCGTCACCTCACGGGCACTCATTGCTGGCGTGGAGAGTGCACCGCCGAAATCTGTGTATAAAGCAGATTGGCACTCCCAGCAATTAGTAATATGAAGGTAAGTAAATTATTCCATACCTACCTTGGTTCATGATTTAATTTTAATTCTATATTTTTATGTTAACTTTAGTAGGTTACCAGGTATGATTAAAAAAATTATATAACGATAACTCTTATACCAATAGAAAGAGAAAAAAAATAAGTATGTTCTTAAAGTAAAAATCAAATATGTGTTCCATTTAAAAAAATGTAAGTTTGTATTATACGAGTATCTTGAAAATTTACTGATAAAAAAAAGTTATTTATGTAACAAGTGTGTAAAGTAGTACTTTTTTGGTTGAGTGCGATGTTTGTAGCACGAGACAAAAAATACTATTTTACACACGTGTTGCATACAACATTTTTCCTACAACCGAAATGGTATTGATGTTTCTCATAATACTGACTGTATAGGCATCCAGCAGCTTCAAATACTGTTAGTACTCTTTCTCATAACACTGTACAAAATGTAATTTAAACACTTGGAAGAATCTCAGACAAACGATGATTAGTCTTTTATAATGTAAAAATTGTACATTTAATATTAATATTAAAAATTAGGTTAGGTTTGAATACATGTCAAAAAAATGTTAATGTTCTTAATAATTAGATTACTACTCAATCTGTTAAATAATTTTTTAGATTTGTTTCATTTACAGTGTATTTTCATATTTCTTAATAATTTTTATTACTTTCATTATTATTTACTACCTAATTTTATACACCTAAATTAACCAAATTTTAATGTTGCCTAGCAACGCTTATTTACTTTTCAAGCACTAGTGCGTGAAAAGTACTTTTCACGCACTAGTGCTTGAAAAGTAAATAGGCGTTGCTAGGCAACATTAAAATTTGGTTAATTTACCTGTCAAGTATATAATTAGGTAGTAAATAATTAAAGTAATAAAATTTATTGAGAAATATGAATATACATATAAATGAAACAAATCTAATATTTTTTTAACAGATTGAGTACTAATCTAATTTTTAAGAACATTAAAATTTTTTTGACTTGTATTCTAACCTAACCTAGTTTTTAATATTAATATTAAATGTACAATTTGTACATTATAAAAGACTAATCATCGTCTGTCTGAGATTCTTCCAAGTGTTTAAGTTTCATTTTGTACAGTGTTATGAGAAAGAGCACTAACAGTATTTGAAGCTGCCGAATGCCTGTACACTCAGTATTATGAGAAACATCAATACCATTTCGGTTGTAGGAAAAATGTTATATGCAACACGTGTGTAAAATAGTACTTTTTGTCTCGTGCTACAATTTCCGCATACGGCTGCGCCTCACGCGTAAAACATCGCACTCGACCAAAAAAGTACTACTTTACACACTTGTTACATAAATAATTATTTGTACGCCACTGAATAGACAATAAATATATCTAACTTCATTATTGGGAACATTATCTCGGTTATTTGAAAAGAAAAAATCAACAATTCAGTTTTCCGTCATTACCTAGTGCCCTATGAGAATTTTAGGGAAAACAAAAGCACATTTGAGATAGCTCCCTATAGGTGCATAAAAAGTATCACTTATAGTTCTCGAAATCCCAATGGTGGCAGCTCTAAAAGGGACACACTGTATATATACCGGGTGCAACACGAAACCGGGCCATATAGGCGTTTAGCATGAGAAAACAATTTTTCCTTGCGCAAAAGTGGCCTATTAATGTTAGACAATAATGCTTCAAATAAATATTGTAGATAATTAAATTACACTTAACTCTATAATCCCATATCATTATGCACGTTTTGTAACCAAACAAATTGAATTTAAAAAATTTAAAAAGATTAATAGCACTATTAATAGTATGTTCCGAAACGCAACCGGTTCGATCAGGTTTACGGTTTTGTGTTCCGTAAGTTCTGAAATTATTTAACGGTTTCTATTTGGAACGCGGTTCCTGAAAAAAGTTCACGAAATAATCCTGCTTTCTCTGGTATTTTTACCCCTACTACCGCTACTTTGAAACATCGTCATAACAAAATCAAACGATATACGTCAATGTTAAATTTCTAAACCGCATTAGTGGTATTACTAATAATTATTATAGATGTAAGTATGAAAACATTTTTTATATTTGATATATTGTTGGTTGTATTATTTTTATTGGCACTAAATGTAACAGAATGTTCAATTTCGTTGTCATATTCAACGTTATCATTCATTTGGTTTTTATCTTCCGTCACCTTTAGGTAAGGAAGGTATTGTCTTTGGTCCTTTGGTAAAAAAATTCGGTGGTGAGTTTTTGATAAACAAGCACGTTTTAGGGACCCTAGAATACGATTTTTATATTTTTACGATGATGTCTGTATGTATGTATGTGTGTGTGTGTGTGTGTGTGTGTGTGTGTGTGTGTGTGTGTGTGCGCGCGCGTGTATGTGTGTGTGTGTGCGTGTATGTGTGTGTGTGTGTGTGTGTGTGTGTGTGTGTGTGTGTGTGTGTGTGTGTGTCTGTGTGTGACAAAATTTTCTAATGCGATAACTGTAATACTACAATTCAAAAAAATATAATTCTTTCATATTCCTCTTCATTATATCCATATGAAGAGCTGATTAGATTTTGGTTACAATTGATCAACCGGAAGTACCCTCATTTGAAGATTTTGACAGTTTTTCATGAAAAAACTATGTTGAATATAATTTTTTCACATTTAATGTTATTATAAATATTAAAGAATATTTTATTCTCTATACGATTTCACTGCATTTTATACTTATATTAAAAGGAACTGACGGAACGTAATGTACTGGCCACATCAGATTTTTTTGGTTGACTTACGGAACATATATTACTTCTCAAAAACGCTTTGTTTGAGTCATTTTGATTGAAAATAGAGATTTATTCAAACGAAGAGAAAGTATAAATTACTTAGTACTATTTTGATGCAAACTATATTTTATAATTTCTGGCATGTAAAATGTCATATTGGCCATAACATTTGTTTCATTAACATGGCTAATATTATAAGGAAGTAACTTTTATAAAAAAAATAATTTAATTTGTTTGGCTACAAAACCTGTAAAAGAAAATGTGACTATTGAATTAGATGCAGAATTTAATTATCTACAATATTTATTTGAAGCATTATTATATAAAATTAATAGACCACTTTTGTGCAAGGAAAACCTGTTTTTCCATGTTAAACGCCTATGGCCCAGTTTTCATGTTACCCCCGGTATATTCACGAAGAAGTTGCGGAATTTTTTAAATTATTGTACAAGATTTACTCTTCATCTTTATAAAACACTCAGGGCAACATATTTTGCATGTTTTATATTAACACATTTACTTATTTTTCATATTTTATATTAACACATTTGCAGAAATCATTAAGCTCTAATTTGTAATATTCTTCTTTGACTCAAACATTACAATCAGATAATGGCGAGAGTAGTAGCAGCAACGTTCCTTGATTATCTTTATCATGCAACTTTCGTCCTTGACGTCACTTTGTGCTAATGTTTGTCCACGTAAATTACACAGTGTAGCTGACTCCAGATATAGCACTTTCAAGGGCTTGTAATACAAAGCCCGTTGTAAATTTCCCTACATACAGGCGTCCTTCGTACGCACGACAAACTTTGTCCCCTACACTAAACAAAATCGCTACGCAAAACTGGAGAAATAGTTTGTAGCTATTATCCTTTATTGTTTGATCCTACATACATACGAATATACAGTTAATGAAAATACTCCTACTCTTGCAAAAATAATACCAAATAATTTAACAATTAAAAATATTGTTACACATACGAAACACTATCTTTACTTTACCTTTGATTTGATTTAATTAAAAAAATATGTTCTGCAGTTTACTTTTACTACTGTCACTAAGAGTTGATTAGATTTTGGTTATATGATTTTTTTATGTTATAATATTTTTAAATCTAAAGCGTTTTTCTTTTATATTTTGTAAAATTTTAAAAAATACCGGAATAAAAAAATGTTAAACTTTTGCAATATTTTCTTCCCGCCATTACGAAGTACATAACATCAACTAAACTATTATTCACGAAAGATGACTGTTCAAGGTCATTTGTTAGCCGTCTGATATAACATTACTTACAGATAATTTCATTGCATTTCGTCTGCATGAGCGTGCAACATGAAATATTTATGGATACATTTTAACAGAAAAAAAATCTGATGTGGCCAGCACATTACCTTCCGTCAGTTCTATGTATTTTGTGCAAATTTCATACGGAAAGCTCCTTGCTAAATTAAATATTCTATTTTTTGTACATTACCTTCCGGCAGCTGCATGTATTTTATGCAAATTTCATACAGAAAATTTATGTCTTAAATTATTATTTTGTCACGTTTTCTATATACAGTGTAATGTATCTGCAGAAATAAAAGATTTATTATTATTATTTATTGTACATTACCTTAAAGCAGTTGTATGTATTTTATACAAATTTCATACAGAAAGCAAGAGATCCTATATTTCCAATAAAATTATAAGACAAACACACTGTCAATTTCACTTGACACTGACATCTTTCAATCAGAATTTTCTTAATATAGTAGCTGTTTTCATAGCTATAGCTACTTTATGAAATTTAATTTCTTTACAATTTTTTAACTCTATATCCAATTAATATTAAGTATAAAATGCAGTCAAATCGTATAGAGAATAAAATATTCTTTAATATTTATAATAACATTAAATGTGAATAAATGATATTTAACATAGTTTTTTCAAGAAAAACTGTTAAAATCTTCAAATGATGGTACTTCCGGTTGACCAATTGTAACCAAAATCTAATCAGCTCTTCATATGGATGTAACGAAGAAGTATACGAAAAAATTATAATTTTTGAAACTGTAGTATTAGAGTTATCGCAGACGAAAATTTTGTTACACACACACACACACACACACACACACACACACACACACACACACACACACACACACACACACACACACACACACACACACACACACACACACACACACACACACACACACACACACACACACACACACACACACACACACACACACACACACACACACACACACACACACACACACACACACACACACACACACACACACACACACACACACACACACACACACACACACACACACACACACACACACACACACACACACACACACACACACACACACACACACACACACACACACACACACACACACACACACACACACACACACACACACACACACACACACACACACACACACACACACACACACACACACACACACACACACACACACACACACACACACACACACACACACACACACACACACACACACACACACACACACACACACACACACACACACACACACACACACACACACACACACACACACACACACACACACACACACACACACACACACACACACACACACACACACACACACACACACACACACACACACACACACACACACACACACACACACACACACACACACACACACACACACACACACACACACACACACACACACACACACACACACACACACACACACACACACACACACACACACACACACACACACACACACACACACACACACACACACACACACACACACACACACACACACACACACACACACACACACACACACACACACACACACACACACACACACACACACACACACACACACACACACACACACACACACACACACACACACACACACACACACACACACACACACACACACACACACACACACACACACACACACACACACACACACACACACACACACACACACACACACACACACACACACACACACACACACACACACACACACACACACACACACACACACACACACACACACACACACACACACACACACACACACACACACACACACACACACACACACACACACACACACACACACACACACACACACACACACACACACACACACACACACACACACACACACATCCACACACACACATACAGACATCATCGTAAAAATAGTAAATTCGTATTCTAGGGGCCCTAAAACGTGCTTATTGATTAAAAACTCATCATCGAATTTTTTGACCAAAGACAATACCTTCCTTACCTAAAGGTGACGGAAGGTAAAAAGAATAAATTATTAGAAAATTATGTTTCTTTCTAAATAATGTCTTTCTGAAAGATTTATGTTTTTCATTTATGTTTTTACAAAATACAAAAACATAGACTTAACTTATAAACCAAGGAATAATAATTTGATTTAAACGTCAACGCCACTGAGTAAATATTAGAACAGAGGGCAGTGTAGTAGATAGTTAGGTATCTGTAATTTTACGACATACGATATTATTATTTATAGTGTGTTAGAAAGTAATGCCACTATTTACGTATAACTGTCACATCACATAAATTAAATAGACATGGGTCAAATAATCTTTATCTTTCAAATACAAAATGTTGCTAAGCTACTGCTGTAAAGTGATGTGTATTCTTTCTTCGAAAGAATGACCTTGAATAGTCATCTTTCGTGAATAATAGTGTACGTGCGAATTAGGTTTCGACATACGTGCCCAAAACGTGCTTCATAGAAAGAGACAGAAGCAAAATACGGCCACCTATTTATGTTTACATTTGATACTAGACAATTCAATTTTTTTTTACATTTACATATTTAAAATAAAATAATTTGCTTTTTGCGATTTGACATTGAATTTGACGTTTCAATATCAAATATAAAAGACATACAACATGACTAAACTTCCCCAATGATAGATACAAACTTATATCTAACACTTACCTTAAGCCCTGTGCAGTTTAACAAGCCATGAACTCCCCTGTAACAAAAAAAATATATAAAATATTACATATTTATAAAAATTAAAACTAGAATTAGAAAATAAAATCTCACCTTTCAGGCCCTTCAATAAAGTTTTTTTAGGGTGTTTTTACACTATAACACGGGGCTCGTATTACTAAATGTTAACGTTTTTAACGTTTAACGAAAACAAAAAAAATTAATGTTGGAAATATCTATTGTTCGTTCAGATCAGACATGTTCATACGTAACCGTACAATCTTCTATAAATGATTTTGAATTTATTAAAATAAAATAAGGAAAAATATAATATTTAATTAAACAATAGCTTTTACTAAAACTATTATAATTACCCCTTAACCTTAAAATTAATTTTAATAAAAACTAGATACGTATTTCGAGAACTAAGTTCTCATCATCAGTAATACAACAAGTGAAAAGTTAAACAGAGTAGTCAAGATTACTCAACATGTCAACCATGCCAGAGGTCCTAACAACTCTGAAAAACAAGGGAGAGAACTGGGATTATAGAGGGATGGGAGTCACAGGTGAATGATTACCTATAAACTAAGATAATTTTCGTCCAATAATGAGTCATTAAATATTAAATCGTCCAATAAAATTTAACTTTGTAATAAATTGAAAAGTTTTGAGTTTGGTATGGGGCCGAGATCTGCGTTCATCAAATTATTTTTATATTTATTTATTATTAAACTCTCGTATGCATCTAAATATCTATCATTATTAATATGTTTTAAAAGTTTAATATTAGAATTGTTAACTTTGTGATTATTAATGAACATATGTTGAGCTACGCTAGATTTTTCTGGATTACCGCTTTTTAGATGATAAAAATGTTCTTTAAACCGAGTGTCAATTTGTCTTTTAGTTTGACCGATGTAAACTTTATTACAATCATTACAACTAATTTTATAAATACCGGATTTTTTGTTAGTATCTATTTTATCTTTAGGATTACCTAATAACGATTTAATGGTATTATTTGATTTGTAAGTTACTGTTAAATTATGATTTTTAAAAATTTTGTTTAAACTTTTGGAAGCTTTATCGTACGGTAGTGTTATGTATTTATTATTATTTTTATTATTAGATGGCGTTAGCGTTGTAAAATTAGAAATGGATTGGCGATTTTTAAATTTATGAACTAATTTATCGATAGTTTTAACCGGGAAGCCGTTATACTTAGCTATTTCTTTAATATAGTTTAGTTCAGTTTTAAATCGTTTTTTGTTTAAAGGAAATTTAGTTAATCTGTTTATTAAGAAATTAAACGAAGTTAATTTATGTTGCCAAAAATGATTTGAGTCAGCCGTTATAAATCTGTTAGTGTTCGTGGATTTTCTATAGATATCAAAATCTAATTTGTTCTTGTTTCTAATAACCAGTACGTCCAAAAAAGGTAACTGTTCATTGGTTTCTTTTTCGATTGTAAATTTAATTGATGGGAAAACTGAATTTAAACTGTCCAGAAACTTTTTCAAATCGCATTTATTGGTATTAACTATGGCAAAAATATCATCTACATATCTAATCCAAACTCTAGGAAAATAATTGTTGTTTTTCTTAAACTCAATTTCGAAATTACTCATAAATAAATTAGCTAAAAATGGTGATAAACTATTTCCCATAACTGTGCCTTCATTTTGGTGGTAATATTTATTATTTACTTGAAAGTAATTTTGCTTCATACAAAGTTCAGTAAGTTTTAAATACTCATTAATTTTTGAATCCTCTAAGTCGTTATTTTCTAAAAATGTTTTCAAATATTCTAAAGTTTCCGGGATAGGTACACTTGGAAATAAAGAACTGACGTCAAAAGAAATCATTATTTCGTTTTTATCTAATGTAATGTCTTTAACTTTATCGATAAATTGTAATGAATTTTGTACGGAAAATATTTGAGGTTGATTTGGAAAACTACTAAATTCATTGACTAACCACTTTGAAAGCAAATAAGTTGGTGAATTTATGCCAGAAACTATAGGTCTTACTGACTCCCATCCCTATATAATCCCAGTTATCTCCCTTGTTTTTCAGAGTTGTTAGGACCTCTGGCATGGTTGACATGTTGAGTAATCTTGACTACTCTGTTTAACTTTTCACTTGTTGTATTACTGATGATGAGAACTTAGTTCTCGAAATACGTATCTAGTTTTTATTAAAATTAATTTTAAGGTTAAGGGGTAATTATAATAGTTTTAGTTAAATTTAACCTTAGACTCCATCTATTATTAATTTTTAATAGCTTTTACACCGAATCGTGTACATTAACATGAGCGATGTTAACATACACACTATAGTGTAATAGCTATTGTTGAAAATATTTTTTTCTACGCTCGCCAAGACGCAAGACAAGAGTCATTTAAATTTCTTGTCTTGTTTTACAAGACAAGACCAGAAGTAGCCTAGGAAGACAAAAAATCTTATCTTGTGAAACACTATATATAATTTGTTTTTTTACTGATTAGGATAACAGAAATAATTGCTTGGTGAAAACATTTTCTCCCTTAATCCTGCACCTCAATTCTCGAGCTTATACGAGCAGATTCGAATACGAACGCGTTCGCATAAAAATTTCCGTGTAAGAACCATTAGACGTATTCTTGAGAGATATACGTAAAGAAGTCGTACGAATAATCTTATGCGAACATTCCTCACAGTGATACCAATTGTATAACTTTAAATGAACTATGTAAAATACTCATATTTTTTTATATTTAAGAAAAAATATCTTTGTTTTGGTTTATAGAACGTTATTTATATGTAAAATATATATTTACAGTATTTATTAAAGTTTCTGTCACTTTGAAAATTTCATGTGACAGTTCGAAAATAGGTTGGTAATTTATAAATCAAATGTGGCTATTTTTGTTTTTGTTATTGTTTATGCCGGTTTATAATAAAAATGAGTGGAAATAAAAAGAAGTCAGGAAGCATTACAAATGAAAAGATTGTTTTAGTGGAGTTTATGAAAACCCACACCGAATTATTTTAATATATCAGCAGTTTCCATGTTTATAGCATAGCTGGCTGATTCAAGGAATTTAATCTTTTTTATAATTTTTGCTCTGTATCCATTTAATTTGAAGGAAAAAGTGTAATCAAATCATATAGGGAATAAAATATTCTTTAATATTTATAATAACATAAAATGTCAAAAAATGATATTTAACTGCATTTTTTCAAAAAAAAAAAAAAGTTAAAAACTGCAAAATCTAATCAGCTCATCCTAGGGTTGTAACGAAAAGGAATGCGAAAGGATTATAATTTTTAGAATAGTAGTGTTGGAGTTATCGACGAAGAAATATTTGTCACAAAAATTAGTAATATCGTATTGTAGGGACACTAAAACGTGCTTATTCATTAAAAACTCACTATCGATTTTTTGACCAAGGACAATACCACCCTTACCTAAAGGTATGACGGAAGGTAAAAATGATTAACATTTGTTACATTGAAGCATGTAAATGATTCTACCTATACGGGTACATCAAGCGCAAATTTTCTTGATTGAGGTTTTATAAAGTCTTCCAACTCTGAATAATTTTACAAACATTTTTTCCGGCAGCCTCTTTAACTGCAGCTACACCAGCTAAATTTATTAGTTCATCAAACACCGCCGTTTAATTTTAAAAATGTCATACCTATTACGTACACAATATAAATATATAAAGTTTATATGGTGATAACAACATCAAAAAAAAATATATATACAGTACAGATACTAGATAGTTGAACAAGTGAAATTATACCAAATGATCATTATATCTAATCACTTGCTTACCAGTTTTTATTGATTCACTGCGAATTAAATATTATTTTGTTGACGAATGTATATTATTCTTATACGAAAAAACGATTCGAGTGAATAACACCCACTCGAACAATGTCATTCGAACAGATTCGAATTCGAACACCATGTGACCGCTCAAGAATACGAAATAGTCAAGGTCATTCGAAAATATTACAAATCCGTATAAGAATACTGTTCGTATGAACTCGAGAATAGCACCCCTGGGCTGCGAATTGACCGATCACGATCAGAGAGCAGTGACATCAAACAGACCAGAGCCGAGCACAAGCACTTAAACGGGTAACAGAAGAAATAAACCCAATTACATCCTTTTTACCGACAAAGCAACCCATATATTGCCAACGTTTTATACCTCGGTCACCCACCGTAGCATATGTGCTGCCAACTTCACCAATCCAGGAGATTCGCAATATTTCTCATGCTGATTAATGAATTAGATCAAAGGTGGTTTGATAAAATTTAAGCGTTCTCTTTAACGACGATTAATGATATCATCCCTAAGCTTACGAATTTCTTCGATCGAAACTAATAAAAATTAATAGCACTTTTATATTGTTATTGGAATAATGATGGAGTTATGAATGATTTGATGTCATTTGCTACAAATTTATCATCTTTGGTATAATATATTTGAAAAGCAATGAAGAATGAAATTGTGATTTTGCTATTTGGAATTGAGATGAAATTGAAAGTTTGGCGACTGTACTTAATAACTTTTCCGTTTTTAGTATCAGAATTATAAGAAGATTATTTTAAAGAGCTTAATCGAATTTGCATTCGTGTTTTCGAATACTTGTCTTCAAGTTTGGAAGTCAAGCTTACAGTTTGTTATAATTATTATTAATAACTTTCCGACGGTTTTAGACTTACATCTTTAATAATAATAACAAACAAGACAAAAGATTCCATAGCATTTTTCATATGAGCCCAAACTCAAAATATTTCGACCGATTTATATTTTCAATAAATTATAAAAAAACAAATAGTTAGAAATTTCTACAAAAATTTTTCAGCTGCTTTAAATATAGACTCAAAACTTTAAAAAAAATCTGATGTGGCCAGCACATTACCTTCCGTCAGTTTTATGTATTGTGTACAAATTGTACACTAAAAGTTTTTTTTTTGCAAATTGATTCGATATTTCCAGTACATTACCTTCAGTCAGTTCTATGTATTTTGTACAAATTCCATACAGAAAGTTTCTTGTAAGATTCTATGGCCCGTATTCTAACCTCTTAAAGTAGCGCTACTTCCGAAAAATCGCCACTTGAACTGTCAAACGTCAATTTTAATCTTACAAATTAAATAAATAACAATAAATTAAATTCTAAATACTACTTATTTCAAATATACATTTAATTTATAAAAAAATATAACCTATTCTTGTCTATTCATAAAATAAAATAAAATTTAAAAAATCACTACTTCCGAAGTAGCGCTACTTCAAGAGGTAAGAATACGGACCTATATATTTCCAGTAAAATTATAACTCAAACATATTATGTAAATTGCACACTGACATTTGTCAATCAGAATTTTCTTAGGGCCAGTTTTATAAAGAAATTTAATTTTCACTTAAAATTTAGTTGTCAAGTAAATTTAATGAAATAGACAAATTCGAATCAGTTTCCATGTACTTATGACATTTAAATCATTGCTGTCAAAAAATCGTGTTGCATTTTTTCTTTTCATTAAATTTAGTATGGAAGTCAATTTTAAGTGAAGACTCAATTTCTTTATAAAACCGGTCCTTAATAGTACAGTGTGTTCAAAAAAATTCCTAACTCGGAGTAGGCTATGTACAAAGAAACGTATGTCAATTAATTAAATGTCAATTTGACATAAGATATTGTCAAAATTGTTTTGTAAAGAAATCAAAGCTTTTCTTTCTGTATCTTATTTTAGAAATGGAAACAAATTAGAAAACGGCGAATGTCAATATACTGTATCCTTCTTTATTGTCTTTTCTCTTTAAAATTACATTTCAAGATCAATTTTGACAACTTGACTTTTGAATTGAATAATGATAAGACACACGTTTCTCTGTTCATAGCCTACTCCGAGTTAGGAATTTTTTTGAACACACTGTATATGTTTCCATGTTTATAGCACAGCTGGCTGCTTTGTGAAATTTAATTTCTTTATAATTTTTTAACTCTATATCCATTGAATATGAAGTATAAAATGTAATCAAATTTTTCAAGAAAAACTGTTAAAATCTTCAAATTAGGGTACTTCCGGTCGACCAATTATAAACAAAATCAAATCAGCTCTTCATATGGATCTAAAGAAAGGGAATACGCAAAAATTATAATTTTTGGAAAAGTGGTATTGGAGTTATGAGATCCGAAAAAATTGTCACACACATACATACAAACATACATACATACATACATCCATACATACAGACATCATCGTAAAAATAGTAAAATCGTAAAAATGGGTCAAATGACGGGTGATAATAATTCGACCGACATGTTAAGGGTCATTTCTAGTCCAGACTTAGTTTCTACCGAGACCCTTTACTCCTGGCCCAATGAAAACAACTTCGTTAAAATCTAGTGCGTCCCGTAAAACCTAATAGAATTAAAGTTATGAGGAAAAGTAGGCCTTAGGTTGCATTTTTTAAATGATATAATATATTTATTATATATCTTTATTGGACGTTTCGGACTTAATATTTATCCATCATCAGCATATAAATTACAATAGTGTAGTGCTTTACATGTTAAAAAATGAAGATACAATATTTACAGACACATTATTTAAATGCCGTCCACACATTATCAAGAAATGTAAAAGAAACTTGAAGAAACTTGAAGTTTCTTTTACATTTCTTGATAATGTGTGGACATTTAAATAATGTGTCTGTAAATATTGTATCTTCATTTTTTAACATGTAAAGCACTACACTATTGTAATTTATATGCTGATTATGGACAAATATTAAGTCCGAAACGTCCAATAAAGATATATAATAAATATATTATATCATTTAAAAAATGGAACCTAAGGCCTACTTTTCCTCATGAATTATTCATCGTGACAGTTCCCAAATTTCAAGTTAAGAATTAAAGTTGGTATTACTAATAATGGCGATGTAACCAAATATTAAATGGCGGAATACTTGAATAACATATTCACTTTTTGTAAGTTTATAATCTATACTTATTATAAATATTATGGGTTTGGGTCGTACTTTAACGAAATTTGCTGGCACATTCAAAGAACGATATTGATTTTATTAGAAAGATAAATATTTTTCTAATAATTTATTTAGTAATTAAAGCTTTTGACACATCATAGGTTATTGATAATACTAATTTTATATTCAAAATGGATTAAATATTTGATTTAAAGATACTTTAGATCGTTTAGAATACAATGTTGTTTAAAAAATTCATATGTTCTAACAATTTCATTTAAACATGATTCGTAATAAAAAATTCCAGAGGGACAATATACTACACAGCATCGCTTTAAAAATTCACTGCAAGTCTCATAACGTAGTCATCCATCCACAGAGAGGTTTAATCCTTCGTACGAGACTGAAATACCGCTTTGGCTCTTACAATAATTTATTTATTCGGTTCACTCGTAACTTTAAATATATAAATACATATTTAACATGATTTATTAAATATCATATAATTTTATTTCTAGAAAGTTTAATAGTATGAGATTCAAAACACCACCGAGATAATTCGTTAATGCGTCTGTACTTCATTTCTTTGCTGTTGTACTCTAATAAGAATTTTTCGTCGTTCGAAATACAGAAGAAACGCTTTTATTCGGACTCCGATCATCCGGATTTCCGTGATGTGTTTTTAATTTTTTTCAGATATTCTTAAATAAAAGATCTGTCATCTTGAAAGTACAGCCAGACATAAGTTTACTCATATTGCATTCGCGAAGCCCAATAATTGTTATAGCTTGTCCAGCAATCATTTGAACAAATGATTTTTAAATCATCCGTTTTAATACTAATCGTTGCTACTGTGAAAGTTTTTGCGTTATTCTTTATTATTTTTAAATTAATATTCGTATACCACATATACATATATCATATTACTCGTGCTATAAATAGTTCAATTCAATCAGATTGAATGATTGAAATCCAATCTAGTACCTACTTGGTCATGTACAGTATTAAATTATCAACCGTGCCGTATTCATGGTAACCCAAATGCACTTGGTTTAAACCAGGTCTATGTTGCGCGAAATAGGACTATTAATAGTCTATTGTCTATAATCAGTTATTACATCAGAGAAGCTTCGAAAAAAGTTATTTAAGTATTAAGGGCAGTAAGTGCTTCCTACATGTTGAGGATCATTTTGGAAATTATTTTTTATTAACGACTCCGTAAATACGCTTTTCTAACCTATATGTACGTTTGAATAATACAAAGAGAAATATCTTAGATTTTTCGATGCTAAATTGTATGTGCAACTAAGGCAGCCAAGACAAAAATATAATGAACTGATTAATTATTATTATTATATGCCCAGTTGTACTTTCTTCTTGAAAAAAATGATGCAGTTATCTCCCGTACTGTGTATACAGTTTTAACTTCCAGTTAGCTTTAACTAACGGTGGTATCAACTATTTTATCACTAACTGTCACTTTAACTAGAGGTGATAGGAGCGGACTTAAATTAATAAAATAAAATATGTACAGGGTGTATATCGAAAAGTAGGCCCTAGGCGTTTAACACATAGAACTAATAAATACTTCGTAAATGGAAGGGGCGTAGACAAGGATAGTCGGTGGTTAACATTGTGCAATAAAAACAGAGCGAGAACCACGTAACTGCGGTCTACTGTCGCTAGAAATGTATTATAGCGCTCTCGAAATTTCTTGTTTTATTTAAAAATAATAAGAAAAGTATTGTATTTACACATGACGACAGATGACAGTTATTGAAATTTGGGTTCACAATAAACTCGTACAAAATGCACTTAAAATATGCACTTATATGCACCAAATATGTTTTTATGCAAAAATTTAAAAAATATGCAGTAAAATATTAATATAGGCACAATATGCATTTTTACTTCCCGCTACCCTTGGTAAGCGTGGTATAGGGATCGTGCTAAAAATCCCATATCGAGATTTGGGTAAATGAGCACGTTTTAAGGTCCCTAGAATCCAATTTTAACATTTTCACGATGATGTCTGTGTGTATGTATGTGTGTATGTGTGTGTGGATCCTCCACTCTAACTCAAATACTATCATTCCGAAAATTTTGAAATCTTGTATTTAGAACTTTTTCTGTATTGGAAAGAGCCCATAAGATTTTGGTGAAAATCGGATAACCGAAAATGGCACTTTACTAGAAGCTCAATAGTTTTTCTTCGAAAAATACCTTCAAATGTTATTTTTTCGAGATTAATGCTATTATAAAAATTAAAGATTATTAAATTTGCTATAGATTTGCATTAATACTTTTTCTATATATTTTCTGGATAAATTTATAAAATTATCTATAATTTAAATCCTACAACCTACGCTTTAAACAAACAAAACGCAGTTATTCAAATGTATGTAACTGACAGATAAATATCACTATTAAAGATCTACTCATTTCAAAATAATATTAGTAACGGTTTTAAAATGAAAAAAGTAAATAGAACAATAGAAAAGGAATTCAATACAGTTTCCAAGATAAGTAAATATGTAGGTATGTATTTAGATTAATAAAAATTAACGATTCACAAAAATGTTTAAGCTAATCCTCATTTTTGGATTAGTGAATTCTATTCTATCCCGGTATTTAAAATTTAATCTTCATTTTATTATAGCTCCGGTAGCGCAATGCTGAGAGCAACGCCTCATGTCATGAGTGCCCTCGGGGCTCTGGGTTCTCATCCCACTAAGGCATGGATGTGTGTGAATGTGAACCCACTCTGTAACTGGGATTTAATCCTGTTGAGGGGTTTTAAAAAAGGTAGTTACTTGGATTAGATTATACTATATTTTAAGAAATATACTGTCAAAATTAGAGTAAAATTCGCTAATCCAAAAATAAGGATTAACTTAATCTTTTTTGTGACTCGGGCTGTAAATGGAGGTATTGTGTTGGCCACACCTAACTTTTTTATTTAATATTTGGCATTAACTTTTAATGAAACGTGGACATATGAAAAGATTTTTTTGATATGCCTAATAAAAACTGTATATGCAGTTGCATAAAATCCGCTCTTTAGATCACTACAAGATAAACCTTGATGTGCATGTAAATAATTCAACATATAACGAAATAAACAATACAAACAAGTACGAATATATACACACGGTGAAGTCATAGTTTAAGTGTCAAGCATTCTCGTCCATCAGTCGAAGAGGAAAATGAAGATCCGGGCAAAACGACAATAATACCTCCCAGAGGAGTACCCACATCACGGGTAGAGACGTAGAGGCGAGCGCGGATCCTGGATGCTTCACGGAGAGCCAAGCCCAAGCTGCTGGAACGGCGGAGTTCAATGTTCATGCCCGGACGTGGATGCGCAAACACTGCCTCGGTAATTGTCTTCCAAATTGCGGATTGTGATGCTAATGCTTGGTTCACCTGTCTCATGGACACGGATACGTGGGAAATTGTGTGGAAAAACAGTTTCGAATCGGTTCATATCATACGTTAAATACACATATTTTAACATTTTATGTGTTTTTTATTACAACTAAAGTTATATGTACATCTGTAAAATTTGAATGAACAAATACTTTCTCTGATTGTGTTTCATCAAACTTCGACTTTGACAACTTTCCTATATTAATTTTTTTTTAAACTGAATAATACATTGCTGTCAATCATTTTAAATATTATTATTCGTTCCCAAACCATATACAATATATGTAAATAATTAGAAATACACAACAAATATTTCTCACTCCTTACTAACTGCGAGCAGTTGTTAGAACCATATAAATAATCAAATTTGAATATCATAGGCCTGATGCATTGCCCGGTATAATCATTTTAAATGTAACTACGGTAATGACATACGACCATGTGCACTGACAAAAATACCCTTGGTATATATAGAAAATGCTTCGGAGTTAAATTCTATATACCAAAAAAAAAAGATCCTACGCTTTAAACAAACACAACTCCGTGGTTACACAGTTCATATCTCAAATGTATGTAACTACAGATAAATGTCACTGTCAAAGAACCAATCATTTCAAATTAATAATAGTAACGTTTTAAAAAGAAAACAGGAAATACAGCCATAGTTATATGAAATGGAACTTAATACCGTTTTCAGCATAAGTAAATATGAAAGTATGTATATTCGAATTTATAAAAATTAAATGGCGGGAGGTATTGTGATGATCACAGCAGATTTTTTACCTCCGGCTACCCTTGGTAAGGGAGCTATAGGGATCGTGCTAAACATCGCATATCGAGATTTTGGTAAATGACCCAGTTTTAAGGTCCCTAGAATCCAATTTTAACATTTTCTCGATGATATCTGTGTGTGTGTGTGTGTGTACGCGTGTGTGTGTACGCGTGTGTGTGCGTAAGTGTATGTGTGTGTGTGCGTGTGTATGTGTGTGTGTGTGACAAAAATTTGCCCTGCGATAACTCTAATACTACAATTTCAAAAATTATAATTCTTTCGTATTTCTCTTCGTTACATCCATATGAAGAGCTGATTTGATTTTGTTTATAATTGGTCAACCAGAAGTACCCACATATAAATATATAATATAATAGTATATTAAAGAACGTGTTTTATAAGACATGTTTTTTTCGCACGCGTCAAAATTTAGAAAACGAGTGTTAGCGAGTTTTCTAATTGATAAGTGCGAAAGAAAGTCTTATAAAATGAGTTCTTTATACTATTTTTTATATTTTGCGTCTTCTACAATAACGTTTACTTACTCAATTTGTGATTATATTTGTAACCATTTGTACATTTTCATGTAAATAATCTTCCCTAAATAAAAAAAAAATAATAATAATTTCGACATTATGTTATTAAAATGAATTGTCAATTAACTAAAAATAAATTAGGTAAAAATGGGTTAAAGAAACATCATCTAGTACCAACCGTCTATAACAAAAAATTGCGTATCGAAATGAAGGTCATTTCAATACGCAATTGCGTATCGTAATGACTTCATTATGAACGCAAAATATAAAAAGAATATTTTATCCTCTATACGATTTGACTGCATTTTTACTTCATAATAAATGGATATAGAGCTATGCTATAACTATGGAAACAGCTACTATATTAAGAAAATTATGATTGAAAGATCTCAGTGTCAAGTGTAATTGACATATTATGTTTGGGTTATAATTTTACTGGAAATATAGGATCTTTTGCTAGAAACTTTCTATATGGAATTTCTATAAAATACATACAACTGCCGGAAGGTAATGTACAAGAAATAAAATCTTTTCCAATAAACTTTTTGTATGAAATTTCTACAAAATACATAGAACTGACGGAAGGTAATGTGCTGGCCACATCAGATTTTTATTATGTAAATCACAATTTTAATAATAAACAAGTGATACTAAACAAAAATATAACTAACATAATAGCTATATTCTTTTTGGACAAAATCTCAGGTCACTTCAAATAAACTCAGAAAATCGTTGTTCTTTTTGACACAACTGATCTGAGTTGTTTTGACTAAACTCACGTCCCCCCTTTCCGTTGCTACACTACCAGTTTAAAAAACTCAATATGATTCGAAACACTCAGTTTGCATTTTAAGGTTATATGTATAATACACCAAAATTTATATTCACATATACAAATACACTTACAAGTAATATATTTTCGACATTATCTATTTTTATATACAGTATCATAGATGAGAAAATAAGTTAATAAATTTGACAGCTGTTACAGCAAATACTATCGATAAAGAAGGAAATGATAAAATGGAATTAATCTTGTTATTTTTGCACACATCACAACTCACTTCAGCTCAACTCAGTTAGGTACTGAGTTGAGTTTCAATTGGGTCAAAAATAATACAGCTAATATAAATATTATAAATCTACGTAATATGCACAAATTGCAACAATGTATGAAAGTCTTTTAAGATTGTTAGAAGAACACAATAAAATGGGTTAACACATTATATTGTTACAATTTAACTATACACTGCAAATTTTTTAGAGTGTATTTTTCAAATATTTATGACATATCTTGATAGAAAAGATCTAATACAAATGTAATAATCCGTATACAGGGTGAGTCTGGGAAGACGCCCCCCCCCTTTAACTTTTTTATTATAAGTAATAGAGAAAAATGACTCATATAAAAGTTTTATTATTTTGCATACACTATTTGATGGTAGGTTAAGATACTTTTTATAAAGTCAGGTTTATAAGATACGACTATCAACTTTTATTTTTCAAATGGCAACCTATAATTATTTTAATAAAATAGAAACCGCCATTTTTTTCTCTTTTCAACGATGTATTATTTTTTATTAATGTATTTGAAAAATTTCGAGAAACATGAGATAATTTAGAAATATTAGAAATAATTTTTAAACAAATATTATAGGTGCCTATGTGAAAATAAACAAAACGTAACAATGTAAAACAATTAAATTAATGTCAAAAAAGTATACATTTGTTTGTTACTTAATTTAACTTATTTTGTAAACAAAAAAAACATTTTGAAATATTTACGAAGAA